>JAMPIV010019322.1:0-18127 GCA_024509875.1 Oreohelix idahoensis
TCTGTGGTTCCACGCTTTTTCCGGAATCCACACTGACTTTCAGGTAAAAGACCTTTGTCAAGATGAGCCGTAAGGCGATTCAAAAGGATTCTGGCGAATATCTTCCCAGCGATTGATAAAAGAGAGATACCTCGATGATTGTTGCAGTCTTGGCGATTACCTTTACGTTTATATAGATGTATAATTGAGGCATCTTTGAGATCGTGTGGGATGGTTTCACTCTGCCACATTTGCTGGTAGATCATATGAAGTTTCTCTATCAGAACTGCACCGCCATCTTTATAAACCTCAACAGGAATTGAATCGGAGCCAGGGGCCTTTCCACTAGACAGTTGACGAATCGCTTTTTTAGTTTCCCCCAGAGTTGGTACATCATCTAATGCTTCATTTATAGGAATTTGGGGCAGGCGGATGATGGCTTCGTCGTTAATAGATGATGGCTGGTTCAAGATATTATTAAAATGTTCAGCCCAGCGTTGGAGAATTTTTTCCTTGTCTGTAATTAGTGTTTTTCCATCTGCATTAAGGAGGGGAAATGATCCTGATGATGTTGGACCATAGACCGCTTTGAGTGCAAGGTAAAAGTTTTTCAAGTCATGGCTGTCAGCAAAGCCTTGGATCTCATCTGCTTTATTACTCAGCCATGAATCCCGCATCTGGCGTAGTTTATGTTGGACGATTCTACGCATGTTGTTGAAAGCGTCTTTCTGGATGTAGATTTTGGATCATTTAAATATGCTTTATGGAGATGGTGTTTCTCAGCCAACATCTGCTTTATATCATCTGAGTTCTCATCAAACCAGTCATTTTGTTTCTTGATGGAAGGACCCAGGACCTCTGTAGCAGTGTTGTAGATCTGCTCACTTAGGGCTGCCCAATTTGTTTCCACACTTTGGCCGTCTAGCGAGATAGATTTGAGACGGTCTTCTAAGGTGTCAGTAAATGACTGTTTGATTTTTGTCTTCTTTAGTTTGGTGACATCCAGCCTCTTTTGAGTTTTCTTCCCCTGAGGGCGCCTGGCTGGTTGGATACGAATTTAAGTTTAGATACAATGAGGCGATGATCAGTCCAGCATTCGGCACCACACATGGACTTGGTCACCCGGACATCTTGCCTGTCCTTCTTCCTAACAATTACATAGTCAATTAGGTGCCAATGCTTTGAGCGAGGGTGCATCCAGGAGGTCCTGTTGCGGGTAGGAAGTCGAAAAATGGTGTTGGTGACAAGGAGGTCATGTTCTGCGCAAGTCTGGAGGAGACGAAGTCCATTACTGTTACAGCGACCCACGCCGTACCTACCAATAGTGCCATTCCAGGAGATGTTATCTGAGCCTACTCTTGCATTAAAGTCACCAAGAATGATGAGCTTATCTGCTTTAGGAACTGATGCAATGACTGCATGTAGTTCTTCGTAAAACTTATCCTTGACATCATCCTGGTTTGTCATAGTTGGTGCATACGCGCTAATGATGGTGGCATGTTTTCTTCCATAGAACAGAGGGATCTTGACCGTCATGAGTCGGTCATTTATTCCCTTTGGGGGGCCCCGCTAACTTGCTGACAATTGCTGTTTTGATTGCAAATCCAACCCCTGCTTCTCGTCTTTCTTCAGTTCCTCTTCCGCTCCAAAAGAATGTATAACCTGCACCCTTTTCGCAAAGTTGGCCCTCGCCTGCAAGTCGAGTTTCACTCAGTGCTGCTATGTCAATGTTGTACCTGGCCAGTTCTCTCCCAATCAGGGCAGTTCGTCTCTCAGGTCTGTTTGCGTTAAAGTCTTTGTCAAGTAAAGTGCGCACATTCCATGCGCCTAGAATGAGGGGAAAAATCTGTCCTTTCTTTTTCTTATATGTCGACCGCCGAAGTAGGGTACCCACCAACCGCGGTAAGCTGGTTAGGTAATGGTGAAGCAGGCAATGTTTAGGGCACCTTTTCTAGCCCCTTCCTCATGCCATGGAGGTGAGCAGTGCTTTCCTAAAGAGGGCTGCTCAGACACTCAGGGGGCTGCCGAATCCCACTGCTGCTCCGATCAGTGGAAGACGACCATATGGCCTGAGCCGCCTGTGTGTAGGTCTGCGACTACGACTGCCAGCGTACCCACGCCTGCCGCTTCGCCGCTCGCCCATCGCCACAGGACTTGTTGTGAGTGGATGGATGAATGGATGAAAGAGTGACTTGCGCGGTGATTTGGATTAAAGTGAGGAAGAGTTGCGCAATTCGTCGACCTCACTCTCTCGCCTGGGTCCATCTCAATCCAGTGGCAAGACAAGTCAAGACGACTGGAGATGAAGTCAGGTGCAGTGGATGACCAGGGCTTTCTACGTGCCTCGCCGTGCTCCTTACGCTCCACAGCGCGTTGCTGGTAATCGCCGTCATGCCCGTTGAACCAACAGGTGGTTTCTTCCGCGCAGTCTATCGAATCCAGTCTTCGCATGCATGGGTAGGCAGACCCTAACTCACCGAAGGTTTATAACCATTCGGCTACCCTCACCTAGTTTAGCCGGCCTGTCAAAGCCGTTGTCCGGGGGTGGCCGCTGTCGCATGCTGACAGCTACGAGGAGCCACAGGTGAGAGCTGGATGCCAGGTTTGGACCAAAGGTGGCTGAGCTGCCCTAAAAAGGGCATGACAGCTCCTTCACCAGAGGTACTACCAATACCTGACTTCCCAACACGGCGTTGTATAATATAATCATGATCACATTGTTTCGTTTTCCCAAGAAGAATAGGCCTTTGGTAAATTCATGCCAAGTCTCTCGTGTTCTGTGTCCATCGCTGAAGGTCAATCCATGTTTTATTTATCCCTTTTATTTCCGTTTCCCTTATCCGTGTGCTTTTCGGTCTCCCTATACAGATCTTATTATGAGGAATACAAGAACTGCCTTGTAATTCTATCAGCAGCCATCATAATACATACAAACATGCAATATATTCTTTCCTGTTCATCTCTTGGTGTTTATCTTTACGCTTATATCGCTATCTTCCTCTCTTACACGTTTGCCTTCAACTCTGTCTTCTATTATGGTCTTCAGTAAAGTGTTACATGTAGGTAAGGGAAGTCGGCTAATTGGATCCGTAACTTCGAGAAAAGGATTGGCTCTGAGGGCTGGATCAGTCGGGCCGGGGTACGATGCGGGACTGGGATGGACCCAGGCTGGGGATGAGGCCACCGTCGGTAGCCGACGGGCTGACCAAACTCAGAACGCGGCTGCAAACTTCCTGTGGACCGCCCCAGCTATGTGGCGTCGCCTCCCGGCAGTGTCCGCGTTGGCTGGCATTCAATAGCCAACTCAGAACTGGTATGGACCAGGGGAATCCGGCTAATTAAGATAAAGCATTGCGACAGCCGTCACCCGGTGTTGACGCAGTGTGATTTCTGCCTAATGTCAAAGAAATTCAACCAAGCGCGGATAAACGGCGGGAGTAACTATGACTCTGTTAAGATAACCAAATGCCTCGTCATCTAATTAGTGTCGCGCATGAATGGATTTACGAGATTCCCACTGTCCCTATCTACTATTTAGCGAAACCACAGCCAAGGGAACGGGCTAGGTAGACAGCGGGGAAAGAAGACCCTATTGAGCTTGACTCTAGTCTGACTTTGTGAAGACACATGAAGCGCAATTGAAATACCGAACGCTGCCTCACACAGCTGTGTGTGGTGTTGCCTGAAACGGGGCCACCCAGCTCAAGTGATGAGGAAGAGATGCGTGTCATTCGGATGATGTTCTCGAGCATGTCGATACTTTCAACCCTAAAATTGTCAAAGGACATGAAGTATAGCATATATATATATATATATATATATATATATATATATATATATATATATATATATATATATATATATATATATATATATATATATATATATATATATATATATATATAATATATATATATATATATATATATATATATATACCAACGGGCTGATCACCCGTTTGCCAGACACTTCGATTACGGAAACAACGGCAAATGGGTTGATTTGCCATTGCCCTAAAGACGCCACTAGGCGTGATGGGAAACAATGGCAAAGAAAACCTATCTGCTGTTGCCCTAAGACGCCACTAGGCGTAATGGCCACTGACTGCTTTGACGGCTAAGGACAGAAGAAGAAGAAGAAGATATATATATATATATATGGTGCCTGACTGTATCGGCTGCGCCGTTCCTCTGGGCCCACCAGCTTCGAGGGCCATGCTGCATGGGCAACAGCTTAACCCTTTACCTAACCGCCCAACCTCTCGCCCGCCTATACATTGTCTCGCGGGCGTGTTCCTATAATCAGTAATGACTGAAAGGGATACTACTACTTTCTACATGGCCAAAATATTTTAGCTGCTGTCTAGTTTTGATCTCCTTCATTAATTCTCTTTTCATTGCTAGGTTTTCTAGGACCTCTTTATTTGTTTTCTTTTCTTTCCATGAAACATACCATATTCTTCTATATATCTCAAAGTTTAATTTACATGGGTTGAAAGGTTACAAATAATTCCATAAAAGGAAACGCACCAGCATTTTCCACAGGTAGTCTAGAAACCTTGAAATGAGTCTTCTGTAAACGTATTTTGTCCCCATCATCTGGAATTTTCAGGAAGAGCATTTGTCTTTCCGCTACTACTTTAAACCTGTACTATCATATCGAATTCTATATTCGTGTAATGGAAGTGCAGATACGTAATGAATACTATTAACAAAAACACTGCGCCACTGCTAGACAGAATTTTTTAAAATCAGATCATTAACTACAACTGCAGCGAAATGTATTATTGCAGAGGAGTGAGTGGCTGTGATGCCTTACACATGTCACTACAGCTTTTAAATAAACGAATCTATCATCATTTACGAGTTCGCCGAATCATTGCAGCTGTAGTAGAACGGAATTATTTAAGTTTTCTCTTTTGAAGTCGACAAGTATGAGATCGTTTCATTTTTACCATATCCGTAAAAATGTAAAAGGAAGATGTAAAAGAAAAAACGAAACAAAGAAAACAGCCCAAGGTTTTCTGGCAAGGTTGCACATATTAAATTTAAAAGTGAGTGAAAGAAGTAAAAAAAAAGGCATTAAAGTTACGTGTTTTCAAGTACTTGTTGATGTTTTTATTTTGTTGCAAATGAACACCATAGTTTTGGAGAAAAATAAATTGACGCAACGAATGTCGCATGAATATTCCTACATATGCTGATTGGTTGTATCTTGGCTGTGCAGGTGTAGTGAAGATGGTAGTCCACATAAAAGTCCATAATCCATTGTTTAACTGATTAAATCGTTGGATGTGCCTACATTGTATAATTCACTGTTTAACTGATTGAATGAATATGCCATCTGTTGTAACTGATTGAATGGATGTGCCTCCCGCTGTATAATCAAATGTATCACCGATTGAATGAAAATATGCCTCACGTTGTATATTTACACAAATAACCATAAATCCCTTCGATTTGGCAGACCCATATTGACAAAGTGTAAACTTATCTCTTACGATAAAAGTCAATAGCTGTCTCCCCTTCAGCCTTCCGCGTTCATGTATATAAATAAAACATACAATGGGTTCTTCCAGCCAATTCTGGTAAACGGTAAAAGATATTGAGTAAAAAAGGATATCCGTCAATTATATTCTAAACTAAAATAAAACACGTTAAATTTTAAATTAGAATCTACTTTAATGCCCTTAAGAAGTGAGATTTCTCCTTATTTTCCCTTTCCGCAGCTTATGGAGCATGGATCCACTACTGAAACCTGTCCCCTTGCGGGAATAAATATAATAAATTAAACAAGAAATATGTATGGGTTCAGTTTTACAAATTAACGGTGCACAGGAAACACAGGATGTTTCGGGGTTCCCCCTTGGTCAGTCACAGTTACAATCCAGGCGACAAAGACAAGAAATATAGACAGGTCAAAGAAAAATAATATAGACAATGCAAACGACGTAACAGGATGAGAAACACAGATGAGAATATCGACACAAACAGATGAAAAAGTAAATAACACACGTGATGCGCAGAAAAAGAACAATAATACTGCAAGTTAAAATACAAAACCAGTCAGAAAGAAATATCAATTGTAGGAAGGCTGCATTAACGCTTTTATTTACTCTTGTAGCGGTGGTTTTTGTAGCAAAAAAGGGCATGACTTGTTTTACGTGAGGAAATCAAAATTTCGCTAACCTCGTAGAGTCCCATATGGCTACACAGAGGCAAAGGGCAAGATTTACTGAAATGACTGCAGAACGTCTGTTTCAAAGATGCATAACAATATGTGTAACAGAGAAAACGCATATGGCCGACAGCAGGTACCATTCGTGGAAAAGCTCCACGGAGATTCAAATAACCTCAAAGTGACTACTGCTTTCTTTGAAAACATTCAAGTGGACGTCTGAGAGTGTACGAAGAAGAAGATATTCATGTCCAACAAGTAAAGTTAACATGTATTTTTAGTGTATGTGACATTAGGCCGAATATTGTTAACATGTATTTTTAGCGAATGTGACATTTGACAGAATACTGTTAACATGTATTTTTAGCGTATGTGACATGAGACAGAATACTGTTAATATGTATTTTTTAGCGTATGTGACATGAGCCAGAACACTGTTAATATGTATTTTTCGCGTAGGTGACATTAGGCAGAATACTGTTAACATGTATTTTAAAGAATGTGACTAAGGCATAATACTGTTAACATGTATTTTTACGTATGCGACATTAGGCAGAATACTGTTAATATGTATTTTAGCATGTTTGACATTAAGCAGAATACTGTTAATATGTATTTTTATAGCGTATGTGACATTAGCCCGAACACTGTTAGATTGTTACTAGGATCTTCTGAAAATGCATTGTCATATGTATTTACTTTCATGCAAACAGTAATTTAGGGGAGAAAGAAAACATGGAAAAAACCATGAGCTAATGGCACGGGACAGGAAGACTTGGCATAAGGTTGTTGAAGGTTTATGCTCCTTTGGGAGTTGAAAGGTGAAGGAGAAGAATATAGTAATTTAATCACTTTTTGGAAACTGTCCAAAATAAAAATATAAATAAAGGATTAACACATGTTCATTTTTCACATTCATAATTCACGTATATTTTTATTTGTCCTTGCGAATGTAAAATATTTCACCCTTAAGTATTACAATTACTGCCATGGGTGATCATGTCTCTCCACAAATGTTGGTCCTTGCTGTTCTGTCCGTTAAATCTTTTACTGATCCTTCACACTGACACCCTCCCCCCTTTCCCCCGTCTTTTTCACTTTGTTTATTGATTTTACCTTTTGCCATAAATATCGTACAGTTCTTTTCGTCTCAAAACTTGCCCGTTAAAAGTGGACGACATAATCCTGACCTTTACTTTGGCATTTTAACAGGGTGTTCCATTACGCGTTGGCCACTAGGGAACCATGTTATGTTTAACAATAGCTAGTAATTGGAGTCTTAGCAATTTAAACAAAAACCCATATTAAACTGACAAATGCCATATTTGTCATTGTTATTCTCTATTTTATGACCCTCAATAAAAGGAATCATCAGTTTGTGATTTGTGGGCAGTGGTATTGTTACACGTAGGAGAACATCAGCTTGTGGTTTATGTGTAGTGGTAGTATTACGTGTAGAAGAACATCAGTTTGTGGTTTATGTGTAGTGGTCGTGTTACATGTAGAGGAACATCAGTTTGTGGTTTATGTGCAGTGGTAGTGTTCCGTGTAGAAGAACATCAGTTTGTTTGCAGTGGTAGTGTTACATTTAGGAGAACACCAGTTTGTGGTTTATGTGCAGTGGTAGTGTTACATTTAGGAGAACATCAGTTTGTGATTTATGTGCAGTGGTAATGTTACATTTAGGAGAACATCAGTTTGTAGTTTACGTGCAGTGGTAGTTTTACATGTAGGAAAACATCAGTTTGTGATTTGTTTGTAGTGGTAGTGTTACATGTAGGAGAACGTCGTCAGTTTGTGGTTTGTGGTGTGATAGGGTGGGCGAGATGATGATGATGATGATATTGTGATATGTTTGATCACTCTCTTTTCACACTCGCACCGACCCGAACAACAATAAAACTCTTGATTCTAGAGGCAGGGGCTGTATTTATTTTTACAACCCATTCAGTGACTAAGCAAACATTAAACAAATAAACCAACGAACATAACAAAACACCCAGCTAGTGCTCAGTTGCTAATCTGAAGAAGCAAACAAAGCAACGAACTAGTTAAAATCATTGTTGAATAACGATACTCTCACCTGTCAAACAGTCCTTCCATGCCACCTGACACCCTCAACTATCACACACGCACACACTCATGCGTGTCGTCCAATGCGACTAGTAAGGTGTTGTGCATGAGGCTGGCAATCTCACCGTGTAACATCGGTTGCTACCAAAACCACTACTGCAAGAGCACACACTCAGCTATCCCACACACACACACTCACGCATGTCGTCCAATGAGACTAGTACGGTGTTGTGCATGAGGCTGGCAATCTCACCATGTAACACAGATTGCTACCGAAACCACTACTACAAGGGCACACTCCACTACCACACACACATACTCATGCATGTCGTCAATGAGACTAGTATGGTGTTGTGCATGAGGCTGGCAATCTCACCATGTAATACAGATTGCTACCGAAACCACTACTGCACGAGCATAGGAATACTTCATGCGGAGGCAAACCACACTGGTGGCCCCATGCTCCCTCAGGAGCGGAGAAGAGAAATATATATCTCCAAGTGAGCCCACGTGCTCTCACAAACCATTCTTCACATTACAATAATTAAATAATAATCAACTGGACATAAAATAATATTCTTCTATATGTACAACAAATACTCTCCTTAATGAGAATAAACCACCACCTCGCAACTGGTCCATCTCAATATTCATTACTGCATTCTGAACATGTCGTAAGTGACGACTGGTGCGCCTGGTAACAAGCGTGTGGTATACGACCAATGATGAGATTGGGAACTCATCACATGAAACACATCGTTACCGTCACCGAAACAACCACAGCAATAGCATCAAAATGCTTATTGTGGGCCTGTAATGGACACCAGCTGCATTGGTGTTTCCATGCTCCGCCGGGAGCAAACAGAGAAACAGCTGTCTCAACGTGCCTTACGCCTTACGCACGCTCTCCAGAAATCTAAATATATATTCTCACCTCAAAGTAACCCACCAAAGATATACAGTAGAATCATCAATAAACGTGAAATACCAAAGAATAAAATATAATTATTCTTGATTTAACAACTAGAACTAGTCATCACATAAAGGAAATTTACCACGAAAACTCTCTCTTCTATTACTGGGGAAAATTACATTTAACCTACTTTCACCCACGTGTCGATTCACGCGATATAAAACTGCGTAACATTAAGTGATAACTAAGAGTGTTAAATGCAGACTCCTTGGCGTCTTCTTTTACGCACGGTCATCAACACGTGGTCCTCCCGGTTGCCATCTTCCCAACTAGTTAATATTATCCAAATTCCAGTTTCTGATAACATTTATGTCCAGTTTCATGTACAAAATACTTTCATACTATCTTTGCCTTTCTTGCCCGGTGTGATGACTGAAATAATCGCTTTTACAGCCGCAATCTGAACTTAGCATGCCTAATAAAACCTATCAAACATTATTTTCACTCATCTATCATTTCGAGACTAAATCATAATGCCCTAAAAAGACATTTCCTTTGGGAACACATCTATCTATTTATTTCACTAAACATTAAAACAGCCTCACGCTGAATATAACTTCAAAAGCTACAGGGAAATAATGGTAATTTCACTAGGAAATAATATAATCTGCTTTTAAATCAAACTCACGTGTCATGTCTTCGTTCCTCTTCTACCGACACAGGGCTAGCCTAACTTCGTTTCTTCTCTCTGGGCGGTTCTTGCAAAATCGGCCCGTCCGCCGGCCGCTATCTCTTTTATAAGCCCAGGTCGAATCACTCAATTTACTGCGCGCTAGGCGTATTGATTTAGCCGCATACATAACACTCGCGATATTGCTTTAGAAGGCCCTAAAAAAGAAATATACACAACTATTTCTAGAGCAAAAACACAATTCTACACCACAACTTAATTTTTAGGCATTATTATGGCCTAGTCATCAATCTTCTTCTTTATCTCGCCAGAATTTTTACATACTAGCGTGCTGCGCGCACTTCTAAAATATGTGGGCGATAAACATGCCTTGAACATGAAGGGGGCGTCTTTCCGGCCCCATCACATATCTCCCTCCTAATTTTGTTGTCGTCCCGACAACATCACTACCTCTGGCATTTCAGTCGAAATCTCTCAGATCGTTGATGCTGCGCAGGACTCTTTCTGAGCGGCGATGCTTTGGGCTGAGCTTCTGTAATAGGTACAGCCCGGCTGGGGACCCTCTTGGTCGTCATGTTCCTACGTTGTCGGACTGGCAGTTGCTGTGGTCTAGAAGACTCGCTCACCTGTGCCGCGTCGCTGTCTGCCCGTGACATCTGCCTGTCAGTGCTTGCAGCTGTCGACTTTGAAGGGAGATCGCTCTTGACTTGTTTTCCACTCATTTTGTGTGGACGGTGGCTTACGTTCCCCACAATCTGCCCTTGATGAGTCTCCTCTGCTGAACCTTGGTTTGCACTCCCTCCTATCTGCTTAGAACGGGTTTCCTCCCCTAGACAACGGCCAATTCTCTCGGCGCCCTTAGTGTGACAGCTGTCGTGGCCATCTCTTGGCTTGCGCCCTAAAGGCAACCTGGTTGTGACAGTCCGTCTAGGGAAAGAGCTCCTTGAGGGACAGGCGGCTATCAAATGTTCATTTGACTTGCATCTAAAACATCGTTTGGGAAGAGGGCCTTGAGGGCACTTGGCTGCCATGTGGTCTGACAGGTCTCCACAATTGTAGCATCTTATCTTTCTGGGCTTCCTCTGTGCCATGGGTCGCCCCCTGCTGCCCTTACACTCTTGACCGCCAATGCCGCATATATAAATTGCTTCCATGCCCTGGACCGATGGTTTGCTGTCAAACTCTACTCGTTCATTCCTCGCCAGACTCCGGAATCCCTTTCTGAAGATCTTGGTTTGATGTACGAATACATCAATACCTCCATCATCTGGCGTGATGAACCCCCATCCCCTGTGGATACTATACCACTTGCAAACCCCTTGTCGCCTTGTCGGTGCAGCTGCGTTTGTTGGTGCTGTCAGCTCACAGCTTTCCTTGACAACAGCCTGACTCTCACATACAAGAAGGTTTAGTCGAGGTTCCTGCGGACACACCCCCTCGTCTTGCGTTGGCTGTTCCCGCGGACACACCTCCTCGTCTTGCGTTGGCTGTTCCCGCGGACACACCTCCTCGTCTTGCGTTGGCTGTTCCCGCGGACACACCTCCTCGTCTTGCGTTGGCTGTTCCCGCGGACCCAACCCCTCGTCTTGCGTTGGCTGTTTCCGCGGCTGGCATGGTGCTCTCTTTCTCTGCACCTCCTCTTGTGCTGGCGAACTGGCCTGTGACATCTGTGCTAACTGGAACTTTAGAAGAGATAATTCTGCTTTGAGTGCCTCCTTTTCATTCTGATCTTCTGCACTTGCTATCTGCACCGGTGTCTCTGGCTTCTTGACTTCACAGAAAACAGCACATTCCCTAGGCCCCTGACTCCCGGCCTGGAAATTCCTGGTCATCTCACTGACTGGTGGTTGCTCGCTGTAGGCTCTTTCTATTATCTTGAGTAACTGCTCAGGGCTGGCCTTGGCTCCACCATGTATCCGTAATTCTCTAGATACCCATGGTGTAACGTTGTTCCAGATCATGTCTAACTTGTCTTCTGCCCAAAAAGGCGCCACCTTTCACGCGGCTTCTACATCTTCCACAAACTCTTGCCAAGTGGGACTCTCCTCTCCACTAAATAACCTTATCTCTGGCCCCTTCACGTACACTACCTTCACATGCGCATTGGTCGAAGCCATCTTGATGCAAGACTGCACTGCTGGGTGTTTACAATATTTGTTCGTTTGCTGTCTGCTCAGTGTCACTGTCTGCCTTATCCTGTCGACGACGCCAATTGTGATAGGGTGGGCGAGATGATGTCCGCCGGCCGCTATCTCTTTTATAAGCCCAGGTCGAATCACTCAATTTACTGCGCGCTAGGCGTATTGATTTGGCCGCATACATAACACTCGCGATATTGCTTTAGAAGGCCCGAAAACAGAAATATACACAACTATTTCTAGAGCAAAAACACAATTCTACACCACAACTTAATTTTTAGGCATTATTATGGCCTAGTCATCAATCTTCTTCTTTATCTCGTCAGAATTTTTACATACTAGCGTGCTGCGCGCACTTCTAAAATATGTGGGCGATAAAAATGCCTTGAACATGAAGGGGGCGTCTTCCGGCCCCATCACAGTGGACAGATGTATTAATACTATTATCTTTAGGTCGTAAAGCTTTCGGGGGGGTCTCTAAAGAAACTGGTAGTACATTGTTGGTAGAAAGCACAACTTTCCCATATATTGGACATGGTATATAAAGACTCGCTCAACTTTCTTTGTCAAGTTCTTTGCTTTTTTTCAAAATTTTAGTTCAGGAAAAGATTATGTTGCGAAATACCCTTACACTGTATTGAATTATAAATAATTAGATAAAAGTTCTGTTATATATATTCGCTGGCTTTAAAAATAAAATAAAATTATATATATATATATATATATATATATATATATATATATATATATATATATATATATATATATATATATATATATATATATATATATATATATATATATATATATATATATATATATATATATATACACTTTTTCTTACTCGTAACTGTAAGCATTTACCTTCAACGAATATAATTTAAGACGGAGATATGAGAAAATGAGCATAATTGTGAAGATAGTGAATGCAGTTATTAACACGATTTTAATGAACGCGAAGTGAAATTCCAGATAAAGAAATATTTTTACATTAGCCCAGGGGTTCTCAACCTTTTTTGCTCATGGTCCTTTTCTGAGCCTCATTTACCCCTGTAACTCCCTTCATAGTCGCTGTTAGTTGGGGGAAAAAAGGTAATTTACCATCTGCACCGTTTATTAATTCTAAACTGTATCATATAAATAATATAAAGACAACGTTTTGGTATAGCAGCAGCATAAGACCTGCAAACAGAAAAGATTGTAATAACTGGTACTTACTTCTAAGAAGCAAAGAAAATTCTTAAAGACATACAACGTATAGTAGTAGCATAAGGCCTGTAAACAGAAAGGATTCTAACAATCGCTACTTTATTTAAATTAAGTTTGGGTGGCCCCGTCAGAAACTTATTGTGGCTCCCTAACAATATGACACTTACTGTGGCCCCTCTAGAAATAAGGCATCGTCCACGTTGAGAACCACTGAATTTCACGACTGCCTGTTTTGGTGGTGGTGATAATTTGATCATGAAAGCAAAAGTCCAAGCTTTTTGAAACGAGATGCTTCAGACAGATCCTGGGAGGATCATTCATCTACCACGTCACAAATGACAGCGTGCGGAACATCAAAAGGCAAAACTGTGGGGGCCATATAAAAGCACACCGTACTAACCGTGACAAAAGCACGCAAGCTTCAATGAAAGAACCATGCGTCAAGATTAAAAGGAATGACTTGGAATGCCAGTATATACTTACTTCCTTTTTCCTTCCACTATTGCCGTGAAGCGTAGTGTAGGGCTGAAGTTTGTGTTCTTGCCTAGTGTGTCGCCTTGGCTCCTGTAAGGTTGTCTATCTACAAGTGTGTCGCCTTGGCTGCTGTAAGCCCGTGTTGTTGTAGGATGTCTGTGAGGTTGTCTATCCATCAAGTGTGTCGCCTTGGCTGCTGTAAGCTTGTGTTGTTGTAGGATGTCTGTGAGGTTGTCTATCCATCAAGTGTGTCGCCTTTGCTGCTGTAAGCTTGTGTTGTTGTAGGATGTCTGTGAGGTTGTCTATCCATCAAGTGTGTCGCCTTGGCTGCTGTAAGCCCGTGTTGTTGTTGTAGGATGTCTGTGAGGTTGTCTATCTATCAAGTGTGTCGCCTTGGCTCCTGTAAGCCCGTGTTGTTGCAGGATGTCTGTGAGGTTGTCTATCCATCAAGTGTGTCGCCTTGGCTGCTGTAAGCCCGTGTTGTTGTAGGATGTCTGTGAGGTTGTCTATCCATCAAGTGTGTCGCCTTGGCTGCTGTAAGCCCGTGTTGTTGTAGGATGTCTGTGAGGTTGTCTATCCATCAAGTGTGTCGCCTTGGCTGCTGCAAGCCCGTGTTGTTGTAGGATGTCTGTGAGGTTGTCTAGCCATCAAGTGTCTCGCCTTGGGTGCTGTAAGCTTGTGTTGTTATAGGATGTCTGTGAGGTTGTCTATCCATCAAGTGTGTCGCCTTGGCTCCTGTAAGCCCGTGTTGTTGCAGGATGTCTGTGAGGTTGTCTATCCATCAAGTGTGTCGCCTTGGCTGCTGTAAGCCCGTGTTGTTTTAGGATGTCTGTGAGGTTGTCTATCCATCAAGTGTGTCGCCTTGGCTGCTGTAAGCCCGTGTTGTTGTAGGATGTCTGTGAGGTTGTCTAGCCATCAAGTGTGTCGCCTTGGGTGCTGTAAGCTTGTGTTGTTGTAGGATGTCTGTGAGGTTGTCTATCCATCAAGTGTGTCGCCTTGGGTGCCGTAAGCTTGTGTTGTTGTAGGATGTCTGTGAGGTTGTCTATCCATCAAGTGTGTCGCCTTGGCTGCTGTAAGCCCGTGTTGTTGTTGTAGGATGTCTGTGAGGTTGTCTATCTATCAAGTGTGTCGCCTTGGCTCCTGTAAGCCCGTGTTGTTGCAGGATGTCTGTGAGGTTGTCTATCCATCAAGTGTGTCGCCTTGGCTGCTGTAAGCCCGTGTTGTTGAAGGATGTCTGTGAGGTTGTCTATCCATCAAGTGTGTCGCCTTGGCTGCTGTAAGCCCGTGTTGTTGTAGGATGTCTGTGAGGTTGTCTATCCATCAAGTGTGTCGCCTTGGCTCCTGTAAGCACGTGTTGTTGTATGATGTCTGTGAGGTTGTCTATCCATCAAGTGTGTCGCCTTGGCTGCTGTAAGCTTGTGTTGTTGTAGGATGTCTGTGAGGTTGTCTATCCATCAAGTGTGTCGCCTTGGCTGCTGTAAGCCCGTGTTGTTGTAGGATGTCTGTGAGGTTGTCTATGCATCAAGTTTGTCGACTTGGCTGCTGTAAGCCCGTGTTGTTGTAGGATGTCTGTGAGGTTGTCTAGTCATCAAGTGTGTCGCCTTGGGTGCTGTAAGCTTGTGTTGTTGTAGGATGTCTGTGAGGTTGTCTATCCATCAAGTGTGTCACCTTGGTTGCTGTAAGCCCGTGTTGTTGTAGGATGTCTGTGAGGTCTATCCATCAAGTGTGTCGCCTTGGCTGCTGTAAGCTTGTGTTGTTGTAGGATGTCTGTGAGGTTGTCTATCCATCAAGTGTGTCGCCTTGGCTGCTGTAAGCCCGTGTTGTTGTAGGATGTCTGTGAGGTTGTCTATCCATCAAGTGTGTCGCCTTGGCTGCTGTAAGCTTGTGTTGTTGTAGGATGTCTGTGAGGTTGTCTATCCATCAAGTGTGTCGCCTTGGCTGCTGTAAGCTTGTGTTGTTGTAGGAAGTCTGTGAGGTTGTCTATCCATCAAGTGTGTCGCCTTGGCTGCTGTAAGCCCGTGTTGTTGTAGGATGTCTGTGAGGTTGTCTATGCATCAAGTTTATCGACTTGGCTGCTGTAAGCCCGTGTTGTTGTAGGATGTCTGTGAGGTTGTCTAGTCATCAAGTGTGTCGCCTTGGGTGCTGTAAGCTTGTGTTGTTGTAGGATGTCTGTGAGGTTGTCTATCCATCAAGTGTGTCACCTTGGTTGCTGTAAGCCCGTGTTGTTGTAGGATGTCTGTGAGGTCTATCCATCAAGTGTGTCGCCTTGGCTGCTGTAAGCTTGTGTTGTTGTAGGATGTCTGTGAGGTTGTCTATCCATCAAGTGTGTCGCCTTGGCTGCTGTAAGCCCGTGTTGTTGTAGGATGTCTGTGAGGTTGTCTATCCATCAAGTGTGTCGCCTTGGCTGCTGTAAGCTTGTGTTGTTGTAGGATGTCTGTGAGGTTGTCTATCCATCAAGTGTGTCGCCTTGGCTGCTGTAAGCCCGTGTTGTTGTAGGATGTCTGTGAGGTTGTCTATGCATCAAGTTTGTCGACTTGGCTGCTGTAAGCCCGTGTTGTTGTAGGATGTCTGTGAGGTTGTCTAGTCATCAAGTGTGTCGCCTTGGGTGCTGTAAGCTTGTGTTGTTGTAGGATGTCTGTGAGGTTGTCTATCCATCAAGTGTGTCACCTTGGTTGCTGTAAGCCCGTGTTGTTGTAGGATGTCTGTGAGGTCTATCCATCAAGTGTGTCGCCTTGGCTGCTGTAAGCTTGTGTTGTTGTAGGATGTCTGTGAGGTTGTCTATCCATCAAGTGTGTCGCCTTGGCTGCTGTAAGCCCGTGTTGTTGTAGGATGTCTGTGAGGTTGTCTATCCATCAAGTGTGTCGCCTTGGCTGCTGTAAGCTTGTGTTGTTGTAGGATGTCTGTGAGGTTGTCTATCCATCAAGTGTGTCGCCTTGGCTGCTGTAAGCTTGTGTTGTTGTAGGATGTCTGTGAGGTTGTCTATCCATCAAGTGTGTCGCCTTGGCTGCTGTAAGCCCGTGTTGTTGTAGGATGTCTGTGAGGTTGTCTATCCATCAAGTGTGTCGCCTTGGCTGCTGTAAGCCCGTGTTGTTGTAGGATGTCTGTGAGGTTGTCTATCCATCAAGTGTGTCGCCTTGGGTGCTGTAAGCTTGTGTTGTTATAGGATGTCTGTGAGGTTGTCTATCCATCAAGTGTGTCGCCTTGGCTGATGTAAGCCCGTGTTGTTGTAGGATGTCTGTGAGGTTGTCTATCCATCAAGTGTGTCGCCTTGGCTGCTGTAAGCCCGTGTTGTTGTAGGATGTCTTTGAGGTTGTCTATCCATCAAGTGTGTCGCCTTGGGTGCTGTAAGCTTGTGTTGTTGTAGGATGTCTGTGAGGTTGTCTATCCATCAAGTGTGTCGCCTTGGCTGCTGTAAGCCCGTGTTGTTGTTGTAGGATGTCTGTGAGGTTGTCTATCTATCAAGTGTGTCGCCTTGGCTCCTGTAAGCCCGTGTTGTTGCAGGATGTCTGTGAGGTTGTCTATCCATCAAGTGTGTCGCCTTGGCTGCTGTAAGCCCGTGTTGTTGTAGGATGTCTGTGAGGTTGTCTATCCATCAAGTGTGTCGCCTTGGCTGCTGTAAGCCCGTGTTGTTGTAGGATGTCTGTGAGGTTGTCTATCCATCAAGTGTGTCGCCTTGGCTCCTGTAAGCACGTGTTGTTGTAGGATGTGTAGTGGATTTTGATGGTATTTGTATGGTTGTGTTATCACCTAGTGTGATGCGTGAGGTCAGCTGTGAAGGCTCCTGAAATAAATGTAGCTGTGAATGTACAGAAGACCCTTCTTGCTACCACTATACGACCTCACACATTTCTTTTTTTCTAATGAATGTGGCTACGTTAAAATCTAGGGTACTGAATGTAATGTGTTGTATTGACATATACAAACACACACACACAGATATTAAATAATATAATATTATCAATAAAATTTAGAACACAATGAACTAAATTCAGCTGGTGAAATTTTAGAAAGTAAATCTTTTTTAAATTTATTTGTTCTGAACCAAGGTTTTATTTTGGCCAGAACATATGAAAGATTTTGAAAATTTATGAGTGAATGGCATGAATAAATGGCATGATAAATAAAAGGTGTGTACGTATACAATTTTCACGATTAGTTAATATTTCTACAGTTCATAATTTTATTTTCCCTGGGAGAACGATGAATAGATGTGCTGTTGGGGTGGCTTCATCCCTCCTTGTCTATGCCTACCAAACATTGTCCATTAATGATGGAAGGAAATGGGATGTTTTAGTAGTAATTCACTTTGGGTGCTATGTCTATGAAGTTGGTGTAAATCCAGCAGACCAGCCTGCTTACGTAACTTTGAAAGAGTAGTTCTGGTGCTGGAATCTGGTGGCCCTACCTCTCCGTGCTTGGGGGCAAATATCAAGAGTCTGGTGGCCCCACCTCTCCGTGCTTGGGGCTATAATA
>JAMPIV010019323.1:0-492500 GCA_024509875.1 Oreohelix idahoensis
GCTGCCTAGCTACAAACGGTATAAAGCTGTCTTGGTCTTATTGCAAGGAAATGGACCGGATCATAACTTCTTCTGGATTCATCAACCGTCATTTACTAGAAATGGCACTAGACAGGATCGCCGACTGAGTAGTTTACATAACACCGGAACGAAGGGTCGTTGAGCGATTAGCTAGTCCTACTGTAAAATGACCATGGAGGTGACTCTAGCACATCCTATTAATAGATACAGTGCCTTAGTCTGATTATTCCGTTACTGAGCAAATAGTAGGTAAGTTAAGCAAGATGCGTCATTGTTGCTTGCTAGCGCTATACTCCCTAGAATGCAATCAGCCTGTACATCGAGCTGAGGAGCTCACCTGTACTAAGATAGCTCACGCTATATGACAAAACAAGGACCGATTACTAAAATATTGTGCATATCACCTACTAGCGTCTCTGGCGGCCATAAGCCAGATATATATCCTAGTAGATCCAATATCCGAAATATGGTGATCTAGTGCTGGAAATCGTACGAGTGCAGTTTGAGGTCGGCTGTTAGCGAGAGCGAGGGTAACTTATACTTGGATCGACCCTACCTTTATCACCTATATCATTATAGAAGGTTTGCTGGTACTGTATGTTCAAATTTTCTAGGTCGAGACTATCACGAGTATTGATCACACTATTCACTCCTACTGGTTATAGATAGGACGGCGCTGTCTCATATCCTCCGTAGTAGTGGACTGTTAGTGCCAATGCCGAGATATACGTATGAATGCGAGATTACCCCACGTCAATCCTCGCTGCCTGAGGCGATATAATATAAGGTGTGCATTACACGACTAGACGTGTACTGTGTAACGCGTGCAGATCGTTACGACTCTCCAGGCACGATAGTTTAGAAACTCATTTAGGTCTATTTTTGAGTTTTATCATTTGGTGCTATACAGATGAGAATCAGTCATTCTTCAGAGTTACTAGTAGGTTCCATCCATTGATCTCTGTGACCAGTACTCATTCAGATCTAAACACATTTACGCCTAGCGGTATGTTAATTCGCAGTTTCCACTTTGCACAATTTAATTACCGATCAGTGCGCTTTGGGATAATATCAAGTAGCATTGTTCGAGCTCGTTCTTGAACTTCGCAGTGCATATCCTACTGGCCTGTAGATATTTGTGAATGTACTTGATAAATTAGTCTGTAGTAGACGCACACGAGTTTCTGTGCTTATATCTATGCTATACTGCGAGGTTACGGTGGTGATATGCGAAATGGTCGCCGAACTGATTACATAGTTCTGTTGTCCTAGACGAGATCATCGGTTTATATCTATCTATACTATTATTGTAGGGCGAGCTGGCGCGGCAACTATGCTCGAGCGAGCGGATGAGAGAGCCCGTGCTTCTATTATATATATGGGGGATGAGAGGGGGGGGGGGGGGGGGGGTATAGGGGAATAATTACATTATGTACTGGCCTAATCCCCAAATCACGTATGCAGTTAATTGAGCTGTGGTCGTTGAAGAGGGGATCTCCGCTTTTTTTTTGTTCTGTCAGGATGTGTAGTCCTCTTATGGATATTTCGTTTATTCGGGATAATACCTCTAGTGTATTTGCACATGCCGGGAGGCGTGATATTTCTGTATTTCTTGAAAGCAAGGTAAATTGACATTTTTCATTAACTCTATCGATTTTTGGGTCGTGAGCGATTTCGATTCATAGCCTGTCTTCGAAAGTCGTCGTCACGAGATGTTTTTTTCCCAGCTCACATGTCGCTGCATTGTACTGCATCGGTTGATGCAGGTACCAAGGACCATTACTTGCTACTTTGTTAAATGAACTAGGTTTGGAAAACCTTTATTATCTAGAGGATATTTTTGAGGACATTATTTATACTTCGGCAGACGTGTCTGTCTTGCTGAAGTCAAACTAAGGAGAGTGAACTGATCTCATACATCTGGTTATCTCCTGGCTGTTATAGAAAAGGATGGAGTTTTTTCACCTGACTACATTTACAGCACTATGAAATATAACATGCATCTGACTCATCATTGTAATGCTGTCTACCGTCTATTGCTGTATTGAATGTTGCTGTGATAATGACTGTTTGATGTGCCTACATATTCGCGTAACCATTTTGTCACTGTGGCGTCCACAATAAATAATGAAGAAAAACGTCAACGGCTGTTACAAGAATCATTGACTTTATACGTCGTGAGTTTACTGACGTCCTATGTGGATTGCCCTGTTATTTTTGTATGAACATTGTTTTGACTGAACACATCTGCACACCACACAAAACCAGACATGCGGATACCATCCATCATCATATGGCATCACGCATCACCACCCTTACACAAACATCTCTACAGTGGGACCACCCTTACACAAACATCTCTACAGTGGGACCACCCTTACACAAACATCTCTACAGTGGGACCACCCTTACACAAACATCTCTACAGTGGGACCACCCTTACACAAACATCTCTACAGTGGGACCACCCTTACACAAACATCTCTACAGTGGGACCACCCTTACACAAACATCTCTACAGTGGGACCACCCTTACACAAACATCTCTACAGTGGGACCACCCTTACACAAACATCTCTACAGTGGGACCACCCTTACACAAACATCTCTACAGTGGGACCACCCTTACACAAACATCTCTACAGTGGGACTACCCTTACACAAACATCTCTACAGTGGGACCACCCTTACACAAACATCTCTACAGTGGGACCACCCTTACACAAACATCTCTACAGTGGGACCACAACCTTAAACAAAACATCTCTACAGTGGGACACTACCACCCTTACACAAACATCTCTACAGTGGGACCACCCTTACACAAACATCTCTACAGTGGGACCACCCTTACACAAACATCTCTACAGTGGGACCACCCTTACACAAACATCTCTACAGTGGGACCACCTTACACAAACATCTCTACAGTAGGACCACCCTTACACAAACATCTCTACAGTGGGACCACCCTTACACAAACATCTCTACAGTGGGACCACCCTTATACAGACATCACTAGCGTGGGACCACCCTCCCACAAACATCTTCTCTACAGTGGGACCACCCTTACACAAACATCTCTACAGTGGGACCACTATTACACAAACCTCTCTACAGTGGGACCACCCTGACACAAACATCTCTACAGTGGGACCACCCTTACACAAACATCTCTACAGTGGGACCACCCTTACACAAACATCTCTACAGTGGGACCACCATTACACAAACATCTCTACAGTGGGACCACCCTTACACAAACATCTCTACAGTGGGACCACCCTTACACAAACATCTCTACAGTGGGACCGCCCTTACACAAACATCTCTACAGTGGGACCACCCTACACAAACATCTCTACAGTGGGACCACCCTTACACAAACATCTCTACAGTGGGAAACACCCTTACACAAACATCTCTACAGTGGGACCACCCTTACACAAACATCTCTACAGTGGGACCACCCTTACACAAACATCTCTACAGTGGGACCACCCTTACACAAACATCTCTACAGTGGGACCACCCTTACACAAACATCTCTACAGTGGGACCAACCCATACACAAACAGCTCTACAGTGGGACCACCCTTACACAAACATCCTCTACAGTGGGGACCACCCTTACACAAACATCTCTACAGTGGGACCACCCTTACACAAACATCTCTACAGTGGGACCACCCTTACACAAACATCTCTACAGTGGGACCACCCTTACACAAACATCTCTACAGTGGGACCACCCTTAAACAAACATCTCTAAAGTGGGACCACCCTTACACAAACATCTCTACAGTGGGACTACCCTTACACAAACATCTCTACCGTGGGACCACCCTTACACAAACATCTCTACAGTGGGACCACCCTTACACAAACATCTCTACAGTGGGACCACCCTTACACAAACATCTCTACAGTGGGACCACCCTTACACAAACATCTCTACAGTGGGACCACCCTTACACAAACATCTCTACAGTGGGATCACCCTTACACAAACATCTCTACAGTGGGACCACCCTTACACAAACATCTCTATAGTGGGACCACCTTACACAAACATCTCTACAGTGGGATCACCCTTACACAAACATCTTTACAGTGGGACCACCCTTACACAAACATCTCTACAGTGGGACCACCCTTATACAAACATCTCTACAGTGGGACCACCCTTACACAAACATCTCTACATTGGGACCACCTTACACAAACATCTCTACAGTGGGACCACCCTTACACAAACATCTCTACAGTGGGACCACCTTACACAAACATCTCTACAGTGGGACCACCCTTAAACAAACATCTCTAAAGTGGGACCACCCTTACACAAACATCTCTACAGTGGGACTACCCTTACACAAACATCTCTACCGTGGGACCACCCTTACACAAACATCTCTACAGTGGGACCACCCTTACACAAACATCTCTACAGTGGGACCACCCTTACACAAACATCTCTACAGTGGGACCACCCTTACACAAACATCTCTACAGTGGGACCACCCTTACACAAACATCTCTACAGTGGGACCACCCTTACACAAACATCTCTACAGTGGGACCACCCTTACACAAACATCTCTATAGTGGGACCACCTTACACAAACATCTCTACAGTGGGATCACCCTTACACAAACATCTCTACAGTGGGACCACCCTTACACAAACATCTCTACAGTGGGACCACCCTTATACAAACATCTCTACAGTGGGACCACCCTTACACAAACATCTCTACATTGGGACCACCCTTACACAAACATCTCTACAGTGGGACCACCTTACACAAACATCTCTACAGTGGGACCACCCTTACACAAACCTCTCTACAGTGGGACCACCCTGACACAAACATCTCTACAGTGGGACCACCCTTACACAAACATCTCTACAGTGGGACCACCCTTACACAAACATCTCTACAGTGGGACCACCCTTACACAAACATCTCTACAGTGGTGGGACCACCCTTACACAAACATCTCTACAGTGGGACCAACCTTACACAAACATCTCTACAGTGGGACCGCCCTTACACAAACATCTCTACAGTGGGACCACCCTTACACAAACATCTCTACAGTGGGACCACCCTTACACAAACATCTCTACAGTGGGACCACCCTTACACAAACATCTCTACAGTGGGACCACCCTTACACAAACATCTCTACAGTGGGACCACCCTTACACAAACATCTCTACAGTGGGACCACCCTTACACAAACATCTCTACCATAGGACCACCCTTACACAAACATCTCTACAGTGGGACCACCCTTACACAAACATCTCTACCGTGGGACCACCCTTACACAAACATCTCTACAGTGGGACTACCCTTACTCAAACATCTCTACAGTGGGACCACCCTTACACAAACATCTCTACAGTGGGACCACCCTTACACAAACATCTCTACAGTGGGACCACCCTTACACAAACATCTCTATAGTGGGACCACACTTACACAAACATCTCTACAGTGGGACCACCCTTACACAAACATCTCTACAGTGGGACCACCATTACACAAACATCTCTACAGTGGGACCACCCTTACACAAACATCTCTACAGTGGGACCACCCTTACACAAACATCTCTACAGTGGGACCGCCCTTACACAAACATCTCTACAGTGGGACCGCCCTTACACAAACATCTCTACAGTGGGACCACCCTTACACAAACATCTCTACAGTGGGACCACCCTTACACAAACATCTCTACAGTGGGACCACCCTTACACAAACATCTCTACAGTGGGACCACCCTTACACAAACATCTCTACAGTGGGACCACCCTTACACAAACATCTCTACAGTGGGACCACCCTTACACAAACATCTCTACAGTGGGACCACCCTTACACAAACATCTCTACAGTGGGACCACCCTTACACAAACATCTCTACAGTGGGACCACCCTTACACAAACATCTCTACAGTGGGACCACCCTTACACAAACATCTCTACAGTGGGACCACCCTTAAACAAACATCTCTACAGTGGGACTACCCTTACACAAACATCTCTACAGTGGGACCACCCTTACACAAACATCTCTACAGTGGGACCACCCTTACACAAACATCTCTACAGTGGGACCACCCTTACACAAACATCTCTACAGTGGGACCACCCTTACACAAACATCTCTACAGTGGGACCACCCTTACACAAACATCTCTACAGTGGGACCACCCTTACACAAACATCTCTACAGTGGGACCACCCTTACACAAACATCTCTACAGTGGGACCACCTTACACAAACATCTCTACAGTGGGACCACCCTTACACAAACATCTCTACAGTGGGACCACCCTTACACAAACATCTCTATAGTGGGACCACCTTACACAAACATCTCTACAGTGGGATCACCCTTACACAAACATCTCTACAGTGGGACCACCCTTACACAAACATCTCTACATTGGGACCACCCTTATACAAACATCTCTACAGTGGGACCACCCTTACACAAACATCTCTACAGTGGGACCACCCTTACACAAACATCTCTACAGTGGGACCACCTTACACAAACATCTCTACAGTGGGACCACCCTTACACAAACCTCTCTACAGTGGGACCACCCTGACACAAACATCTCTACAGTGGGACCACCCTTACACAAACATCTCTACAGTGGGACCACCCTTACACAAACATCTCTACAGTGGGACCACCCTTACACAAACATCTCTACAGTGGGACCACCCTTACACAAACATCTCTACAGTGGGACCACCCTTACACAAACATCTCTACAGTGGGACCGCCCTTACACAAACATCTCTACAGTGGGACCACCCTTACACAAACATCTCTACAGTGGGACCACCCTTACACAAACATCTCTACAGTGGGACCACCCTTACACAAACATCTCTACAGTGGGACCACCCTTACACAAACATCTCTACAGTGGGACCACCCTTACACAAACATCTCTACAGTGGGACCACCCTTACACAAACATCTCTACAGTGGGACCACCCTTACACAAACATCTCTACAGTGGGACCACCCTTACACAAACATCTCTACAGTGGGACCACCCTTACACAAACATCTCTACCGTGGGACCACCCTTACACAAACATCTCTACAGTGGGACCACCCTTACTCAAACATCTCTACAGTGGGACCACCCTTACACAAACATCTCTACAGTGGGACCACCCTTACACAAACATCTCTACAGTGGGACCACCCTTACACAAACATCTCTATAATGGGACCACACTTACACAAACATCTCTACAGTGGGACCACCCTTACACAAACATCTCTACAGTGGGACCACCCTTACACAAACATCTCTACAGTGGGACCATTCTTACACAAACATCTCTACAGTGGGACCACCCTTACCTGCTTCTTACATGAAATCATATTAGAGAAATGGTCAATGGTGTACGTTTATTATGCTAATCTTCAAAGGTACAAGGCCACTGTTGGCCAATCATAAAGCAAAACAGTTTCAATATAACGGTTACGTCTGCGTGGAAGACACTTGTTAATATGTCTGGGAAAGAAAGTCTTCATCTCCTCCATCGTGACATTGCTCTACATCACCCAGGCCTCTAATATCCTCTAACTTGAAACACTGGTATGGTCTCAGACATAATGGAACCTGACAATCTCCCAGACCTGCGTCTATTACCAAGATCATTTGGTTCGTGGGGGTGTCAGGATCCTTATTGCATGGTACACTTTGTAGGATTGTAGGATGGCATCAAATATAGGATCTCTGAAACGAAATAGAAAGTGAGAGATTAGATAATGAAAAAGAAACAATCATGGTCCTTTGATTTTCCGGCAATAAGTTATATTTCTGTCATTTATACATATGCAAGAATACACGACTAACTAAAGTAGCCACGGTGCCATTTCTCCAGCAGACACAGTACACTTTGTCAGTAGAATTAGGTGCTTCTGTACATGGGCGTATTGAGTAACCTTGTCCTTGTCTTTCTCTGATGAGACACTGAAGATAAAAAGAGACAGAGTTCCCGCCAGTCTTGTCATAAGAGAGGATAATGATTAGGGAGAGCATGCGGCTGTCAACCTTGTAACACAAATTGCTACATGAATCTGCCCTATATGGGAAACACGCAGTGCTTTGGGACAGACCTGATGCATGGGGTGCCACACTTCAGAAGTTGCTGTGCTGTTCTCATAATATGCCCAAAAAACAGTGGATTCTTTCCTTCAAATACGAATAATGTGAATTCTTTATGTATTGGCTTTGTTTAAAGAATTCTCATTACTCTCTTGAGCTGCACGTTGTATTCTTGTGTGCTGGAAACTATCCATATATCTGATTTGTCTAAATTTTGTTTACTTTACTGGGTCTCATAAGAGTACCAATACTGTTTATAATATACGTTTATAAATGAAATTGGTAATGCACAAGACAAGTAAAGGAGAAAAGTAACAAAACAAAAGACTGCTGGACGCCCTTGTGATCAGGTCTGCGAAGAATACAAGAAAACATTTATGGAAAAAAACGGAAACTTGTGTTTTCAATGTGATAGTTTTTGAATCGCTGACTTTTTATGTAAAAGAAGTGTATAATATCTATTGTTAAACTGAAATAACTGCTACTAGTGGTCAATCGAAATAAAATAGGGAGGCATGGAATACAATAATATATAGTAGACTCAATTTAAAAAATATATATAAATAAACGTTTGCGCTGAGGACGAGTATGAGGACAAAATGCATCATCTGGATTGTCAGCTTTTTTAATTTCCAAAGTCATGAGTGGTAGCGTATGAAATCGCACACTAAAAGACATCTTTGTTATGTTGTTATTGATAGCCAGTATTAAAATTAAACTATACAATGCTTTGGATCCATTTGGTCTAACTGAAAATGTAACATGTAATACTTTTTCCTGTGCTCTTTCCCTAAGACATGTTTTATGCAACACATGTTTATCAATGGCCACAAAGACAGGTCTTTACTCTTATATAGAGCCCATTGCGGTGCATAAATGTTAGTAGCAGACAATACGTAGACATCAGCAGAATCCCTGGAGGCCTTATAAATGTAGTTTTAGAGAAGAGTGTTAAGAATACCACGTGCAGCTCAAGAGAGTAATGAGAATTCTTCAAACAAAGCCAATACATAAAGAATTCACATTATTCATATTTGAAGGTAATAATCCACTGTTTTTTCGGCATATTATGAGAACAACACAGCAGCTTCTGACGTGTGGCACCCCATGCATCAGGTCTATCCCAAAGTACTGCATGTTTCCCATACAGTGCAGATTCCTGTAGCAATTTGTGTTACAAGGGTGACAATCGCATGCTCTCCCTAATCATTATCGCCTCTTATGACTAGACTGGCGGGAACTGTGTCTTTTTTATCTTCAGTTTCTCATCAGAGAAAAAGACGGACAAGGTTACTCAATACGCCCATGTACAGAAGCACCTAATTCTACTGACACAGTGTACTGTGTTTGCTGGAGAAATGGCACCGTGGCTACTTTAGTTAGTCGTGTATTCTTGCATATGTATAAATGACAGAAATATAACTTATTGCCGGAAAATCACAGGACCATGATTGTTTCTTTTTCATTATCTAATCTCTCACTTTCTATTTCGTTTCAGAGATCCTATATTTGATGCCATCCTACAAAGTGTACCGTGCAATAAGGATCCTGACACCCCCACGAACCAAATGATCTTGGTAATAGACGCAGGTCTGGGAGATTGTCAGGTTCCATTATGTCTGAGACCATACCAGTGTTTCAAGTTAGAGGATATTAGAGGCCTGGGTGATGTAGAGCAATGTCACGATGGAGGAGATGAAGACTTTCTTTCCCAGACATATTAACAAGTGTCTTCCACGTGTCACCGTGGTGGTGAACTCCTAGGACTGTTCTATTTTGTCAATTTAGTCTATTGACAATCTTCCAAGTAAGAGTATATCTTAATACTGGCCATCACCACCAGAGCTGACTATTCCTGGATGATATATCTCAAGCTTCAAACCTAACTCGTTCCATCCCTCCTTGTGATGTTACTTAGTGACAACTTCGTATAGTGGTGATTTTCTTTATATCCAGTATCTTGTTTACTCTAGCAATCAACAACCTTTTAGAGACTTAACCCAACTTGAGAAACGTTCCATCAAAACAAACATTTTATTTACATCTCAGAAGTTCATCATAACAGAGGCATGTGGTACAAATTCCAGGTACAAACATTTCCTAACTGTCTCTTGTATGTCCCATTCCTCCTGGGCACATTCATGTACCTATGCATATATATATATATATATATATATATATATATATATATATATATATATATATATATATATATATATATATATATATATATATATATATATATATATATATACCTGAGAGCATTATCAGATATGGTTTACACCTATTTTCTTCCCTTAAGGCTATTCTATTTATTCTGGCTTCTCCCAAGCCTTTCATCAACTCTTTCCTGAGTTGTTTTCTCTCCTCTGCTAATCCTGTCAGATTTAACTCATATTAATCAAAATACCATCATCTTAAAATTCATACATGGAAATCAACATATTGGGTACACCTGTTGCAGAATCCTCATACTTATACCTGCTAGAGAGCGCATGTTTCATCCTGTAAATACAATCACCCTTCAATTTCTTACTCATCTTACTTGTAACAGTCAATATTGCAAAGTTCATTACACAATAGCCCAGCACGGCTATTAAATCCATATTCTTCTGTAAATCTTCTCAGATGCTTACTTAGTCTCATTTTATCCACCTCATAGTCAATTTTGTAGCTTCAGCTTCATTTCTCATTATCCTGCTCTCACTTAGTTGTAAGCGTCGTTAACCTTGTAATACTTTATTTCAGCTTCTGAAATCATTCTATTCAATGTCTATCAAAAGTTATGAGTCAAAGAACCTACTTACTTTGGTTTCACAGAATCCTCACAACACTCATATTTCTTACTATCACCCCTTATCACTAAGCCTATACTTTAAACACAGCTTTGTCTTTCATATGTGAATAGATTCTACTACTCTAACTAGGTCTATAGGATTCTTCAGAAGTATTCATTCTGTTTCCCACAGAAATTGAACTTGAGCCTGGCAGAAAACACATTCCTGCCACTCTACGTCCTTAACCAGGACTGCTCCTCCGAAAAATGCGACCGCTCACCAGCGTGTCCAAGTGTGTTCTTCTCTATAAAATCATTATCAGCTGATCTGTCCTTGTTTACTGTAAATTCATTGGTTCCTCCTATTCTCCACTCAGCTGGAATATGTTCACGCTTATCCGCTGTGTAAACAACTCAGTGAAGTGTCATCCGTTGTCCTGGTAAACTTTTCACGTGCATATTTTTTTTCTCTCAACTCACTTAATCATATAAGGGAGGTAATTAACCGTTGTCTCCCTTTGCATAATTTGACTTAACCTTATATTGTCTTCTCTAAAGCTTGCTATACAATTCTTATATGTACATTTTCTAAACCATAATTACCAACTCACCAAATCTACTTAAGTGTAATTAAGCACTTTCCTCCCCTGACCTTACTATTCAGAGTCTCCTCCCTTTGATCAAAGTATTATTTCACTCATTTTATCTCCCTTTTAGCAAGACAAATAGTCTTTATTCAAATCCATTATAATTCCTGCTTGAGCATTTATAATGCTGTAGCCGTGTATACCGTGCTTTATTCAGAAAACAGACTATACTCTAACAAGACCGAAGAAGCACAGACCACCCCATAATTTTATATTTTATGAGAAACAGAAAATAATAAATTATAGTGTCACATATTTAGGGCAGAGTCGCTTCTACACGCCATTTCTAATAGTTGGGTGATTTCCCCTGACCAATCGGATAGCTCAGATTTACCCCGGGGAATATAGAATAACGACGCCATCTAGCAGTTAGAATGAAGGAGCGAAACTGAAGAGGACGTCTCTGGTCCAGCTCTACATATTCCTTAGTTTGAGGAAATCAACTTCAACATTTATTATAAAATGTGTATTTCAGGACATTGAGTGGTTTTATATTCCTTACTTGCGTAAGTAGTGACTATCATTCAATATATATTGAATAAAGCTTCCAACCCTAGTTGCAGCAGAACTAGGTTCGAGGATTGAGTCAAATTTGCAAAACTAGTCTTACACCATGCTGAGCTGAAAATACCCTTGGGTTGGAAAATATTTAACTCAAGGAATACTTATGATGATAAAGAAATCAAGGACTAATCTGAAGGGATGAGAATATGTCGTCGAACCTAAAATAAAACGTTAACCTAAAAGGAAGGAACACGGTGTAAAGAAAAAGTTCGCCATATTCGACAAATTGAGTAGGCCTATGAGATAAAGATGCAAAAGGGATTTTTGCATCGATGAAAGCATCTGATGATATGTTAGAACTTTATTGTTATTATTATTGTAAAAATGTTCTGAATTCCTGACTTTTGTTGAAATTTGACTTCATGCTGAAAGATATTAAAAGATTTGCATGAAATAGAACGCTGTTGAAACGGTGAATTTCTACAGTTTGAGATTAAGCTAAGAAATCTATCCATCTCAATTAAATTTGCTACATCAACACCTAAGAGAAGAAAATCGAACCTGGTGACCCCAATCTTACAAAGGAGAGGAAACTATATCTCTAGCGGTCAAGGCTAGTTAACCAAACCTACTCTCTATAAAGTAAACTGAAAACCCTGCATACCCCGGCACTGCCACACATATGGTAATATGATGCCGTGACCACTTCTCTTTAAAAAGCAAAAACCCACCACTATAAGTCAAACAGAAAATAGCGAAGATGGATCAATTAATGGAAAACTTCCAGCAACTTGGGGTAGAACAGCAGCAGCAACAGGAAAACAGATTCGCTCAAGCATAACCACTGCAGCCCCAGGACAGACAAAATATGGAAGGACCAACAATGATAGCGCTACAGCGCCTTACCGAGAACTTACAAAAGAATAGCGATTATGCAAAATTTTCACAAGTCAGGTCCATAGTACACCCATTCGATGGAGACAAGAAGAAATTCAGGAGATGGTTGGCCGACATAGAAAAATTTGCGGCAATAGCAGAGGCAACAACTGACGAAGAGAAGAAGAAAATCGCTCTGTTAGGTTCTGATTCGTACGTGACTGATTTTTTAAGAAGGAGGTCCCAGCAGTACCCCACAGAAACCTACGAGTCCCTAAAAAAAGAGCTCACCCAGAGATATGGGGAAATAATAGACAAAATGCATGCTTGGTCAGTCCTTAGAAGCATGAAACAGGAAAGAGATGAATCGGTACAACTTTTTGCAGATCGATTCCTCAATATGGCAGAAGAGGCGTTTTGCGGAGAAATCCCTACCACACCTGATGTAGAAATACAGTTAGTGGGGTGATACAGACTAGCTTTGCTGGTTTCTCACTGAATGTAATTAAACGTTAATGTTATTAGTCTGTTTACACCCACTGTTGCGAGTGTAGTGGTTTGGTCTATATCATCGCCACACAGGCTAATTCAATATATGTGTGCTGCTGACCTGTCACTGTGTCTGGAATGTTGACCTGGGTGTGTGTTGATATGTTCGCACACCACAGTACGTACATAAGGGTACATGCAGGAGTCAAGAAGGGTTGCAAACGACTGGAACAGTTCGATACTGTTTATTCCGTTACAACACAGATACGATGACATAAATGACACACATTCGACAGCAAAACACGAATCATAGTATATAATTTCCACACTGCATCAATACCTAATACGGCCTGTCCTAATCCTGGACTTATAATAGCTTAATAGCTTCATACATCTCCACACTGCAGTTAATATATAATATCATCATCATCATCATCAGTTGCCATCTCCACAACGGAGGTTGGCTGTAATGGATCTCCAACGTCTTCTGTCTCTTGTCTTGGTGGTACACTCTGATAGACTCTTTCCTGTCCATCTCTTGATGTTATCTTCCCACTTATAGCGCTGTCTTCCCCTTGCACGTTTACCTTCAACTCTCCCTTCTGTTATGGTCTTCTGCAAGGTGTTATGCCTTTTTATGTGGCCAAAGTATTTTAGCTGCCGAACTTTGACCTCTCTCATTAGTTCTCTTTTCATACCTAGATTTTCTAGGACCTCCTTATTTGTTTTCATCTCTTTCCATGAGATACGCCCCATTCTTCTATATATCCACATTTCAAGAGCCTCAATTCTTTCTTCCAAATGCTTATTCATCGTCCATGTTTCTGCACCATACAGAAATGCAGAATATATATAACACTTTATGATTCTCAGTTTTAATTTATGAGATAACTGTTTGGATGTCAGTATATGTTTCATGTTGTTGAATGTAGCTTTGGCCATTCCTATTCTCTTCTTGATTTCTGTTTCACATCTGCCATCTTCTGTTATTATATGACCAAGATATACGTAGCTCTTGACTTGTTCCAGGATTTTCCCATTTACGCTTATCTTTAATGTGGGTTTATCGTCTGTTTTGCTAATTATCATAGTTTTAGTTTTCTCAATATTAATGTCGAGTCCATATTCATGACTTATACTGTTCACTTGCTTCACTAGTTCTTGTAACTCCTGTTCGCTTTCAGCTAACAACACGGTATCATCTGCATATCTAAGGTTGTTTATTGATCTTCCACTGATGTTCAGTCCTGGTATTTCCTGTATCTGTTTGAAAATTTTTTCGGTGTATAAATTAAATAGGCAGGGGGACAGCACACAACCTTGTCTGACACCTCTTTTTATGTCTATGTATTGTGAATAATTCCTTCCCGATCTTACTGTGGCAGTTTGCTCCCAATAAAGGTTACTGAGTATTCTTATATCTTTTCCATCAATACCTATGTCTTTGAGGCATTCAATTATTTTCTCATGATGGATTCTGTCAAAAGCCTTCTTATAGTCAATGAAGCACATATACATACTTTTTTGGACCTCTGTATATTTTTCTGCTAATCTTCTTAGGCAAAATATTGCCTCTCTTGTTCCACTGTTCCGTCTAAAACCAAACTGTTCTTCTTGGATTTCGCTGTCTACTTTACTTTTTATTCTTTCCTGTATGATTTTGAGCAGTATCTTAATTGCATGACTCATCAGGCTGATTGTTCTGAAGTCTGAACATTCTGTTGCATTTGGTTTTTTTGGGCAATGTTATAAAAACTGATGTCTTCATGTCGTGTGGTAAATATCCTGTATTGTATATATCATTGCATATTTCTGTGATTGTATCTATACCAAAGCTCTCCAGAGCTTCTATCATTTCAATGTTTATGTTATCCATGCCTGCTGATCTTCCTTTTTGTATCATATGAATGGCATTCTCTACTTCTGATCTGAGAATGTGTGGGCCTTCATTAGAATCTGGTGATGGTTTTTTACCTCTGTTGTCCTCGAATAGTTCTTTTACGTATTCTGCCCATCTGTTTGATATGTCTTTCTCATCAAGTAAATTACACCATTTTTGTTCTTGATACAGCTTCCTCCTTGTGCAAACCGCGACCGATTTGATAATTTCTTTATTTCTTCATGCATATCTCTTGTCATGTGCTTCGCTTCCAAGTCTTCTATTTCCTTACATTTTGTTTCTATCCACCGTTCTTTTGCTTCTCTACACATAGTACGTATGTCATTGTCTATTGTTTTATATTCTGGAGTATTATTTGCTTTCTTTCTTTCTGCCATTTTATTCAAGATGTCATCTGTCATCCAAATTTGATTTTTCTTAGACTCCTTTTTAGGTAAATTTGCATTTGCTGATTGTATGCTTGTTTTTAAGCATTCCCATTTTGCGGTTGCTTTTTCTTCTGGGTTTTCTCTTCTATACTGCTCCATGCTTTCTGTCAATAACTGTTGGTATTTATATGGCCTGTCCTAATCCTGGACTTATAATAGCTTAACAGCTTCATACATCTCCACACTGCAGTTAATATATAATATGGCCTGTCCTAATCCTGGACTTATAATAGCTTAACAGCTTCATACATCTCCACACTGCAGTTAATATATAATATGGCCTGTCCTAATCCTGGACTTATAATAGCTTAACAGCTTCACAAATCTTCATACTGCAGTTAAACATAATATGGCCTGTCCTAATCCTGGACTAATAATAGCTTAATAGCTTCATACATCTCCACACTGCAGTTAATATATAATAGGCCTGTCCTAATCCTGGACTTATAATAGCTTAACAGCTTCACAAATCTTCATACTGCAGCTAAACATAATATGGCCTACAAAAGTACCTTAATACACAGCGAAGCCTGCATCACCCGGCAGCTTCATTAATCTTCACAATATGGCCTACGAAAGTACTTCAATACATAGCAAAGCCTGCATCACACGGCAGCTTCAATAATCTTCAAAATATGGCCTACAAAAGTACTTCAATACATAGCAAAGCCTGCATCACACGGCAGCTATAATAAGGTTCATATGGCCTAAACAAATCTTCACTGCAGTGTATCACATAGACTGTACACACAGCGAAATATATAAGTCGACATTTTCTCAAATCCTACGTAGGCATACATTATCCAAAAAACACTGGGACTCGACCTACACGGTCCACGCCCAAAACACAACTCTCTCAATCACACACTAGTCCCGCCAAAAAACCCGTCACGAGATTCGGTTGTCTTGAACACCGTTCTCGATAACACATGCAGACTAGCGAGCTATTCACATGACTCAAAACAGTACAGAATAAATACATTAAACAGCGTTCACACGCTTATCTGTACTCTGTCACCCGAAAAATAGGAAAAGATAATTCTATCCTAAAGTCAAACAAGTATCCGCTTAATCAAGCGTTGCAACTCGAAATTTAATTTGTCTAAAAAACCATTCTAAAGATTACTTCCCCTTCCATAAGTTCCACTTGCAACATGGGGATATTTGCCGATGGCCTTAGAGCGGAAAATATCAGAAGGCATCTTATTAGAAAAGACACCAAAACTATTGCTGAAACAATCCAAGCAGCAATACAGGAGGAAAATCTTCACCGAAGGTTCCAACAAAGAGTAGGTAGGGAACCCCGACCAGAATATAGGGACTATAATGAGCATGAGCCTATGGAAGTTGACCATGCCAGGAGGCAATGGACTCGCCCACGACAACGAGATGATAGGCCTCGCAATTATAGACCCCCCACACAGAGGCAAAACGACGTCAATAATGTCAATCCAAACGGATGCTTCACATGCGGTAGGCTCGGACATAGTTACAAGTCCTGTAGAGCAAATTACAATAATGCACCATTCAGAAGAGGAGGTTACCAACCACAACAACCCGCACCACCCCCACGTGATTACACCAGAAATCAGAATACCAGAGGCACAACGCAACCCCTCATGCGTCAGGGAAACGGCCGCGCCACTCACTAAACAGGACCGTTGGTGAGGGCAACAATAACAGAAAATGGTCCAAAACAAAAGAAACAACACAGAACAGAAATTGTCAAGTAGGCCCATCCAGAAAAATACAATATGAAGAAATGCTGCATGATGGAACTAAAATACATCCGGATCCCAGTTCCTGCATCATGGCTATACAGGGCCAACAATATAGAGCACTGGTAGATACAGGAGCATCCATCAGCCTTATTAGGTTCCAGCTGTTCAAGAAGATCCAACACTTAGTACGATTTCAACCGTCCAAAACACACCTAGCTTCAGTCACGGGACAAAGACTAAATTCAGTTGGGACAGCATGGCTCAACTTTTCCTTAGGCGAAACAAATTTTGAACACCCATTTGTCATTACTAAAGGAATGTCTAGAAATCTTATCCTAGGGAGGGATTTTTTTAACAAACACAAAGTTCGAATATACTATGACCTCCAGAAAATCAAAGTCAACAATACATACATAGATCTCCAGGACGATATCCACATAGCGTCTTTGGTAAGGCTTACAGCTCCCATAACGGTGGCTCCAAACTCCCTGGTCATAGCAAAAGGCAGAGTAAAACATTCAGAGTACATAAAACCAGGGTAATCAATCCAAATACAGCCCCTAGCAGAAGAAAGCATTATTGATGACCCATTGTTGCAAATTACAGAGGGAATCGCTGAAGTCTCGAAGTCCAGAGATTTCCCCATCATGATATTGAATATGTCAGGAAAAACTACCACCATAAATAGAGGCACAATTGTAGCACAAGTGGATACGTCAACAATAAGACAGACTAAAACCAATAGAGACCATTCACAAATTGTCTCAACCACTCCCACTGGACATAGTGCACGAAATCGCAGTACAAATAACCATGGTACACGAAAGGTAAACAGTTATAAGTCATATGCAGAAAATGGCAGAGATACCAGTCACAGTTATGTTACACCACAGCATACCCCACCCAGACTGCAGAAACAAACCAGTCCATGTATAAGAAGGAGAGAAATAAGGCAGCCACGGGATGAGAATGACTATAATTACTCATTCTTGCGCCCCAGCACACCAAGAGAAAAGATGAAGTGCTGTATATCGGAAAGAAACAGAGAAACAGAAATTGTCTTGCCAGGAGGATATCCGAAGCGACAAGACAGAGATACATGTCCCATGGAGTATCAGTATAACTCAAAAACAGGTGGATATGATAAAGTCCCAAAACCAATTGAATGTTCCGAAGAAAAGGAAGAATTCTTATATGACTCCACCACAGGAGGATACTATAGCAGCAAAGTTGGAAACAGAAAGAATGAAAAATTTTCGCCCAGGGAAAGAAGACAGCCCTATAGCACAAATGGAAGAAATACAGTAACGTACGCGGATAAGCGCAGTTACGGCAGAAATAATCAGAAACAATGGCACAATAACGACTACCCCAGAAATAATACTAGAAACGTATATACAGTAAATGCAGTGACAAATGGAAATGCACACAGCACATGGCAGAGGAAACAATACCAAGCACAGCCCAATGAACGGCAAAGAAATACGCAAAAGAAAGCCACATACCAGGAGCAGAGATTTTCACAAGATGCAAGAAAAAATGCCCCAATACTATGGGAGGGAAACGGAGGCATCGAGACAGACCAGAAATATAGTGGCAGATCATAAACACAGAGAGAGAATAGCTCAGTTACTTGCAACCCTGAATGCCACAGAAGATAATAAGCAACGTTTGAAAACGTTTGTAGAAAAGCACCAGGATGTATTCGCACTCAATGACATGGAATTAGGCAGAACTAACACTGTCACAATGGACATTCAAACAACCACAGAGGAGCCAATACATATGAAACCCTATCATACGCCCTTGAAAAACAGAGAACTCGTGGAAAGGTCTATAAATGAAATGCTACAGGCAGGAATCATCGAAAGATCCAGATCCCAATGGTCCTCCCCCATCGTTATCGTAACAAAGAAAGATGGGTCCAGTCGCTTTTGCTGCGATTACCGAGCCCTGAACAAAATCACAAAAGTCATTTCCTACCCCCTCCCCAGGATAGACGATCTACTTGCGACGTTAGGAAAGTCTACATACTTTACCACACTTGATGCAAGGTCAGGCTTTTGGTGCATCCCCATGACACCTGAGGCAAAACAGAAATCCACATTCTGTTCCCATATCGGAAGTTTTTTTTTGGAATGTTATGCCATTTGGTCTAAAAGGATCGCCAGCAACATATATGTCACTCATGGATGAAGTGTTAAAGGGTCTACATCCATTTGCCCTTGCATACATAGACGATATCCTGATACATACCGCAGGCACGATGGAAGACCACCTCCGCAAAGTTGAAACAGTTTTTGATAGACTCAGACATCACCAAATAAAGTTAAAACTGTCAAAGTGTGAATTTCTAAAGACAGAAACCAAATATTTAGGCTTTGTTATCAATAAAGATGGCATCAGACCTGATGAAGATAAAGTCAAAGCCATAAGAGAAATGCCTAGCCCCAAGACGGTCAGACAAACACGCTCCTTTATCGGTTCCGTAGGATACTATAGACGCCATATCATACATTTCTCACAAGCAGCTGAGCCATTAATAGCCCTTACCCGCAAGTATGCACGATTTAGATGGACAGAAGAGTGCCAGAAATCGTTTGAATATCTAAAAAATGCCCTAACCGCCATTCCGCTTCTGGGACATCCAGACATTTCTCAGCCCATGATACTATACACCGATGCCTCGAATAACGCAATTGGTGCGTGTTTGGTACAACCAGTACTAGAAGATGAAACACCCATACTACCAGACATCCCCAATGTGAAACCCATTGCATTCTTATCCCACGCATTGTCAAAGTCACAGAAACGGTGGACCACCATTGAGAAAGAAGCATACGCCATTCACTATGCAGTACAGAAATTAGACTTTTATGTGAGAGGGACGAAACTCACTATCAGAACTGATCACCAGCCTTTGGTTAACTGGCTCACCAAAACACAGGAACAGCCTAAGAAGTTACAGACATGGGCAATGAATTTACAGTCCTATGACACCACTATCGAACATATCCCTGGCAGATTGAACATCTGTGCAGATCTCCTATCCAGAATCAAATATGATGATGAAACCGAAGTGAAAACAATTAGAGTCAAAAATGATGGCACATCCTCAGAGATTGACGATAATGCTAAAGAAATTAACGAAATTACTTCACCAGGTCGAAGAAGTACCTCAGATTCTGCCACACAAGTAGAAGAAGAAAGTCAAGATATGTTTGACATGAGAGTAGAACAAGCGAAAGATGCAGAAATTGTTAAGCTGCTCACATACGTGAAGGAAAACCCAACAAAAAGTAAAGATTTTACAGTACACCCAACGGATGGAGCTCTATACTATATTGATAGTAAACAAGAAGGGACACTAAGAAAAGTCATTCCAGCACATCTAGTCCCAGAAGTATTGCTACAGTTTCATGATAACAACGGGCACATGGGAAGAGACAAAACAATTGATGTCATAAAGAAAAGGTATTATTGGCAAACTTTCTACAAAGACATTACAGAATATGTAGCCACCTGTAGAACATGTAAATTGAGAAACATGAAGCCACATTTAATTCCCCTTCAAGAAATGCAACCTTCCCATTATCCCATGCAAACAGTAAGCATTGACTTATCAGGTCCTTACCCACTCACCCAATCAGGCAACAAATACCTCCTGCACATAGTTGACCAATACTCTGTTTGGCCAGAAAGTTACCCACTCAGTGATGCCACATCGCAGTCTATCACGCAAATTTTTTTTACAAGAATTCATTCCCAGGCATGGCTGTCCAAAACGAATCATTTCGGACAACGGTAAACAGTTTATCGGTAACCCATTTAAAGCCACCTTACACCAGCTGAATATTGAGCATACTACAACCACTTATTATTGCCCAAATGCAAATGGCAGAAATGAACGCATGCACGCCACCCTACATGATATTATTAGCAAATATATCAAGGGGAACCACCAATACTGGGACCTATACATTAACCAAGCTCTTGAAGCCATCCGAGTAAACGTGAACGATACCACAGGAATGTCACCCTTCTTCATGCTATACGGAAGAGAACCAAACTTTCCGTTAGACAACCTACTTCGTCCACAAAGAAAATACATGGGAGAAGACCCCATAGAAATAATCCTTCAAGAAAAGTATAAAGCTCACCAGATTGCACAAAGAAATACGCAGAAGGCATTTCACAAGAAACAGAAACAACATGATAAATCAGCCAAGCTACCAACGTACAAAATAGGAGACAGAGTATACTACAAGAAACATGTACGCAGTTCAAAATTCGATGACCGATGGTTGGATGGCTACAAAATCATGAAACAAACTACGCCTGTAAACTTCATTATCTGGAATGAAGAGAAAACAAAAGCTCACGTAAAACAACTCAAAATTGATAATCACCGACCCGTTCCGCCTCTGACGACAAATACAAGACCAGTCAGAAAGGCCACCCTAAATTATAATCCATCCAGTACAGATCCGTCTGACATATCAGAGTCAGAGACGACAGACTCTGAATTTTACCAAGACGACCGCATACCCAGACCACCCACCGATGCACTACATCGAGCAAGACAACAACGAGACTCGTCCGAAAGCGAAGAAGATATCCCACCACTTGAATTGCGTAATAGACTCCAAGACAGACACTTGCGCATTAGAAATGAAGAAATAATGCCTCAGACGTCACACGATGACAACAACCAAACAACTTATATTCACACTCAAACTTACTCCCGCGGTGAAAAATCGTCAGCTGATACCTATCACACCCCCAGTTCAGGCAGTTCCAGTTGGAATACCAGCGACGGACAAACACTGCTATACCACAAGAACAAGATTGCTCGTTCAGAACAATCAGATCCTGAAGAAACTATACCCAAGCAGATTGTTGAACCATATACCAGCAATCTTTATGAAGACGAAACGCAACAAGAAATGAGAAACTACAGTGTCAACCCCGGCACAGCTTTGTCAGACCCCAACGAACAGAATGACAGAGAAATGGTAGAATTATACGAACAAGAAACAGACATTGATACAGCTAGTTCTATTGAAACCAGTGATGCGGATAGTACATTATTTGTACCAGTCAGCTCCAGCGTCAAACGCGCCTACAAAACAGAATCTGATGACTCAATCCCTAGCAACAAAATTCCGCGTATACAGCACAACTATATCAGACGAAAGATTCTGAAGAAACGCTATCATGTTCCAAAACCAAGCCGAGAAGCAATAGCCTCAGCTCTACTAGTTAAAAACAACAGTGTGCAAATTACTGCGCCCACTGTAAACGGTGCTAACGTACAGCACAACCAGGTCAGAAGAAAAATCAAGGCGAAACATGCCCCTGCCTCAAAACTAACAGATGTTCCAGCCATACAAACCCCAACTGCATTGAAACCATCACCGCAATCAAAAGATGTTAAGCCATCACCGCATTCGTCAATGTCCTCAGTGCCCCAACAATCAGCAAATGCAGTGTCACCCACAGTTACTCAGTATGATTCTCGCCTAAGCAGTCGGGACATTGCAAGGTTAGAGATGGCAGAGAAACTGAAGGAACTACTAAAGCTTTGCTGAAAAAACACGCCCTTCTATTCTTCAATGTACATGCCATCCCATGTACGGTCAACGCATATGTGAAAAATTACTTTTTAACAATGTACTAACTTTCACATGTACTTTCGTTTCAGACTATGTTCAGATTGACAGTTATAGATGACTTTATGCCAGAAAGTTTTTCCCAGCCATACCACTACTGATGCCAGAGGAAAATCAAGACCAGCCCACGGAGGATTTTCATTAGATATTAGAGTGTTGTGAAATAAAAATGACAAAACAATTGATAACACACGGTGTTACGAGTTTACAGACATTATTTAGTTACAGACATTTTCTTAATATTTAGAATGTTACACAACCTTACCTATAACACATGTGTCACACTATTCTGTTGTAACATGGATCTACACTTTTGTAACTGATCATATTCCACGCTTCATTCACCAGACTTCTTGTCCTTGCAGATCCAGAGTTCTGTAATTTCGCATCTTAGTGCATTTTCATGCAGGCACTTTACACCAGTAGTTTTTCTTACCCCATACTAATATTTCTTTGATCTAAATTATGCTAAACTCCTTTATATCTATCACCTTGATCAATCATACTGTTCCCACTATGACATCTCTTAACAGCATATAATTCATACCCAAAACTAGTATTGCATGTTATGCTATTTTTCTCCACAGGATTATTTATTTTTCAAATGTACATTATTATTTTAGACCCAGATGTATATTAGTACTGTCAAGAATTTAAACATTCTCCTAAAGAGATCCCATATCCCAACCTTGACTCTCTATAGTAAGATTTTCTTCACTCCACTGTTACAACATCTTTGACTTACTATTTTTCCTTTCCACTATATTGAGACGACATTCTAGACTTGTGATCTTTTCAATCCCAATCATATTCATTCCTTGGAATTACAATCATGTTGTAATCAGGAGATCCTTGATGTACCCTTTCCTCGCCACTTATTGACAACAGATACTGCTACAATATTCATTCTGTTCTAACCTAAACTATTACTTGCAGCCCTATTGGTTAGGATTTACTATTAGGAATATTGATAGTATCTCTAGTGTTTAGTGAATTGATTTTTATCATTCTTTAGTACTTGTGAATCACAAGAAAAGAAAAGAAATCACAAGAAAAAAAAAAAAGAAATGAAAAATAAAAAAATGAAAAGAGACAAAACATAACAGAAAAAATGAGAAGAGAAAAACAATTAGAATTCTTTCTTTATAAAGATGTATTATGTGTATATGCCACCCTCACACATTTTGATGATGATAAGCCAATATTGTAAAACATTGACTGCCCTGAGGTTAGCAGCCGACATAAAAGAAAAGAAAAAGAGAAAATAAATCACCCTATACCTGTCATACACCCCACCAGCATGATCTCTGATACTCCAGCAGTATTTTGTTGATACTGCCTATCACAAGTACCCCAATGACATTTGCGCATGCTGATTTTTTGCAAATTAAAAATCCATTGAGAGCATTAGTATATGCTAACCCCAGATTGAACAAATTGCACCTATTGGTTGATGATGCCTTTGCCCATGTTAAAGAAATAGCATTTGCACATGCTGACCTAGCAAATGAAATACCCCTCTACAGCATTTGTATATGCTGAACCCACATTGAATACCCCATTACCGGATGATAACCACTAATGACACATGAGATGAAGAAGCAACTGTTTATGTATGATGAAGATGCAATTTGCTATTAAGGTGAAACTTTATTTCTCGTTGTCACAGCTGACGTTTGGTTGTAATGTCGATACACAAATGCCCCACAGTACTGTCCACTAATAAATACAATTGTAGTCTTTCGTAGTTACGAAATAGACGAGAAAAATACTTGGAAATTTTTATGGATTTCCACGGACATAGATCAAAGCAAGGGACAAATGATTGCCATTAAAGGAACCATAAGAGTATGGATTACCAATGAATACGAAATACATATGGAATATGAACATTCTATGAGAACCACAAATATACGAAAAAAAAAAGGGCATATGAATAAAATAGTTGCATAATTACCGCATCCAGCAGAAAATAAATGATAAGATTACTTCCGTATAGGAGAAGACATTTCCTTGATGTTTACATATGCTGTGTATTATAACCATTGCCATAATAAGGTGGATAGCAAATGATAATTGCTTGCTGATATTTATATAGAAACGGTTGTTATAATTTGACTGAATAATCATAGAGCCAAATATGACTGATACATTTTGACGGCGATTGGATCACAAAAAAATGATACATGGATGGAATTCAATGTTGCCCATAGGATACATGGATTGAAAATAATGATGTTACCCCACGGACAAATGGGTAATGGATCAACACAGTGGATATATATAAAAGAAAAAGAATACCTGGATTTGAAATACATGAAGACGAGTCATGGATATATAAAAAAAATATATGTATATATATTCCCTCATGCCCCACACCTGCAAATAACTTAGAAAATTTAAATAGGTTACCCATCTGGCTGTAGTCAGCAGATGTAATAAACACCGCAGGACTCTGACAAACCCTCGACCTGCGAAGGCAGAGTTGGTGTTGATATACTGAATATATGTACAAAACTATTTTATCCCATGTTGTCATAAAATTGGAAAAATGTTGTTGATGTTTACAAAAATGATTATTGTTTAACTAATGTTGTAGAAGGCACTGCTAAGTATCGTACATAAGGAACCATTAAGGAGGAATTTCCAGAAATAACAGGACCACTAGAAAGGATTAAATAAACGATCTAGAGCACCATAACTGACAAATTGGAAGAAAAATGAAGTAATATAGAACCTAATGTACAGAGTCCATGATGCTTTGAAAATTTTTTCATTGTATTTCACATGTTGGTAAAATGTTGTAAACATATTGTTTTAATGCTTACTGATTAGTTGATGTTGGATAATGACTAACTGATAGTTCAAGAAAGACTTTTGAAAAAATATATACTTCAAGGAAGATTGTCTTGACAGAGGATAAAGAAAATAAATCTATCAGTGATTGGACATAACCAAACTCTTAATAACAGGATCACTACTAAACGCATAATTTATATGGATACCTGGCGAAATGTTGGATACCTTGAAAAAATAGCTACACATATCACTTAGAGAAAACCCAAGACAGGAAAAAAAATTCAGAGATAAATAAATAGGAACAAGTGATGAGATTTTTCAATCATTTTATTGTGTACATTATAATTGGTTATCAAAATAAATTGTTTGAAAATGTTTATATTCATGTCTGCCATAGTTTCCCATGTGTCATAATGTGTAAGCAAAAACGTGATGAATCACTACGGATGAATTACTGATTTGTACAATTGGATCGTCATTACAAGGATAATGTGGATATTTGGAATACTTTATACTGGAATATAATTGGAATGCATAATCAGTAAATAAGTAGGCCCAAAACTTATTGGAAAACCAAAATTGAAAATAACATAAGATTCTTCTGAACTACTTGGAGTCTTATGATAGGGAGCATACAAAAAGAACGAAGAATATATAACATGCTTCACCCACCATGCCTAATAGAATGATTTCAACTATGTAATGAGATTGAGTTAGGACAAGGAGATATATTATTGCTCATATTTCCCAGTGTTGCCACTCGTAAAAATTTTTTGACAATCTATTGTATTAGAAAAAGGTTAGGAATATTTTGTTGGTCAGTGTTGCCAATTAGAAAATTTGGTGAAAAATATTATGATGTGATGAATAAGTTACACTTTTTGAAGTTGATGTCCACTACTAGTTTTTTTACATAGCAGACGACCTCATATAGACATAGGACCCCAGTATAGGAATTAAATTAAATTTTTTGGAAACATATTTCGACTTAGAAAATTTTTTCTAAACATTTTTGGGATAGTTTTGGATATTGATAGTATACAAATGTCTCCCTACGGGATACATTTGCAGGGCCCCGGGATCTGTATGTAGCCGTGTATACCGTGCTTTATTCAGAAAGCAGACTATACTCTAACAAGACGGAAGAAGCACAGACCACCCCATAATTTTATATTTTATGAGAAACAGAAAATAATAAATTATAGTGTCACATATTTAGGGCAGAGTCGCTTCTAAACGCCATTTCTAATAGTTGGGTGATTTCCCCTGACCAATCGGATAGCTCAGATTTACCCCGGGGAATATAGAACAACGACGCCATCTAGCAGTTAGAATGAAGGAGCGAAACTGAAGAGGACGTCTTTGGTCCAGCTCTACATATTCCTTAGTTTGAGGAAATCAACTTCAACATTTATTATAAAATGTGTATTTCAGGACATTGAGTGGTTTTATATTCCTTACTTGCGTAAGTAGTGACTATCATTCAATATATATTGAATAAAGCTTCCAACCCTAGTTGCAGCAGAACTAGGTTCGAGGATTGAGTCAAATTTGCAAAACTAGTCTTACACCTAAAACCATGCTGAGCTGAAAATACCCTTGGGTTGGAAAATATTTAACTCAAGGAATACTTATGATGATAAAGAAATCAAGGACTAATCTGAAGGGATGAGAATATGTCGTCGAACCTAAAATAAAACGTTAACCTAAAGGAAGGAACACGGTGTAAAGAAAAAGTTCGCCATATTTGACAAATTGAGTAGGCCTATGAGATAAAGATGCAAAAGGGATTTTTGCATCGATGAAAGCATCTGATGATATGTTAGAACTTTATTGTTATTATTATTGTAAAAATGTTCTGAATTCCTGACTTTTGTTGAAATTTGACTTCATGCTGAAAGATATTAAAAGATTTGCATGAAATAGAACGCTGTTGAAAAGGTGAATTTCTACAGTTTGAGATTAAGCTAAGAAATCTATCCATCTCAATTAAATTTGCTACATCAACACCTAAGAGAAGAAAATCGAACCTGGTGACCCAAATCTTATAAAGGAGAGGAAACTATATCTCTAGCGGTCAAGGCTAGTTAACCAAACCTACTCTCTATAAAGTAAACTGAAAACCCTGCATACCCCGGCTCTGCCACAATGCTCCTAGCAAAGTCAACGGTGACACACGCAGACGTAACCGTTATATTGAAACTGTTTTGCTTTATGATTGGCCAACAGTGGCCTTGTACCTTTGAAGATTAGCTTAATAAACGTACACCATTGACCATTTCTCTAATATGATTTCATGTAAGCAGCAGGTAAGGGTGGTCCCACTGTAGAGATGTTTGTGTAAGGGTGGTCCCACTGTAGAGATGTTTGTGTAAGGGTGGTCCCACTGTAGAGATGTTTGTGTAAGGGTGGTCCTACTGTAGAGATGTTTGTGTAAGGGTGGTCCCACTGTAGAGATGTTTGTGTAAGGGTGGTCCCACTGTAGAGGTGTTTGTGTAAGGGTGGTCCTACTGTAGAGATGTTTGTGTAAGGAGTGAAATGTTAGAGACCTAATTGTGTTAGGTCCAGCTTGGAGAGGTGCGGTGACCAGTTCCCTTTATGGCTGCCTTTTCCTTCCCTAACTCAAGAGCAAAGTCATGTACACGTTAACAGCTGGGTACTCTGGAGCGTCTGGAAACCGTGAATCGAACTCGGCTTCTCTGCCGCGAGAGACACGCAATATAACCGCTCTGTCAACAGGAAATAATTTGATGTATACGTTGCTAAAAGAGACATTTGTTTTTTTCATCATCATCATTTTGATGTCCATGAACGTGTGTATACGGTAAAGGGGAAACAAATCTACATATTAATATTTTTCCCAGAGTTTGCTCCCGTCGCCAATAGCCGACGTGACAATGTTTTTTTTATTACACAAAGTCAATAGTTCACCTGTGTGTTACCGGGGACCCAAAGGTACGCAAATAATAGTATTACCTATCATGCATGTCGTAAAAGGCAACCAAGAAGGGTTATGGGAAGGGCTACGCCATCCTGTATAAACTTTAAGCCACAAAAAGAACAACAACAAAAAGTCGAATCAACAAAGTAAAATAATTCAACTCAGCCATCCAAGACAGAAGAATGTCTTGTGGTAAGGACGTCCATGACGCAACTCATAGAAAGCTTAGATGAGTTCAGGTTGCTAACTCATCTTTTTCTTCTAGTAATATCTCCAGATTTGCACCTGTAATGTTCATACATTAAACGAAGAAGGGAAAACTGCATAGGTGGCAGCAAAAATTAGGGGCTACAAAACTGAATACTGGACCTGTTCCAAACAAGGTGGAAAGGGACAGACAAGAAAAAAGCTGATCACGGGAGCAAAGGTGCTGTCTTCAAGATATAAGGAAGACATCTCACACTACAGTTAGGGGGTGGCGCAAATGATATCAAAGGAAGCACAGTCAATACTCATAGAATGGGAAGCAATGGGACCTAGACCAGTATTCAGAACAATTAAAAGAGCGAAAAAACCATCATTCAGTTTTATGCACCGATAAATGACGGTGATATCAAAATAATGATAGAAAAGGGAAGGGACGTTTTCACTGAATTGGTAAATATATGGAAATCAAACGAAAACAACTCCAACAAAAATTAAGAATTTTCAACTCAAAACCATATCTGTCCTATTGTATGGCTCTAAAACACGGAGAACAACAAAAACAACTTCCAAGAAGTGACAAGAGTTTCATAAACAGATAATTGTGAAGACCAGATGGATTAAAGTACTAGGACAAGTCACCTGTGTAGAACTATATTGTAACAGAAGCTTAGTTCATATCAAAATCTGTATGTGAGTGAGAGAGATCTCACGGCCGAAACGACTACTCAACTTTCCCTGAGTGAGTGCCTCGTAAGTTTTGGGGCTAAGAATGTGAAAAGTCACTATCTAAGATATAAAGACCAACGTTGAAAATACAATACCTCCATCAAACTGATCCTGTTGGGGAAGATAAATCCTTTTGGACTATTTCAATTTTCATGGACAATAGTCCGTTTTTGTAATATAATGCTCAACAAAGGGTTTTTTAAAAAAATAATTCAGTTGCTTGGTTGTTTAATTCTGAAACAACTTGTTGTCGTGAAACATTCTAAATCCACATATATAAATTAAAAAGTAAATGTAAAGCCAAACGCATTAATTCAATAAAAGGAAAGAAGAATGGTAAAAGACCAGTGCTGTCACAATGGAGTACAAAAATCCCCCTTTTTCTACTTCGTCTGCAGAAGTGTAACGCTTTCACGTTTGATAGTAAAGCCTACAGCAGCATACACGCGTTTCAAAAAAACAATACAACGTGTACTGTATTTCTTAGAAAACCTTGAGATAGACACACTGCGTAATGACCTGGATTAATATTCCATTAATTTCATTTTATACACTGCGTAACTAAAAGACAGACGAGCTTAGAAGAGAGAGAGAGAGAGAGAGAGAGAGAGAGAGAGAGAGAGAGAGAGAGAGAGAGAGAGAGAAGGAGGAACGCATGCAATACTACCACAGTCTCGCGATTAATATTAATGCCACCCCCAACGCGAAAGGCATGAAGCACTAACTTTTTTTTCAAATAAACAGTGACAAAAAACACTACCAATACACGGTTAGGTTTTAAAAAACATGTTTAATGCTTATTAGGAAACATGACATTCTACTGTTTTACGTCTGAAATCCTGACAGTACAGAAGACACCCCATAGTTTGGAAGTGAGGAGGTGGTAACAGCACGACTATCCTAGAAGAAAATACATATTTTGAACGCAGCCACTTAGCTCCATTAAAACTTATATATTTGGGTGCCTTAGGACTTGCTGACAAAGAATATGTTAGGTTTAAGCAACTAGTCTAATAATTAACAAATTATAGCCAAAATATTATGGGGGTGCTGTCTGACACCACCAAATCATATTTGCTCAGTGGCATGTTTTAAAACCACTATTTTACAGGAAATAGGCCAACAAGTTAAATCCGATTCGATTGGCTAGAAGAATATGTAAGCCTAAACATGATTAGTCGATTGCAAATACTATTTTTGGTTGTTACGGGTAACGGTAGGAAGGGTACTTTTTTCAAATACTTTTGTAAACATGGTCCCATTGGTTAGACCATTTGATATGGTCAATTAGGAGCGTCAGTTCAGGGCCACATTTTGAAAATAAACTTACTTAAAAGCAAGTGCGTTGAGATCCAGCTCATATTTTTCTTATGAAAGCCTGGGACAGAGGCAGATCGGAATTGTGCCATAATTCATCGCCAGTCAACGTATTTGTTTAATATTTCATGAATTGTGGTAAGCTTGACATATTTGATATCTTTTAGATGAAAAATTGAATGTGAATTGATAATTTATATCTGTATATGTGTGTGGTTCAGTAGCAAACATGAGGAAAAGCCTAGATATTGCTCCAACCTGAACAAAACTTGTCGGAGAAAAGTATAACTGCATGGAATTGCCAAATAGTACTGTGACACCTATCTTATTGTGTAGAAGGAATTACAGCTGAAATTGCAGAGGCGTAGTAACCATTAGGGAGAGGAATACTGGTGAATGTTGTTACATGAGAAGCTAACAGTTGGCCTACCGCGCTGAACTCGGTGTTTGTTATGTATTGTGCTTCAGTGTGGAAATAGATTATAAATTAGTTCTGAAGTAGGAGGTACAACCTTCTTGTTTCAGGGACCGTGGTCCTAATGTATTGAAGCAGCACCTGGTCTGAGTTTTGCTGAATCCAGAGGCTGGTAGCATACTCCTTGGTCCAGATATCCACCAGGGTTGTTTCTCAAGAACACGGTGAAGCAAGCGAGCAGTGGAGACTGTTTCCTGCCGCTCACACAGAAGTTAAGAGTGTGTGGCCAGAGCAGCCCAATCTTGTGTATAACCCCCCTCTAACAGTGACTTTACCTTAATTCAAGAGGGACATTTATTTGTTTCAAATCAAAAGAAACTGTGAACCTTACCAATATTATTTCCACCAGAAACAAACACTTGAAGTCATGATGACAAACAACAACTTAGCTTGACAAGCCAGTATTACCTCATAGTACCACCACACAACTTACACACATATTGCAATAATAATATATGTCATTACAAAGATCATATCTATAAATTGTGTACATACAACTTCTGATTACATTTGATTGTGATTCCTGGTTCACTTTGTAGTTGAATCAGGATATCTATTATTGGCAGGAATTAATACATATTTTTAAAAGTTACCTTTGACTTATTAAGATAGTCTTATAGAGTGTTATATGTATGTGAGTGTCACAGTGTTGTAAAGTGTTGTGGATTAAAATAAATTGTCTATCTGTCTGTTGGTTGTTGTGAACATACACTTCATCATTATCATAACCCTAGAAATTCAACGTAGTCATCACAATATTCCAGAATAAGCCTGACTGAGGTATAAATGTGGTAGCAAGTAAGGTTATCTGTAATACACCACACTTATTAGATACAGATACCTTCGAAGCTGATCTCAGTCAGTACACTAAGTCCCCTATAAATATTTATAACATCCCACTTTACCACACTTGTAAAGAAATTAAATCCAGATTCTGTCTATTGATAGCTCTATAAAATAAAAGAGAATCTGTTAACTTCTAAATGTGCTTAAATTATTTCCATTTTACTGATTGTTTACTTTACGTTTTGTTTGTTAAACAAGGCTGTATTTGAATAAATATTGTTATTTTGAATTTGTATATTATAAGAGTCTTGTGGCTTTCACATTTGATGTTGTATGTAACGTATCTATCTGTTATTGTTTTCGTTATGCACCATCCCTTGACCTACATGACAGGTGGGGGACACTATTCTGAGCTAATTTACAGCAATTCTATTTTAGATTCAACTAGTTATCATTCTTTGGTTCCTTGTCTAGTTTTAGAAAGGGCGGTGGCAGAGATATACGCCTTGAGCAGGCATTCATTCTTTCCTTAAGCCTGTGTCAGTTGCTTTCTATTTAAAGTCTTGTATAGTCATCCATCAGGAATTTCTATCATCTATTACAAATCAAAACGTATATTAAAAAGAATTTCTGATTTTACCACTGAGATTGCCGAAGAGAAAAGACAATCTGACTTTCCGGTCCATACATTTTATCCACTCCGTTGCGGTTTCAGTGATATTGTTCTCTCTCAAGCTATAACAAAGTCCTGCTCCTTGTTATTTTTAAACTCGGTAATATGCATCTTACATCAACTGCCATTAGCGACCAGTTAACGTTTTTTTTCCTCACCAGCCAGGTCTGTCATTTTGTTAGTTTTATGCCTTGTTATGTCCTGCTTGATATAAAGGCAGGGTTTTTCAAGCTGAGAGATGAGAATTCGTCTTTTCTTCAGTCTGAGGTTCTGTAAGTGTGAACTCTGATCTCGTGGCAAATGTAATATATTTAGACAAGATGTCTAGCGTGAAGTATTAGCATCGACATAGGTGGGGTGTCGTAATCTTCTTCACCATGGTTATTCCTAGATTGTAATAACTTTAGCATATGAAATTATGCCGCGAGAAATGTGTTCGAGAAGAAGACGATGGAAAATAAACGAAGGTATGAATTTGTATAGCCAGAACGAAAGTCTGAAAAACGAATAGACGAATACATTGCGTCACAATATCAAGAAAATATTAACAATAAACGCACACCTTTAAAATATCAGTTTGTATTAAGCGAAAACCACCTAAAAGCTACAAACAATGTATGAGTTTTCATCAAGCAAATATTGACAAAAACGATACATTTTCTAAATATCATTTTGTATCAAGCATATATTAACTAAAACTACGCAAGTTCAAATATCGGTTTGTATTAAAAAAGGAGGGGGGAGGAGCTACAGATAAATTCTATTTTTTTTTTATAAATAACTGCAAGATTTCCATAGAAATACGTCGGCTGTCTTACGACAGTAATAGCTATGCAAACAAACACATCTGGTGTGAACATATTTGTATAACCATTAACATTTAAACAAATGAGTTTGTGTAGGTAAAAACTTCCAAAAACGATGCATTTCTCAAAATTAATGTGTGTCCAACAAATACTTATAAAACCGACAAACTTTAAAAATGTGAGTTTGTAAAAAGGATTCCGTTACACGCCCATTGAGGCATATTGGGAATATGGTGTTAGGCACATATTTTCATGACCATCGGCACACTAGAGGTGAAGTTGTCAGCATCACGCCTGCCGCATTAACTATTCCAGAGCTGCTCATTTACAAAACTCATAAAAATATATCAGTTTTACAACAAGCAAATATTTACACTAACAGTCAACTTTTAAATAGGAGTGGAAATAGGAGTGAATTTGAAAGGTGCAACCAAGGTGGAGTGTGTTCAATTCTCTGTACTAGACACCAGGACGCTGACATTTCGGAGTTATGGCCTCCCCCCTTAGAGTGTAAAGGAGATAAGGAGATTAAGGGGCCGAAACACTTGATCCACGGGGGACCGCCTCTAATGATCAGATTACTTCCTGTTGTATCGCTCTGTATAGAGTTTCCTAACATAATTACATGGTCAGACCACTGACAGTTGGGAAAAGACCGATGGACTTCTGGAAATACAGATGCCACCGGGAAAGACTAGGAACCGGCGGACCGGGTTGGCACCCCGTAAGCTTTAAAAATTACTATAGGACCCACGAATGATAGATGCCCCCAAGATTCACCGAAAAAGGAGGGGGGGGGGGGAGAGAATGATGAATCCACAGGTGTCTTATTGGAATCGATCAGACCAGTTTCACGGACTTTGAGTTCTGACCAACGGCTGGAATTTCCATGTGCCTGTGGTAGGAAATTCTCTACTCAGAGAGGCATGAAAATCCACAGAACGAAAAAGGGGTGTGGGAGCTCATCAGTGGTAGATCAACAGCGCTCTGTTACGACGGGTAAGACGTTAGAAGACCTCAGCCAGGAGTCAATCCACAGCGCGGAGAATATTCGAGTTGATCTGCCTGATGATGATCTCACACACTTCTTGGACGGGAAAAGAGATGCAATCAAGTTTCCACCTGCCAGTGCAAAAGGGCTTTGGGAACAGCTGGACGAAGCCTTGTCAAAAGAGTTGGATAACAACCTGAAGCAGATAACCTTGGAGACAAAGCTGGAAATCTTCGGCGACATAATATATCTTCACTGTCGCAAAGTGTTTGGAGTCAGGGAGGCAATGGAAAGTAACCCACCACAGAAAAGTAGAAGACAAATCAGAATAGAAGAGATCAGGAAACAGAAGAAGCATGCCCGAAAACAGTTCAAGAACGCAGTGGACACAGAGAAGGAAGGATTACGACAGGTTTGGGAGCACCTGAAAGGCCAACATAATGCTCTTTGTAGAGCAGAAAGGTTGTGCAGGAAAAGAAGGAAAACACGGAGGGATAGGGAGAGATTCTTCAGGGAGCCCTTCAAGTTTGCCAAAGAACTGTTTGAACAGCCACGGTCGGGAACACTAAACATCGGGAAAGAAGATCTGGAAAAACACCTTAGAATGACCTATTCAGATGATCACAAAGATGAGCCGCTCGGCAGCATGGAAGGCCTTATATGGCCTAGTAAGCCAGGAGCTGAATTCAACACCAAGCCCCCAACAATGCAAGAAATAGAAAGCATTGTCCAGAAAGCACGGTGCAAGTCAGCTCCAGGTCCTAATGGTGCTTTATATGTTGTGTATAAGAGATGTCCGGAAGTTCTGAAACGGCCGCTCCGTATGTTGCAAAATGCTTGGAAAAACCAGTCTGCAAGTAAAGAATGGAGAAAGGCGAATGGGGTCTACATCCCGAAGGAACAAAATTCCACATACATCAGTCAGTTCAGGCCAATTTCGCTACTTAATGTGGAAGGGACGAAATTCTTCTCAGTGATGGCTAAAAGGCTCACCACATATCTTCTGGAGAATGGATACATTGACACTACCATCCAGAAAGAAGGTATCCAAGGTACACCTGGGTGTCTAGAGCATGCCACAATGATATGGGAAGCAATTAAAAAAGCATTCTGACAGAACAAACCTCCATGTAATCTGGTTGGATCTAGCAAATGCATATGGATCAGTTCCACACCAGATGTTGTGGCAGGCCCTGGAAATGTACCATGTTCCACAAGAAATTGCAGCAATGCTGAAGCTGTATTTCTCATGGTTCTCTGTCAGATTTTCAAGCAGAGAGTACACAACGAGGTGGACTGAACTACAAGTTGGAATTGCTATGGGATGTACCATCTTTCCGATGTTATTCGTGTTTGCTATGCAGGTAGTCCTCAAAGCGGCTGAAGAATTTGCAACAGGTCCGAAGATCAGTGGAAGGTGTCATATGCTGTTGCTTAAAGCATTCATGGATGACACAACAATTCTGACATCAGATGAACACCAGGCCCGGAGAATGTTAGCACGCCTTGATGAACTAGTCAGCTGGTGCAGAATGAGCTTCAAACCTAAGACGTCTAGAAGCCTATCAGTCAGGAAAGGGAAGATATCTGAGATCACATTCATGGTTTCAAACCAAAGAATCCCTACTGTCATTGAGGAACCTGCAAAAAGTCTTAGTAGGGTGTATGATGCCTCATTAAAAGACTCAAAGGCAGTTCACCAGACAATAGAAATGGCAGACAAAGGACTACAGATCATAGACCAAAGCAGACTCCTAGGAAAGTTCAAACTTTGGTGCCTTCAGTTCAAGTTGATACATAAATTGATATGGCTACTGCTTATATATGAAATAAGCACCTGAACAGTGAAAGCTATAGAGTAAAAGGTCAAAAAATTCATAAGGAAATGGCAAGGAGTACCATCAGATCTGTCAGACGTAGTAGCACTGTACTGCAAGAAAGCAAAGCTTGTGCTTCCCTTCATGTCAGTTGTTGAAGAATACAAAGCAGGAAAGGCAAGGCTTGCAATGATGCCGTGCGAATCAGCAGATGACGTAGTTAAGTCTATTCAGCCCACACTGAAAACTGGAAGGAAGTGGATAGTGGATGAAGCTGTTGGTGCTGCATAAGAGTCGCTCAAGTTGAGGGAGGTAATCGGATACACACAGACGAATAGACGGGGATTTGGCCATGGTGACATCCGCTGGAGTCCAAGGCATCAAACAGGGAGCGCAGAGACACGGTAATTCAGGAGATACGAGGAGCTGAGAATGATAAGAGGATACTAAAAGCGATGCAGCAGGCCCAACAAGGCCAATGGACTACATGGGAAGGTGCCCTGCAAAAGTCCTTGACATGGAATGATATATGGCATATGGCACCTCTTAGACTCAGCTTCATTATTAGCTCAATGTATGACCTCCTGCCATCGTGCACAAACCTTGTGAGATGGGGGAAAGTCTGATGATGCTCAGTGCCCCTGTGCCATGAGAGGCAGACACTTGAACATGTGCTCTCAGCTTGCAAGGTGTCATTAGGGCAAGGGCGATACACATGAAGAAAGTACTAAATGAGCTGGCTGCTACAGTAGACCTGGCAAGGGTAAAGGCGAACAGCAAAGTCAGACCGAGCATTTAAAATACTTACTTTCTGAGAGCAGGAAGTCAGCACATCCAAAACCAGGTAGACCAAGTAGCAGTTTATCAACTCTTCGTGACTGTAAAAATGACTGGGAGATGGCAATAGACTACCTGGGCTAGGGGCATATACAGAGACGGCCAGATATAGTGCTGCATTCCTCGTCATTGCACCAGATTATAATGATTGCGCTGACCGTGCCATTTGAATCCAGACTGTACGAGCAACACTCGTTCAAAGTGGCCAAGTATAATGATCTGGCTGCGGACTTAAGACGCGATGGGTTCACTGCAAGGGTCATGGCTGTTGAGGTGGATGCCAGAGGTCTCGCGGCTGCCTCAGTGTATGATCTACTGAAACTGTTGGGGTTGAGGGGACAGTCAAGAACAAGGGCACTCAAGAGGCTTAGGTAAACTGCAGAAAAGGCATCGTGCTGGATGTGGAACAACCGCAACGGGCTGTGGAACTCGAGACAGTAATTTGTTATCAGCATAGGGGGTACTTTCACAATTGTCTCCAGCTGGCAGAAAATAGGAGTGAATTTGAAAGCTGCAACAGGAGGCTGACACTTGGGAGTCATGACCAAAGTCCCCCCCCCCCCCTTATAGTGTAAAGGAGATTAATGGACCGAAACGCGTGATCGACGGGGTGACTATTTCTGATGATCAGATCGCCTCTTATTGTTTCGCTCTGTATAGAGCTTCCTATCATCTTAAATAAAAATAATATCAGTTTGTATCAAGCAAATGTAAATAAAAACTATATACTTTAAAAACTTGAGTTTAAATAAAGTAAAACGGTTTTTCAAAAACTAAAAACTTGAAAAATATATTTTTCTTCCCCCTCGTTCGCCCTCAGACTTCCACATTAATAACTCTAATAACGGCTGTAGTGTGCTCAAGGTCCCTGAAATCGAATTTTTTTTTTTTTTTTTAAATTTTGCCTCGTGTTGCGCTCCGTCCAACCTAGACACAGAGTCCGCCAGTATATTAGGGCGCATGTCTAAATATAAAAGACCATGTAGTTTGATTAATTGTTTGTCTATTGTGGTCAGAAGTAGGTTGTTGCCATTTGCTACTCCATTAACTGATGTTAATTGCACAGGACTGCAACAGATGTTCGGCTATCATGGGGCTGATGGCACAGATGCAGAAATTTTTTTACCAATCCTGTACTTGTGCTATAGATGGTAGCTCAATCTGTTGTACAGTTAGTGCTTCACAACAACTCGACATCAGATTTCTCGAAGATAGATACAGGAGTACCGCAGGGTTCTATTCTTGGGCCCCTACTCTTCGCAATGTTCATCAACGACCTGCCACTACATCTAAAATATTCAACTTGTGACCTCTTTGCACTAGTGACAATGACTGCGTGGCACTTGAAATGACTCTTCAAAGCGATGTAGACAATCTAACAAAATGGAGTAATATGAATCGTATGCCAGTAAACACAGCAAAAATGAAATCTATGTTGATTACAACCAGACAGAAACTCCTAAGCTGCATCAAAAGATCGCTACAGTGTGACAGTGAGTGCGTCACTTTTAGGAATTATCACCTCTAACCAAAAACAGACTATAGCTTGGTTGATAAGAATTTGTTAGAAAAATAAAAAGTAAACCGTAACGTTATAGTAGGAACAGACCATAACAAGAATAGCGTAGATTAGTTTTTATCCAATCGTGAGCTCAGAAAATTTAGAACAGACGCGATTTCCCCAGCGGCCCAGAACCCGAAAGTCAGTGTGCGTGCCTAGCTAGAGAGACAAGCAGATGTGTCTGAACGCAGTGGTTTACTGCAATCAAGATTTTTCTAATTGTGGGATTAGAAAATCTGAAGTTTGTCGTGCTTTAATTTCAAAGTGTACTTATCTGTGTTTAAATTCCGAACTGGAAGACAGTAAGTTTTTGCCATAATTATCCTATAATATTTGACAGGTCGAGACAGGATGGTTTTTGCAAATCTAAAGGAAAAATCATGGCGGTATGAAACTGAGCTATTGAATAAATGAACAAGCAGAGTGATGAACTGCAAACATATACTTACTCATTAAATGTATTGAGCAAGGAAGAATTTTCCTCAAATGTTGAATCTGAGTGATTCACATGATGTCAGTCCCCTACGCTATGTTAATGAAAGCAATGTGCCATGGTATTTGAACGAAATATACTGTTAACCTTCACGCCATTTTGTATATAAGTTGAGTTGAATAAAATTTACGTTGAGACCAAAGAGAGGTCGTCCATTTATATACCTTGCTACACATATATGTTGTAAAGGAAGGAAGGAACGTCTGTTAAGAAAACTATAATGCTTTGTTAACTGCTCCTAACTAATACACCTTAGAGGATCGTCCCAGAACCTGGAAAACTCCTGTAAGACTGTAGGAGAGAAATTTCAATCTCTAGCGTACAAGCTAGTTTAGCAATCTAACACTCTCTGTACAAACAGCAACCCCCAACTACCTACCCGGCCACAACAGCTACACGCGGAATCAATACAAATTGAACATATAACAGAACACAAAGTTCTAGGGATCACGATTGACCAGCACTTAACGTGGAACTCCCATGTACGGAATTTAACCAAACACTTAGCTCAAAAGACGTACCAGCTAGCCAAAATAAAACACTTCTTAGACGCAGACACTAGACTATTATTCTACACCTCACATATACAGACACATCTAGATAACTGCTCTACACTATGGGATTGTTGCCCTGTGTGGTAAAATGGAATGTTATAAATATTTATAGGGGACTTAGTGTACTGACTGAGATCAGCTGTGAAGGTATCTGTATCTAATAGGTGTAGTGTTTTACAGATAACCTTACTTGCTACCACATTTATACCTCAGTCAGAATTATTCTTGAATATTGTGATGACTACGTTAAATGTCTAGGGTTATGTAAATGATGAAGTGTAAGTCACAACAACAACAGACAGATAAACAATTTAATTTATTCCACCACACTTGACAACACTGTGACACTCACACACATTTAACACTCTATAAGACTATCTTAAATGAGTCACTGGTAAAGTTTCAAATATTTATGTATTAATTACTTTCACTACTATATATATATATCCTGATTCAACTACAAAGTGAACCAGGAATCACAATCAAATGTAATCACAATTTATATGTACAGAATTTATAAATATGAACCTTGTAGTGACATATTTTATTAATATTATCCTATGTGTGTCAGTTTTGTAGTAGTACTATGACGTAATACTGGTTTTGTTTTTCAAGCTATGTTGTTATTTGTCATCATGACTTAAAGTGTTTGTTTATCTTGGAAATAGTATGGGGAATCTTCAACGTTCCTATTAATTTAAACAATGTATTGACCCTCAGTTTTACTATAATGTCAAGTTTTGAGGGGGACACATAATGTTGAGCTCCTCTGGCCACAGAGGCTTAACTTTCGTGATGGCGGCAGGAAAAGACTCCTCTGCTCGATTGCTCCCCTGTGTTCTGGAGACACCTCACTGGTCGCTATCTGGACCCAGGAGTATGCTGTCAGCCTCTAGATTCAGCAAAGCTCCGACCAAGTGCTGCTCAATAACTTTAGGACCACAGTCCCTGAAACAAGAAGGTTGTACCTCCTACTTCATAACTAATTTATAATCTATTTCCAGACTGAACACAATACATAACAAACACTGAGTTCAGAGCGGTAGGCCAACTGTCAGCTTCATCTGAAACAATTTACACCAGTATACTCCTCCCTGATGGTTACTACACCTCTGCAATTCCAGCATTAGTTCTTTCTAGTCAATAAGATAGGTGTCAGTATACTGTTTGGCAATTCCATACAGTTTTACTTTTCTCCGACACCTTCTGTTCAGGTTGGAGCACTATATAGGCCTTGCCTCATGTTCGCTACTGAACCACACACATATACATACATAAATTATCAATTTACATTCAATTTTCATTAAAAAGATATTGAATATATCAAGCTTACCACAATTCATGGAATAATACACAGTTACGTTGACTGGCAATGAATATAGCACAATTTCGATCTGCCGATGTCCCAGGCTTTTATTTAGAAAAATATGCACTGGCGCTCAACGCACTGGTTCTTTAGTAAGTTTATTTGAAAATGTGGTGCTGAATTGACGCTTCTAAGTGACTATATTGGCGGGTCTAACCAATCGAGCCATGTTTACACAAGCGTTTGAAAAAAAGTACCCTTCCTTCCGACTCCCCTAACAACAAAAGATAGTATTTGTAGCCCGACTAATCGTGTTTAGCCTTACATTTACTTTCCGCCAATCAAATAGGAGGTAACATGTTGGCCTATTTCCCGTACAATGGTGGTGTCAAAATCTGCCACTGAGCGATTCTGATTTTGGGGTTGTCTGACACACTCACTATTTCTTTTGGCTATAATTTGTTAATTCCTAGACTATTTGCGTAACGTTTAGCATATTCTTTGTCAGCAAGTCCTAAGGAACCCAACTAATATAAATTTTATGGGGCTAAGGGGCTGCGTTCAAAATATGCATTTTCTTCTACCTCCTGTTCACTTCGAATACGATGTGGTGTCTGGGTACTGTCAGGCTTTCAAACGTAAACCAGTATAATGTCATGTTTCCTAATAAGCGTTTTTCAGGTTTTTAAAACCTAACTCTCGTATGGGTAGTGTTTTTTATCACTGTCGATTTGAAAAAAAATTAGTGCTTGTGGCCTTACACGCGTGATGGCAGTAATTGTATAGCGAGACGCGTGTTAGTGTTGCATGCGTTCCGGCTTTCAGCCCTCCCTTCTCTCTATCCTAAGTTCATCTGTCTTTTCGTTTATGTTAACTTAGTGTATAAAATGACATGAATGGAATATTAAATATAGGTCAGCTTGCGTATCTCAAGGTTTTTCTTAGAAAGGCAGTACACGTTTTATTGTGTTGTGGAAACGCGTGTATGCTGCAGTAGGCTTTTACTATCAACGTGAAACGTTACAATTTGCAGACGAAGTAGAAAACAAGGGGATCTCGAGTACAGTCATTGTGACAGCACTGTTCTTTACCATTCTTCTTTCCTTTTATTGAAGTTATTTGTTAGGCTTTACATTTACTTTTTAATTTATATATGGGGATTAGAATTTCACACGACAAATTCTCCCCACTTGAAACAGACGTTATATGTCAGTCTATAATTCTATATACACATAGAGAAATTTTATTATCTTTTTTTTTTTTTTTTTTCCTGGGGCTTAGGGTGATTCTCATCACACGGATGGCGGCTTAAAAAATCCGCTCCCAGATTTGTTTTTCCACTTATATACTCTATGCTAAACTCATATGGCTGCATCAGTAATGACCAACGGAGTAATCTAGAATTTTCGTGTCTAGCCTGCGCTAGAAACGACAAGGGTTTGTGATCCGTTTGCAACTTAAATGCCTTCCCATACAGATAAATATTGAATTTCTTTATCGCCCATATTACTGCAAGACATTCTTTTTCGCTAGCGGAGTAGTTGGTTTCAGCTTTATTCAACTTTCTGCTAGCATATGCCACTGGGCTTAATTCCCCATCCAATGCATCTGATTTCTGTAGCAGAGTCGCACCTAACCCAATATTACTGGCATCAGTCCTTACAATGAATTCTTGACTTAAGTCAGGTAATTTCAAAATAGGTTTGCTTGTGAGCTTTTCCTTCAATTCCTGGTAAGCGAATTCGCATTCTGGAGTCCATGTAATTCGATCTGGATGTCCTTTACGTGTCAAATCAGTTAACGGTGCACATATGGAATTAACGTTTTTGATATACTTTTGGTAGAAACCACATAATGAGACAAAGGATCTCACGTCTTTCTTGGTTTGTGGTCTCAGGGCTTTCTTTAGTTTCTCTAAATTCTTTGGGTCAGGGGTCATGTTTCCCTGATAAACTGTGTGTCCCAAGAATTCTAATTCTTTACATCCAACACAACATTTGGTTGGTCGGGCTGTCAAATTCGCTTCTTTAAGTCGATTAAACAGCATGTTCAGAGAGTCAATGTGTTCCTCAAATGTTTCTGTTGCTATAAGGATATCATCCATGAAATTTGTGATACATGGATTATTCAGAGGGTCCAATAATTTTCTCATCATTCTAGAGAAGACACTAGGCGCATTCTTCAATCCAAATGGCAATCTATTAAACTCATAGTGTCCTTCTGAGGTACTAAAAGCTAGGTATGGTCTAACCTCAGGCTTTACTGGAATCTGATAGTCTCCTTTACTCAGATCCACTTTTGAGAAATATTTAGCTTTATTTAGTCTGGCAAACAGCTGATTTGTATCCGGCAATGGATCCACCTGTCCTTCTGTAATAGCATTCAGTCTCCTGTAATCTATACAGAGTCTATGTTCTCCAGTGGCTTTCCTTAAAAGTACAACACTGGAACTATACGAAGATTCACTGTGTGAAATAATTCCTTCCTTCAACAAATAGTCTATCTCTTCCTTCAAAGCTTTCTCCTTAGCAAAAGGAATCGAATAGGGTTTCATACAGACAGGTGTGGGGTCTATCAGTTTCATATCATATTCCAATAAGTTTGTATGCCCCGGTCGGTCTGTTAACACCTCTGCAAGTTTATCTAGAACCTGTTGTACTCTCTTCTTTTGCTCTTTCGTTAAGTGTGTACTGATTTTCACCGGTGCCGCTGTCTCACAGGGATGTAATGGATATTCAAATGATGAAAGTGGTTCCTTTTTCATCTCCGTGGCGATGGACAAGGTCAACAAGTGTGTCTCTTCCTGATTTTCTCTTTCCAAATATTTCTTCAGGAGATTCACATGATAGATGTTTTTCTTTCCCCTTCTTATCTATCTTATAATTTGTTCTAGACACCTTCTCTAGAACTGTATATGGACCTTGCCATCCAATTTGTAACTTATTCTGACTACCGGGCAGAAGAAGCAGTACCTTCTCTCCCACAGCCAAATCTCTGTCTTTAGCTTTCCTGTTATAATAGGCAGCATGTTTCTTCCTGGCTTGTTTCAAATTTTCATTGGCAAGTTTCCAGCCAGTTTTTAAACGAGTGGTCAGCTCATTCACATATAGGTATGATGATGTAATATTTTCCTCTGCCTTTTCATCAGTCCACGTTCTTAACAGAGCTTCGAGTGGACCTTTTATTGGCCTTCCAAACAATAATGTTGCCGGGGCCATACCGGTTGAACTATGGGGTACCTCCCGATAAGCAAAGAGGGCGGCGTGAAGGTACTGGTCTCATGTATCTGGTTTTTCGTGTGCCAACTTTCTCAGGATCGACATCAACGTGCCATTAAATCTTTCCACTTGGCCGTTCCCTTGTGGGTGTTACACACTACAATGGAAGTGTTTGGCCTGGAAGATCCTGAAAACTTCTTCTGTTAGTTTCCTCTTGAACTGAGAGCCATTATCAGTCAAGATTTGATTGGAAAAGTCTAACCTTGTGAAAATTGTGAGCAATGCCTCTGCCACATGTTTAGAATCAATCGATGACAACGGTACCGCCTCTCCCCACATAGAACAAGTGTCCACCAGAGTCAGAATGTAGCTGTTCCTTCTCTTAGTTCGAGTGAGAGGTCCCACAAGATCCACAGCAACTCTCTCAAAGGGTGTTCCCACTATGGGCATTTCCCCCAGAGTTGCTGGTGCAGTCCAATGCTGAGGTGCTACTCGTTGGCACTCTGGACAGGATTTTACATATCGTTTGATATCTTCAGTTATCCCTGGCCAGAAATAGTGACAAGCTTTACGCTGTCCTGTTGCGCTGATCCCCATATGACCACTGAAGGGAATCGCATGCCCTAGTTCCAACACTTTAGTCCTATATGAAGTGGGAAGGACCAGCTGTCCGTGACCATTGGATTCAGATCCAGCCTTCCTATATATCAGCTTGTTCTTCATATAAAACTCTCCCTTGCCTGGAGGTGTATGGGTTTTGGGCAACTTCTTGAAACAGGCTTGAGTGTTTTGTCCTCAGCCTGTGCCTTCCTCATCTCATCTGGATGAGTATTTATTGGATTATCCTCCTCCTTTTTAGACTGTGATCTGGTCTGCACTGTTGCCAATATCACAGGTCTCTTGGGATTCCCCAAGAAGACATATCTACACCCCAATATCAGAGGGTAGATTGGCTCATTTATCACTGCTGCTTTTATGATCCCTTCCACATATCGCGTTTTCACCTTTATCCGTGCGACGGGAAGTGTCATGGTAGCTACATCCTTGGTTGCAGTTTGAATCTCCACTGTTTCTGTGGTGTATTGATCTGCCTGCACCAGGTGAGAACTCACAACGGAATCATAATCTAAACCTGTATCATATAAACACCTTATGGTGACACCATTACAGATGACATCTTCACACACTGGGGGGTGGTATGGTTCCTGTAGTTCTGCAGGTTTGACGTTTTTTTCCTTTTCTCCAGATGTCATAGCAGCACAATGAGGAGGTTTCCTTCTACAATGGTCAGTGTCATGATTGTTCATCTTGCAATTTTTACACCACCTTTTCCCTTGGTTGAAAGATTTTCTTTCATCATATTTCCTTTCATCGAATTGTAAGTTTTATTTTTATTGTCATACCGTGGCCTATCAAACTGGTGCTTACCTTTGTTTTGATCTCTAGGATCAAATTTATTAAAGTTCTGTGGTGCCTTAAAATTATCCACCTGTTTCTTTTTATTACCTGTTACCTCTGCTTGAGCTGCTTGATACCTTTCAGCACCATTTAGCAACTCACCCAGCCTCTCTGCACCTTGTTCCATGAGAAACTTTCTCAGGTCTGGAGCCATGGACTCTCTTAATTGTTCTATAAGGATCATTTCCTTAAGATCTTGGGTTTTCCCCAGAGAAGTCCATTTCTCCAAGTATGTCTCTATCCGTGCAGAGAACTGGTGATAGGTTTCACCTGACAGTAGTTTAGCATTCCTATTTTTTTCCTATAAAATTCTGCGTTCTTTTCATATCTTAACAAAAGAGCCTGCTTTAGCATGTCATAATTTTCCTGATCACCTCTGTTCATTTTGGCAAAAACTTCATAAGCTGCCCCACGAAGCCCTTGAGATAACTTTAAGCTCCACCTTTCTCTCTCTAAGCCATACGTGGTAGCTAATAGTTCATATCTATTTAGATAGCTCTCAATATCATCGTCTTTCTCCACAAAATGATCTAAATGAAAATTCATAGCTGAGGTTGAGGCTCCCTGACTAGCAGTAGCATCGGAGGTAAAGGGACTGGCACCATTTTCAGGAGCATGGCCTTGAAACTCAAACTCCCTTAGTCGTAACTCATGTTCCCTTTGTAATCTCTTCTCCTCCTTTTCTGCTTCCCTCTCTGCAGCTAATCGCTTGTCTCTTCCCTTTCTGCAGCCTGTCTTCTTTCCTCGGCTTCCCTTTCTGCCTTTTTTTCTTCTCTTTCTGCCTCCAATTTCTTAGCCTCAGCCTCAATCTGCAGCCTCTTAGTCTCAGCCTCAAATTGTATCTTCTTAATTTCCTTTTCAGCCTCTAACTTTCTTTCGGCCTCTTTTTCTAATCTTCTTTCTTCCCGTTCAATATATTTGTCACATTCAGCAGTGACATAAGCAATCATAATTTGCCCGTCCATTCCTAACTCTTTTGCAGTCTGTACAGCAGCAGATCGAAATTTGGCCAGGTCCGCCATTTTCTAACAGGTAAATGTATGTAATGTCTAACTAAACAATACAATCTATAATTACTTATCCAAGGACACCACAGGCACTGAGAGCTCAACGTTATTTACTTCCACCCAAGGATACCTTTTAATTCTTATTATTCCCAATAGTGAATTACCCCCAATATTTATAATAGGGAAAGATTCAAAATCCCGGGAGCGAGACCCCAATATATGTGGTAAAATGGGATGTTATAAATAGTTATAGGGGACTTAGTGTACTGACTGAGATCAGCTGTGAAGGTATCTGTATCTAATAGGTGTAGTGTTTTACAGATAACCTTACTTGCTACCACATTTATACCTCAGTCAGAATTATTCTGGAATATTGTGATGACTACGTTAAATATCTAGGGTTATGTAAATGATGAAGTGTAAGTCACAACAACAACAGACAGATAAACAATTTAATTTATTCCACCACACTTGACAACACTGTGACACTCACACACATTTAACACTCTATAAGACTATCTTAAATGAGTCACTGGTAAAGTTTCAAATATTTATGTATTAATTACTTTCACTACTATATATATATCCTGATTCAACTACAAAGTGAACCAGGAATCACAATCAAATGTAATCACAATTTATATGTACAGAATTTATAAATATGAACCTTGTAGTGACATATTTTATTAATATTATCCTATGTGTGTCAGTTTTGTAGTAGTACTATGAGGTAATACTGGTTTTGTTTTTCAAGCTATGTTGTTATTTGTCATCATGACTTAAAGTGTTTGTTTATCTTGGAAATAGTATGGGGAATCTTCAACGTTCCTATCAATTTAAACAATGTATTGACCCTCAGTTTTACTATAATGTCAAGTTTTGAGGGGGGACACATAATGTTGAGCTCCTCTGGCCACAGAGGCTTAACTTTCGTGATGGCGGCAGGAAAAGACTCCTCTGCTCGATTGCTCCCCTGTGTTCTGGAGACACCTCACTGGTCGCTATCTGGACCCAGGAGTATGCTGTCAGCCTCTAGATTCAGCAAAGCTCCGACCAAGTGCTGCTCAATAACTTTAGGACCACAGTCCCTGAAACAAGAAGGTTGTACCTCCTACTTCATAACTAATTTATAATCTATTTCCAGACTGAACACAATACATAACAAACACTGAGTTCAGAGCGGTAGGCCAACTGTCAGCTTCATCTGAAACAATTTACACCAGTATACTCCTCCCTGATGGTTACTACGCCTCTGCAATTCCAGCATTAGTTCTTTCTAGTCAATAAGATAGGTGTCAGTATACTGTTTGGCAATTCCATGCAGTTTTACTTTTCTCCGACACCTTCTGTTCAGGTTGGAGCACTATATAGGCCTTGCCTCATGTTCGCTACTGAACCACACACATATACATACATAAATTATCAATTTACATTCAATTTTCATTAAAAAGATATTGAATATATCAAGCTTACCACAATTCATGGAATAATACACAGTTACGTTGACTGGCAATGAATATAGCACAATTTCGATCTGCCGATGTCCCAGGCTTTTATTTAGAAAAATATGCACTGGCGCTCAACGCACTGGTTCTTTAGTAAGTTTATTTGAAAATGTGGTGCTGAACTGACGCTTCTAAGTGACTATATTGGCGGGTCTAACCAATCGAGCCATGTTTACACAAGCGTTTGAAAAAAAGTACCCTTCCTTCCGTCTCCCCTAACGACAAAAGATAGTATTTGTAGCCCGACTAATCGTGTTTAGCCTTACATTTACTTTCCGCCAATCATATAGGAGGTAACATGTTGGCCTATTTCCCGTACAATGGTGGTGTCAAAATCTGCCACTGAGCGATTCTGATTTTGGGGTTGTCTGACACCCTCACTATTTCTTTTGGCTATAATTTGTTAATTCCTAGACTATTTGCGTAACGTTTAGCATATTCTTTGTCAGCAAGTCCTAAGGAACCCAACTATATAAATTTTATGGGGCTAAGGGGCTGCGTTCAAAATATGCATTTTCTTCTACCTCCTGTTCACTTCGAATACGATGTGGTGTCTGGGTACTGTCAGGCTTTCAAACGTAAACCAGTATAATGTCATGTTTCCTAATAAGCGTTTTTCAGGTTTTTAAAACCTAACTCTCGTATGGGTAGTGTTTTTTATCACTGTCGATTTGAAAAAAAATTAGTGCTTGTGGCCTTACACGCGTGATGGCAGTAATTGTATAGCGAGACGCGTGTTAGTGTTGCATGCGTTCCGGCTTTCAGCCCTCCCTTCTCTCTATCCTAAGTTCATCTGTCTTTTCGTTTATGTTAACTTAGTGTATAAAATGACATGAATGGAATATTAAATATAGGTCAGCTTGCGTATCTCAAGGTTTTTCTTAGAAAGGTAGTACACGTTTTATTGTGTTGTGGAAACGCGTGTATGCTGCAGTAGGCTTTTACTATCAACGTGAAACGTTACAATTTGCAGACGAAGCAGAAAACAAGGGGATCTCGAGTACAGTCATTGTGACAGCACTGTTCTTTACCATTCTTCTTTCCTTTTATTGAAGTTATTTGTTAGGCTTTACATTTACTTTTTAATTTATATGTGTGGATTAGAATTTCACACGACACCCTGCTTCCACCTCGAAGAGACTGCACTCCCTGCAAAAGAGAGCAGTATGTCTGATCACCGATAATCGCACGACACCACACACAAGGACAGGAAAAGAACCCAAAATACTGTCGCTAAAAAAACGTCTTCTCTACAACAAAGCCAAGCTGACTCACACAATTCTATCTAACAATGCCCCGTCGTACCTACGATCATTGTTTCAAACCAGTAGAAGAGAGGGACAACAATTACATCAGTTACGTCTGCGCAAACCTAGGATCGACCTGTTCAAAAAGAGTCCAGCCTACTCTGGTGGAACAGCCTTCCACACCACCTAAAAAGCCTACCTACACAATATTCTTTTAACAAAGCACTTTTCAAACACTTCCTCAACACTGATTATCTACCCCCATAGAAACAGCATTTGCCTGTCAACATCTCATCCATAGGTCAACATTTCTTTTCCTCTTCCGCTCGTTTTTGTGAATAATTTGTTTTATATCCATGTAATATTATTATTATATTCACTTTAAAATTATATATAATTATTATATAATGTAATGTATGTGAGAATATGTCGGCGTCTGTGGCCTAATGGATATGAACGCAGTTTCATAATCCAGATATACCAGGTTCGAAACCTGCTGCAGGCGGTTTGGTAGCAGATCGCTTTGTGTGGATCTTTAACAATGGTATAAGCGCCGTACCGTTCAGAAAGCAGTGGCAAACTACTGAATGAAAAAATTGCTTAGAAAAATCACAAACAGCCACTAAAAGCTGGAGTTGATTGTCACGTCCTGTAAAGGATAAGCAACTAACTATGTGAGAATATACCCACATAATACTGTACTTTAGAAATGTGAGTCGTTAGAATGTACCCGCATACCACTGTACTTTAGAAATGTGAAATTTTTTTTTTTTTCACTGCTCAAAGACTTTTCCTGCCACAGAAGTGCATAAGAAAGTATTATTATTATTATTTCATTTTCCACCAAGAATGTATGGACATAAGCGAGAATGTGTTTATGTAATTTTTGTATTGATGATTGATGACACATTCAAAAAAACAGATTAATTGTAAACGGATTGACCGCATGAGTGAGTGTCGGTATACAGAATTTATTAATTTTTATTTATTGTTTAATTAATTTTATTTATTATTACTTTTTTCCCCTAATTACTAGCTTGTTTGTTTAAAAAAAAAAAAAACTAATTTTTTTTAATTATGATTGCATACTGTAAATGAATGCTGTTATGGTAACTTCATAATGTTGCATGCCTTTACATTAATGCTTAATGCATCATGTGGGAATGAAAGGATATAGTATGCAAGATTAATGAGGGTGGAAGGTGTTAAAGGCTATACTTGGGCGGTATAAATGTTAAGGTGTATTTGGAGGCCAGTAGTAGTGTAACGAGCTGTCTCTTAAGTGTGTAAGGCTCGACAATGTAAACAGTCTTGAATGTCACTGTATGCGTTGAAGCGTGGCGGGTGCCCGTGACACAAATAGCATAGGTACAGCTTGGCCACTGTAAATATTAAGTGTAGAATTTTGACGAATGTCCAGAGTCAGTATTCATATGATTCCGCTCAATGCGGGCTGACATGAGTGTATATAGGCCCTGGTTGGCCGCTACAATACTGGCATTCGTGTAGATTGTCTTGAGGTGTAGTATGGAGTATGTAGAGTGAGTGAATCTCAATGGTTTGCGAATGCGTGTTGAAAAGTTCGTGGAAGTAGGAAGTAGGCAGGAACATGACATCACACTCTATAGTTATACAGGTATGAATTCATAGAGTTCTGGAACATCTCTGACGTTTACAGGACTTTATTACGCCACAAGCGACAGGTACGTTGACATGAATATAAACAGTCATAGAACAGTTCATGGTCATGATATATTAATAAAGTTCATCATCCAGCTATGCATGTATCTAGTAAAGCTGATCTCGTACAATTCTCTCACTCATCAGCTTCAGGAAAGATATATCCCATATGTGAGTTTAAACAAACTGTACTTTGACATTAGTAAGTCAGATATTAGATGACTCCAACAGGCCGTGCAAAAATGGCGGACTTACAGTTCAAAATGGCCTCCGGGTGATTCTTCATCAAACAAGGGGAATCCCACCTTGTATACTTAGTATCGCCGGCATGCGGGATACAAACAATATATAAGTACTTCGGGTATGCACCAGCCTAGTGCATAATATCAGAATACATAGTGAGCTTCCTTTCAAGGATACGTAGGTGGTTCGTTTTCCCGCTCAGGGAAAAATCATAAGCTGTCGATAATACGAGTCATGAAGATTCTATCAAATAAGGGAAACAGTTCAAAGAGTCAATTACCTTCTGTCCCTTCAGAATAAATATAACCACACTCACATCGCCTCCAAGGCGCTAAGAATACACATGAAATAATATACGACATCTTGTCGAACCACAGAGGACTTATCAAGAGACATCTTGACTCTCATAATCACAGCCCGATACTCTGACAGTAATGGCCTCTTCAAAATCGCGCCAGAAGCTACGCATGCGCACTGAGACGCAAGACCTTTTGAGCACAGCTCAAAGTAGACGGTTTGAAACCATATCAGGCAAAACTGACATCGGTTTTCAAATCAAACCACAGACATAACAGACAAGTGAGATCACTACCCTGTCAAGAATCATCCCAACAAAAACGTGGATTAATGCCCTTAGACTAGGAAATTAATAATAATGTTCCCAGCTTTTAATCAGGCACTTTTACATCCACAGACTCAGCAAACTGACCGTTACAGTTTACCGCCCCCTCCGGGAAAAAAATGGAACATTTTTTTGAAATACATCTAAGAGCAAGATACTACAAGCTCATAACGTACAAATAATGCGCAGGTAAGACGTATTGCAAATAACTATAATGGCTAATATGCGGCCAACTTGACGAAGAAAACGTCAAGTGAGAATATATCACACTACATTAGAGAAGTATTACTCTAAGTATACACATATCCGGGGAGGTGCCACCAACGTACACTATAGTGCTGGCAAAGTTGCAAGGAGATCAACATATATATTTATAACATGTTATATTACGTTAAGTACCTTATTCCCCATTTATCAATGGACAATTCATCAAAACCCAGCGATACAATTGTCGTGAAAAATTCTAATCCACATATATAAATGAGAAAATAAATGTAAAGCCTAGATATTGCTCCACCATGTAAAAGCTTGTCAGAGAGGAGTATAACTGCATAGGCATATATGGGATTGCCATTTAGTAACATGACACCTATCTTATTGTATAGAAGGAATTACAGCTGAAATTGCAGAGGCGTTGTAACCATTAGGAAAAGGAATACTGGTATATTGTCACATGAGAAGCTAGTAGTTGGCATACAGCGCTGAACTCTGTGTTTGTAATGTCCTGTACTTCATTGTGGAAATAGATTATATATTAGTTCTGAAGAAGGAGGTACAACCTTCTTATTTCAGGGACCGTGGAACTGAAGTATTAGAGCAGCACCTGGTCTGAGTTTTGCTGGATCCAGAGGGCTGGCAGCAGACTCCTTGTCCAAGATATTGACCAGTGGTGTATTTCAAGATAACTGAGAAGCAAGCGAGCAGAGGAGACAGTTTTCCTGCCGCCGACTCATAAGTTAAGAATTCGTCAGCCAGAGCAGCTCTCCCTTGTATCTTCTTCTTCTTCGATCCTTAACCACAGACCGTCAAAGCAGTCAGTGGCCATCACGCCTAGTGGCGTCTTGTAGGCAACAACAAATTGATTCCACTTTGCACGGTCGGTGTCCATCCTTCGTACAGTGCCCCAACTCTGGTTCATTCTTTGCATCTCAGCCTCCACAGTCCTCCGCCAAGTTGTTTTTGGTCGGCCTCTCTTTCGCTTTCCTTCAGGGGTCCAAAGCATAGCTGTTCTTGTGCCCTTGTATAACCCACCTTTAAAAATTGACTGTAATACTAAAGCAAGAGGGACAGTTATTGTTTTACAAATAAAAATAACTGTGAACCCTTCAAGATTATTTCCACCATTAACAAACACATGAAGTCGTGATGACAAACAACAACATAGCTTCAAAAGCCAGTATTACCTCTTAATACCAGAACATAACACTACACACATATTGTAATAATATTCTATGTCAGGACAAAGATCCTTTGTATAATTTTTGTACATAGACATTGTGTTTGCATTTGATTGTGATTCCTGATTCACTCTGTATTTGGATCAGGATATCCATTCTTGAAAGAAACTAATACATAATTTAAAATTTAACACTTGACTTACTTAAACTAGTCTTCTAGAGTGTGAAATGTATGTGATTGTTATAGTGTTGTAAAGTGTTGTGAATCTTAAATAAAGTGTTTATCTGTCTGTTGTTGTTGTTGTGAACTTACACTTCATCAATATCATAACCCTAGACATTCAACGTAGTCATCACCATATTCCAGAATAAGTCTGATTGAGGTCTAAATGTGGTAGCAAAGTAAGGTCATCTGTAACACACTACACTTATTAGATACAGATACCTTCACAGCTGATCTCAGTCAGTACACTAAGTCCCCTATAAATATTTATATAATCCCAACTTACCACATATATTGGGGTCTCGCTCCAGGGATATTGAACCTTCCCCTAGTATATATATTGGGAGTAAATCACTTCTGGAAATTATAAAAATTAAAAAGGTATTCTTGGGTGGAAAAATAAGGTTGAGCTCTCAGTGCTTGTGGTTGTCCTTAGTTAATTAGTCATAGATAAAATTGTTCAGTTAAATATTGTATACATTTGCCTGTTAGAAAATGGCGGACCTGGCAAAATTTCGATCTGCTGCTATGCAGGCTGCTAAAGAGTTGGGAATGGACGGGCAAGTTATGATTGCCTATGTCACTACTGAATGTGACAAATTTATTGAACGTGAAGAAAAGAGATTAGAAAAAGAGGCTGAAAGAAAGTTAGAGGCTGAAAAAGAACTTAAGAGGTTGCAGATTGAGGCTGAGGCTAAGGCATTGGAGGCAGATAGGGAGATTAAAAGGCTCCAATTAGAAGAAAAAAGGCAGAAAGGGAAGCAGAGGAAAGAAGGCAAGCTACAGAAAGAGAAGAAAAGAGACAGGCGGCAGAAAGGGAAGCAGAGGAAAGAAGGCAGGCTGCAGAAAGGGAAGACAAGCGATTGGCTGCAGAGAGGGAAGCAGAAGATAAGAGATTACAGAGGGAGCACGAATTACGACTAAGGGAGTTTGAGTTTCAAAGCCATGCTCCTGAAAATGGTGCCAGTCCCTTTACCTCTGATGCCACTGCTAGTCAGGGAGCCTCAACCTCAGCTATGAGTTTTCATTTAGATCATTTTGTTGAGAAAGACGATGATATTGAGAGCTATCTAAATAGATATGAACTGTTAGCTACCACGTATGGGTTAGAGAGAGAAAGGTGGAGCTTAAAGTTATCACAAGGGCTTCGTGGTACAGCTTATGATGTTTTTGCCAAAATGAGCAGAGATGATCAAGACAATTATGACATGTTAAAGCAGGCTCTTTTGTTAAGATATGAAAAGAATGGAGAATTCTATAGAAAAAAGTTCAGGAATGCTAAACTACTGTCAGGTGAAACATATCACCAGTTCTCTGCACGGTTAGAGACATTCTTGGAGAAATGGACGGCTCTGGGGAAAACCCAAGATCTTAAGGAAATGATCCTTATAGAACAACTAAGAGAGTCCATGGCTCCAGACCTGAGAAAGTTTCTCATGGAACAAGGTGCAGAGAGGCTGGGTGAGTTACTAAATGTTGCTGAAAGATATCAAGCAGCTCAAGCAGAGGTAACAGGTAATAAAAAGAAACAAGTAGACAATTTTAAGGCACCACAAAACTTTAATAAATTTGATCATAGAGATCAGAACAAAGGTAAGCAGCAGTTTGATAGGCCATGGTAAACTAATAAAAATAAAACCCCACAATTCGATGAAAGGAAATTTGATGAAAGAAAATCTTTCAACCAAGTGTAACCGCGTATACCGTAAGTTTTTAGATACAGGCTATATTAACATAACATAAATATTTATAGAAACAGAAGATTAAAGAAAGTCTTGGCGCAGATGTTTAATTAAACCAGGCTAAGCTTCGCTTCGCCAAGCATACGTCACGTGATTTTTATCCAATCGTGAGCTCAGAAAAATGTAGAAGGGACGCGAATAATTTCCCCAGCAACCTAATTAGTTGGAGAAGAAGGACGCGTCTAGCTAGTAAGGAGCAAGTTTGTGCTGATAACGCAGTGGTTTTTACTGCATGAAAGTTATTCAAGAGAAGAATTAGAAATTCCAGGAATGATGGCATGTTCTCTTCAAAGTGCATTTTGTGTGTATTTAAACTCTATATTCAAAGACTGTAAGTAGGAACTAATTACTATAAAATTATTAACCCTGCCGACATCGAAAGATTGTTGCAGATTTAGAAAGGGAACAATGGCTGAAAGATTTCTGTTCAAATGTACATGCAGGATTGATTTGTTTTGATGAAGCAATAACATATCAGGCGGAGATATGGTAAATTTTATATCCTGAAGAAGCAGAATAACCCCTATTGCACTACTGGTATGCACTTACTTGAAAATGTGGCATTATGAAGAAGAATAATTGTCATATGTGTCTTATGAAGTTTTGCCATGTCGACTTGTAATTACGTTATAATTAAATAAAAGTCACCTTTATACTAAAGGCAGGTCGTCACTCATTTGCTTTGCCATACATTCATGAGAGGAAAGAAGGAAATAATAAATGAACAATAACTACTCTTGCTGGTAAATTATATAAATACAACACATCTGCTCTAATACCACACCTTCGATTATTGCCCCCGAACCTGGTAAATTCCTGTAAGTCTGTAGAGAGAAATCATCACCTCTAGCAGGCTAGCTAGTAATCAAAATCTAATACTCTCGATTCAAAACAGCAATCCCCACTACCCTACCCGGCCACACATCTCAATTTGGTGCCGTATGACCAGTCCTCTATTAAAGAGCAGAAGGATGATGGACCAATTAATGGAAAATTAGCCGCAGTGAACATCATAGCAGCAACTACAACAACAACTATTTAAACATGGAGAAGTGTTCGACAACCATACAGAACAGAAAGAAGAGAACAGCATTGAGAAACCTCGCTTCAGAATTAAAACGTTGTAGAAGTTATGCAATCGATTTCCCTTGCATAAGAATAGTAGACGGATTGGTTGCAAAAGTTTATAAGATTGAAATAAAAGAGATTGTTGAAATCAAGCTACAACCATTGAAAGTCAAAGAAGGGAGACCAAAATTGAACTTGAAACAACGAACTGCGCCTGCAGTCACTAGAAAAGAGCCTCAGACAGAGAATGTCGCAGTGCAAACGAATGACAGGTTTAAGAAAAGTCTAATTCCAGTCAGGATAAAATCAAGACAAGTTATAGAGGACTTACTTGATTTGTGCAATGTTGAAATGGTCGATAATACAGAAAAGATGACATCTGAAGAAGAAGATAAGCAAGAATGCACGAAGAGGTACGAAATGATGGAGAAGTACAGAAAAGAAGTGGAAGAAAGATTTAGAGAGAGAGAGATAGAAGAGGCAGCAAGCAAATCAAATAGAGAAACAACACCAAACAAAAGCTCACGTAAAACATATCAAAATTGATAATCACCGGCCCATTCCGCCTCTGACGACAAATACAAGACCAGTCAGAAAGGCCACCCTAAATTACAATCCATCCAGTACAGATTCGTCTGACATATCAGAGTCAGAGATGACAGACTCTGATGAGAGAACTGAAGGCTACTTGTCAGACGAACTTGATCATACAACAGACGAAGAGAGCAGAAAATATTACTGGCCGAAAACTGATAAGACAAAGCACAGCAAGACAAAGAAAATTGACGGAATAGGTCAACCTACAACAGAGGAGCTGACGGCGGAGATAGACGTTATCCTGAGAGATGGTGACTTTGCCGTCCTCTCAATAAGGCTGGTGTATGAATTGCTGGAGAACAAGTTTGCTGTTGATTTATCTACACGCCGAGAAGAATTTCGAGAATTGATAGAAATTGCACTTACACGGTATGAACACAAGATGATCACTACCCCACACGAGAATCAGTTTCCAGCAGCACCCACTAACACTCTGGTTCCAGATGAAGAAATTTGTAAACAAACCACCAACACCCCATACGAGAAAAATTTCACAGATGTATCCATCAGGCCTATTAGAAAGCCAAAATATCGCTATAGACCCACAAGTTACATCTCCCTTAACAACACAGGCTCTGACATGGACACTCAAGAAATACCAGAACAACTTTTTCACACCGACGAAATATCCAATATTCGCCCTGTTCAAACGCACGGTGAGATGATAACCAACAAGTATAAAAGAGACTCTGGTATAGATTCGCCTGGTCCTCGTTGCAAAACGGATACATCATTTGCTGGTACTTCATCCCCGGAGATTCAAGCAGCTGGCAAACGTACCTGTTTTTCTTCATCAAATGACTCAATCCCTAGCAACAAAATTCCGCGTATACAGCACAACTATATCAGACGAAAGATTCTGAAGAAACGCAATCATTTTCCAAAACCAAGCCGAGAAGTGTTAGCCTCATCTCAACTGGTCAAAAACAACAGTGTGCAAATTACTGTGCCCATTGTAACCGTGCTAACGTTCAGCACAACCAGGTCAGAAGAAAAATCAAGGCGAAACATATACCTGCCTCAAAACCAACAGATGTTCCAGCCATACAAACTCTAACCACAGTAAAACCATCACCGCAATCAAATGATGTTAAGCCATCACCGCATTCGTCAATGTCCTCAGTGTCCCAACAATCAGCAAATGCAGTGTCGTCGCCTATCACACCCGTCACCACTGCTACTCAGTATGATGCTCGCCTAAGCAGTCGGGACATTGCAAGGTTAGAGATGGTGAAGGAACTAGCGAAGCTGTTCTGAAAAACACGCCCAGGTGTTTTATGTGTTCGCAAATCCGAACACGGTCATCGCATATGTGAACAAACCTTTTAACAATGTACTAACTCTCCCCATGTACTCTATTTTCAGCTGTTGATAGTTCAAATGACTTGCTTACAGACTAAGATGTCAAAGCCTCACTGAGAAAGTTATTTTTTCCAGCCTTAGAATACGGATGAACAGAAAGAAATCAAGACCAGCACACGGAGGATTTTCTTTAGATAGCATAATTATGAAATAAAAATGTTAAAACAATTGATAACACACGGTGTTACGAGTTCACAGACACCCTTATTTAGTTACATACATTTTCTTAATATTTAGAATGTTACACAACCTTACCTATAACACATGTGTCACACTATTCTGTTGTAACATGGATCTACACTTTTGTAACTGATCATATTCCACACTTCCATTCACCAGACATGTATTATGTTTATATGCCACCCTCACACATTTTGAGAATGATAAGCCAATATTGTAAAACATTGACTGCCCTGAGGTTAGCAGCTGAAGAAGAAAAAAAAAAAGAGAAAATAAATCACCCCATTACCAGTCATACACCCCACCAGCTTGATCCCTGATACTGCCTATCACAAATACCCCAATGACATTTGCGCATGCTGAATTTCTGCAAATGAAGAATCCCTTGAGAGCATTAGTATATGCTAACCCCAGATTGAACAAATTGCACCTATTTGTTGATGATGCCTTTGCCCATGTTAAAGAAATAGCATTTGCACATGCTGACCTAGCAAATGAAATACCCCATTACCGCATGATAACCACTAATGACACATGAGATGAAGAAGCAACAGGTTATGTATGATGAAGATGACATTTTATATTAAGGTGAAACTTTATGTTGTCACAGCTGAGATTTTGTTGAAATGTTGATGCACAAAATCCCCCCACATTAACATTGGAGGAGGAATAATCTTAGTCTTTCGTGGTTACGAGATAAGACAAGGATATAATAGAATATTTGATGAATACCATGAAAAAAAAAATCAGAGCAGATGATTGTTGTACATACGAGGACCATATTTGAAGTCATTATTGAAGGATTATCAGTAGACAAGAGACATAAATGAATTATGATAATCCCATGGAACCACAGGTACTAAGGACACAAAATGGAGATTAAATAATGGAGAAAAAAAATAATGACTGAATAATTGCTACGCCCAGAGGTAAAGAAAATAGAGATGCATCCGCATTTTTGGAGAAGAAATCTTTTTGATTTTTTTTGTTGCTCATTGCCTTTGTAATATGAACATTGTTGTATAACAAATGACTATTCCTTATCATGAATTACAGAATGTTGTAAGATAGTTGGAATAAATTGACAATGTACTATACTCATAACATACCCAGAATTACAGGAGAGAAAATAAATAAATGATTGATGAAATTGGACATACTGAGATTTGCTCACCCCGAGGATATTGGATAAGAAAATAACGTTATCCCAAGGACAGACATGTCACAGATATAGTACATGGACAATTAATAAGGATATATTTCCAGTACAGAATAAGAGGAATGGGAAGGATCCACATTTTAAAATATTGGAGCACCATGAGCGATGAATTGGACTTATAAAGGAAATGGAAATGGTACACTGTATGCAAGGATAACCAGAAATAATATGGTTAAATAGTAGTCAGAGTGCAAGGAACTTTGTCTTATAAGAATATTGTAGATTCCTCACGATCAATTGAATATTTTTTCTTCCTTTCTATGTCACATTTTTTGAGTGATGACCCCAAAATTTTTTTTCATCTCATATTCTCAAAAGTTCTTACATCTCAGTTAAATGTTTCCATAAATAATTGTTTGATGTGTTTTGCATAAATGTATTGCTAGATAAGGTACATAGGGAGTTACTAAGGATGAATTATCAAAATAACAGGAGGACTAGAACAGATACAATGATATTGGAACACCATAAATGATACATTGGTGTTATGAAAAAAAAAAAGGAGACAAATATAAATTGTATACAAGGATGCCTCGAGAGTGACAACATGGATACTGTTACGGTCTCCCGCTGTATCTTTTCTTGCTAGATGTTATTAAAAGATTCAGCACCGTTGGACGTGAGTTTATTGGGTTGCTTGTCAATATTTCAGATATTATAATTCATCCATTCTAATTCCAGTTTTCTAGTTCGAGTGCAGTTTTTAAGCCATTCTGGTGTGATTAAATTATTATTATATTCAGTGTCGTTATTATATTAATTCTTCCACAGTGTTGGTTAGCTTATAGTTAGTCTTAGAAAATACCTGTGATAATCTGGACTGACTTTGCAAGGATTAATGACAGTCACAGCACAGAGTGAGAACTTGCATAAATTCAGGCAATCAACAAGTTCCATAGACGACTGAACAATTTAATATATCCTTTTACACAATAGTGCAACAACAATTCCCACATTTAAATTGGCTTCATCATAGTTTTAAGCTCTACACAATTGTTCCTCTCACAGACTTAGCTCGTCTGGGTTAACCGTTAAGTTTATAGCGTAATAGAGTGTGCAACCAACTCTTACCGAATCCGATCCTTAGAATTATTATCCCTTCACAATACTAGTGAGTACATTATCTGTAAATCTATAGATCCTGTCTATGTATAATTATTCAACGTCTTTGGCTTGCATCGCCCGGTCTTAACTGCCGTGTATATAAGTTCAAGGTGAACGTAATCTGCTTGGTTCACGAATCTAATACGGACTCTACCTGGTCCTATAATCAATTTTGATACGGATCCTTTCGCTATCTTACACTTTCCAGTGGATCTACCGTTCCACATATATATATATAATCAGTGGCTGTGCCACATATTCAAACACGATCCTTAAGTGGTTTTACCACACATTTCAACACTGCCGTTAGGCTCAATGGCCACACATAGACTAGAATGTAACTAGGCTAGACGCGTCATACATCGATCTGCGCGATTTCTGGTCTTATTCAATTGAGGAGTTCCGTGGTGCAGGCATGTCAATGTTTGCAACCATTCACATGTCTGCAAGCCGCGAAACAGTCCTCAACATCATCCCCCCCGCTCCCAAACGTGACACTCGTGGCACGTGAGAGAGAGTGGTGGCGAAGATGTGCCCGACTACAATCTATGCATGTTATCTAACGTCAAAATGAAATAATGAAATTAATATTCCTAATTAGACATAATAATTATAAAATTATGTCTCTTGTCAACATCAAGACAAGAAAGTTATCTCAATCCTGTGACGTAAAATTTCTTGATACCAAGTCCGCGAGGTTATTATCAGTTCCTGAAATCGGAGTTGTTGAAAAGGCGAATTCTTGTAGTAAAAGAAACCACCCGTGAATTCTTGCGTTTTTCATAGTTCTCGAAGTGATAAACGTGAGCGGACTGTGGTCTGTGTAGATAAAGAACTTTCTCCCTATCAAGTACTTAGATAGTTTTTCCAAGCACCACACTACCCCGAGCAGTTCGCGCTCTCCTGTTGCGTACTTTTGTTCTGCTGGAGTAAGCTTGCGTGAGACAAACAAGCATGGATGGAGTATCCCTTCATAGCATTGAAGCAAACAACCTGCAATTCCGGAGCTGGATTCATCTGTTTGAATCAAGAATGGTAACTGTATGTTTGGCAATACCAGGATAGGAGGATTCTTAAATAAATTCTCTATCATAATCAGAGCATCTTCGCACTGCGGTGTCCATAATATTTTTTTTTTGGACTACCTTTGGCCAACAATCCGGACAAAGGAGCAGAAATCTGTGCGAAGCGTGGTATAAATTTATGGTAATAGTTAACAAGCCCAAGTAAACTTCTTACTTGTTTCTTAGATGATGGAGTGGCAATCTCCAGTATCCGCTTGACTGTATTGTCATCAGGGTGTAATCTATGGTTACCTATGCGGTGACCAAGAAAAGTAATCTCCTGACAACTTATCTGGACCTTAGAAGGTCTTACAGTCAAACCATGTTGTCGCAGTGTAAGAAGTAGAGAAGATAAACCAGTAATGTGGTCTTCCCATGTGTTGTGAAATAGACAGATGTCATCGAAGTATGTGATGACATTTTTTCGATCGCCACAAAGGCGGCTCATCATGCGCTTGTATTTATTCTAATAAAAGTACTTGCAATTATCATGTTATTCGAACACCTAAAGTGAATGAACTTACGCAACGAATCATCGTTGCCTACAGTAATAAAGACAAAAATACATAGATCAGTAAAGTCAGCACAAATAATGCGAGTATTACTGATGACAGACATAATTGAAGCAAGTATCCTGGGATGATGAAGCTGCCGATCGCACTAAGTGGCGATGTTATCTACGGCGCCACCTCAGATTGGGCGAAGAGAGGCTCACACAGGAAGCAGAGGTGAGGAGAAAACGTCGAATGGAGCACCAGGAAAAAAAGCAGCTGAGGGCTGTCACCTCAGGGGCGCTCACATAGTCAGTTATGACTGAAGGGGCTATTATTATTATTATTATTATTATCCTCTAAAATAACGTCGATATTAACAAAAGAAAATTATCATGTGCGAACAAATATAAGAAATAGCACACTAAACTATGGATGTAGAGAAGAACAAAACATCCAAAGACAGAAGAAAATAGATAATCCAACGCAACTATAAAGTGCGTGGTGTAGAATTCCGTGCGAGTTGCACGTCTAAGTAATGGTGTGCAAAACGAGAACCATTTTTGAATTTCACCGCTCTGCGAGCATCGCAATAACGAGCAAAACGAACAAATGCAAGTTGGTGAGAAGAATGTTGAAGTTCGAACATACGAACAAATTCAACATCTCCGATACGCTGGAAAAATCTCCTGAGCGCATACCAAGTTGCATCCGAAGGTAAATTGCGCACTAAAACAGTGCGATTCAATGAAATATGATCTCGGCCAGGTCTGAACTGAGCCCGAGAATCATTGAATCTATCATGTGTCGTGCGAGTCACGCGCACAGAGGTATTGCTATGTATATCTCGTTCTTTGCATGTCGTACGAGCTGGACGATCATGGTTATCCTTGTGATCATCACAACGAGTATGATTATCAATAACTCCTCGTCCGGCATCATGACTCTTTTTAGTAAATTTTATGTCACCTTTGACAACATCATTCATACTCTTAAGAGTAGTCGTACCATGAGCGTGCTGTTTACTCATGTGATGATGACCAATACTATTAGTCACGTCTGAGCATGTCATGACAGGATGCTCGGAAGATTCAGTCGATGTCTCCACAACATTAGTATTAAATGTCTTTTGAAGACAAAGTTGTGTATATAGATTCTCATCAAAATAAATGGAACCAATATGATGATCAACATCTTCCAAATGCGCAGATTTCACATGTTGCAGCTCATCACCATCGGGTGTAGCCCGATGATTGTCAATCCGACCTGTCGTATCTGAGCATGACATGACGGACCGACCGGAAGGTACAGTCGATGCCTCCCTACCATCAGCATTGACTGTATTTTGAAGACAAAGCTGTTCATAGCGATTCCTATCAAAATAAATAGAAACAGTATGAACGACATCCTCCACATTAGTAGATGTCTCATGTGGTAGCTGAGGAGTGTCACCCTGAGATGTCGTATATTTCCCATCAACAGCTGTTTTACCAACAATATGATCCTCATGACTATAACAATAACAAATATCATCATGAAGTTTGGTCTCATGGAACTTCATCTGTTCACATCCCGTAAGGGTGTTTTGTTTACCATTATTATTCCCATGTGGTGGACTTTTTCCCATAGTGACATACCTAGCATTGGCCTTACGCCAAGATCTACCATCATGAAAATCAGAACGGTTATGACAGGAAACCCTGACATAAGAATCCTGACGAGGAAAGCTATATTTTCCTCTGAATGATCGACTATCCCGTCGTTGTAAATGAATCTTAGCATTGAATGCTGGAAGTCGAATATTACCTTCGATGTAATTTACTAATCTCTAAATCTTTTACTTTATGTTCTGCAGCAGCAGTATTAGTCAGTTGTTCAATTTCCATAGAGTGTCTACTAACAGTCTCCATATTCTTTGCCTTTTCTTGTTGAAGTTCAAGTTGTAGTCCTTCAATAGAGTTATAATGGCTTTCCTTAAGATCAGCAACCTTCTCGGGCAATCCTATTTGTTTCTCCTCAAGTTGTTGTAATAGATCTTCATTCTCATCTAATAGACCAACAATCTGAAACATCTTGGAATCTACATGTTTCTGGGCCTCAACTTTGAAATTCTCATAATCTATCTTTAATTGTTCCAGTTCACTGGTAAGAGCTTTTTCCTTATCATTGTCATACCTGATCTCCTGTTTTAAATTTTCCATTTCCAAATCAGGAGTAAGTTTTCTAAGTTCTGACTTACTAAGTTGTAACTTACTGTTTTTCTCACTTAGTCGTTTAATATTATCTCTGAGTTCAGAGTTTTCTTTTCTTAGAACACATAATATATCAGACTCTGAATCTACATAAGTCTTGGTCTCATTGGTCTTACGTTTAAAATTCTCATATTCTGCTTTCACAGTAACCAACTCATGAGTAAGAGATTGTTCTTTATACTTCTTCTCTTTCAACTCGAGTCTCAATTTCGACATATCACGAACAAGACCCTTAATTTGAGCAACTTGTGATTGAATTCTGGCCTCCAAAGCCTCTTTTGCTTTACAAAACTTCTCATTAATATCAGTAACCTTATCAGAACAGTCATCACTGATTTTGGAACTTTTATTCTGACATGCTGCAGTGTTATCTTGCAGTACCAAAATCTCAGAGTTCAAAGCTTTATTCTCCCTCAAGGCAGTATCTAATGACTCCTTACATTTTGAAAAATCAACTGTTAATGATCGAAAATTAGATCCATCTACATCTACTTGTGATTTTAATGCTTTCACCTCATCAAATAACTCATCAATCAATCTTTCCCTATCATCAATGATTCTCAATAATCTATTTTCCTTCCAATACCATTCATCTTCAATTAAGGACTGATCACCTCCTTCTTCCATTTCTACCTCCTTCAGATTTTTCATAATAAAGTCCTGAAGAGATGGTCCCTGTAAACCAGACTTCTTTCCTTGCCTGAGAAAATACTCAATGGCAGACATGGTTATAAGGTTATAAGTTTTCAATACCTTATAGTAGTATATTATTTGTCAGTAACTATATTATGAACATATGAGCTTCATTAACTCAAAGTAACTATGATATTTACTATAGCCAGCGACAAGAACAGGTGACGATAAATAATGGATGTAACAAGCAAATGAAATGATATATTCACTTATACGACGCTATGAAACATATAAAAAGAAACTAAGTAAGTACTAGACCTAATAATTAGAGAAATAAAATGTTTAAAGTAACATTACAATAATTTACGATACAAGTCGTCCTAAACTAACATTGAGACAGAGAGATGTTTAGATCACAAACGAATAAAATAGTGACACAAAACGGAAAGTAATTTATTTAAATTAAATGACGTAGGCACTTGACGTCACAACTAGCACAAGCAAAGTGGTTATATGGCTTACTGAAGAAACATTTATTTCCTAACTCAAAAGAAAAATTAATAATCAGTTAGATCCTCAGTAAGCAAATATAAGCAATTATCCCTAAAAGTCGTTAAAATTGCTTAAATCTTCCAAAGGAATATAGAAGCAATGATAAGCCCTATCCATCCTCCCGCGAAGTTACATAAAATACATTGATAGTAAACACGTAATGATAAATACTAGGACTGCAAAGTAAGACAGACAAGTGACAGTGGAGGAAGAATTGAAGACCAAAGCTAGCCAACTGGACAACACAATCTAGTCGAAAGCTCTAATTTAGACAAGAACTTATCTTCATGTGGTCATGCCATAGTGATCCTCAAAATAAACAAAATGCTCCCAGCTGTTCAGACTTGTTTTCACAGAGAAGCAGACTTGACCGGTTGAACGAAGATTTTCAAACGTGATATTGAAAGAAATTCTGTTGAAATACTTCCCCGGTTGCTCTGGAGGTTTAACAAGTGTATGGATTGTCTTTCTGGTTCTATGTGCTCGTTCAGGATCAAAAATTGAATGACTTTCGATCGATTTGATTCAGCGACTCAGCGACCGTTAATCGGAGTGAAGACTCGACCTTGACCTTCGTAACTTGATGTGTAAATTTGAGTTGCCAGCTTGGACTTGCGTCTTGAATGAGACTTTCTTGAACTGTTCAATTTCCACTGTTACTTTGCCTGTGACGAACTGAATTGATCTTGAAGTTGTTTCCACTAGAATCTTCCCAACTTGAAGCCTGATTCATGAACATTAGTTCGTTCAATTGGGTAACGGAAAAGATGAATTCTGAAAATTGTCCGAACACTTCCTGACACCAGTATGTTACGGTCTCCCGCTGTATCTTTTCTTGCTAGATGTTATTAAAAGATTCAGCACCGTTGGACGTGAGTTTATTGGGTTGCTTGTCAATATTTCAGATATTATAATTCATCCATTCTAATTCCAGTTTTCTAGTTCGAGTGCAGTTTTTAAGCCATTCTGGTGTGATTAAATTATTATTATATTCAGTGTCGTTATTATATTAATTCTTCCACAGTGTTGGTTAGCTTATAGTTAGTCTTAGAAAATACCTGTGATAATCTGGACTGACCTTGCAAGGATTAATGACAGTCACAGCACAGAGTGAGAACTTGCATAAATTCAGGCAATCAACAAGTTCCATAGACGACTGAACAATTTAATATATCCTTTTACACAATAGTGCAACAACAATTCACACATTTAAATTGGCTTCATCATAGTTTTAAGCTCTACACAATTGTTCCTCTCACAGACTTAGCTCGTCTGGGTTAACCGTTAAGTTTATAGCGTAATAGAGTGTGCAACCAACTCTTACCGAATCCGATCCTTAGAATTATTATCCCTTCACAATACTAGTGAGTACATTATCTGTAAATCTATAGATCCTGTCTATGTATAATTATTCAACGTCTTTGGCTTGCATCGCCCGGTCTTAACTGCCGTGTATATAAGTTCAAGGTGAACGTAATCTGCTTGGTTCACGAATCTAATACGGACTCTACCTGGTCCTATAATCAATTTTGATACGGATCCTTTCGCTATCTTACACTTTCCAGTGGATCTACCGTTCCACATATATATATAATCAGTGGCTGTGCCACATATTCAAACACGATCCTTAAGTGGTTTTACCACACATTTCAACACTGCCGTTAGGCTCAATGGCCACACATAGACTAGAATGTAACTAGGCTAGACGCATCATACATCGATCTGCGCGATTTCTGGTCTTATTCAATTGAGGAGTTCCGTGGTGCAGGCATGCCAATGTTTGCAACCATTCACATGTCTGCAAGCCGCGAAACAGTCCTCAACATCAGATACATATTGTCAAGAGTATAAGCAGTTGTCTTAAAAGAGAAAATAAAGTAATACGGAACCCAATGTAGAAAATTCATGATGATTTGGAAACTATATTTTTCTTTTCCCTTATATTTCATAAAATGATCGTAACACATTCGTCTGTTGGTTGCTGAATAATTTGATGTTTGAAAATTGATGTATGGCAAGTCAAAGAAGATCTTTGAAAAAAAATATATATATATATATATAAAATAATATTTCTAGGACAGAGTTCACAAAAAAAAAAAAAAAAAAAAAAAAAAAACTGTATTGACAGAAAAGAAGGAATGATTTGAAATAACTGACTAATGGACAGGATCACCACCAGACGTACGGATATTAGAGACAAACATCACATATTTTGAAAAAAAAAAGAATGTAATATAGAACATTTTCTACAGTGACGGACTTACAACGAATTTATACACTTACCATTTAGAAGATGTCTATAACCAGAAACATTCAGATAAATAAATAAGGATAAGCCATGAGGTTCTAATGCTTTTATTGTGGAAAATGCTTACTTATAAAAATGATGCTGGTTGTATTATCGTCTGATAAATATGCATATTATGTTTAGAGATATTTTCTACATGTAATAATGAGCAAGTGGCTCATTCACTAAAAAAAAAAAAAAAAAAAAAAAAAAAAAAAAAAAAAAGATGATGATGAGTACCCATGAAAACATTGGCTATTTTATGAAAGTGGATTGCCATTACCATAAGGATTTTGGACATTTCTTGGAATATTGCAGAGTACTTGGGAAATAGAATAAATAAATACGCCAGGAAAAAAAAGATTTGTTAAGTCTTGCAGAATTATATATGGAGCAAATAACAGGAACAGAAAAGAGATAACACCCCCACCATTCCACCATATCCAAGAGAATGTAATCAACTATATTTTTGAATGAAATGTAATAGATTATGATAATCCAGCCAAGTTCTGCAAATAAGATAGTTTATTGTTCATTCCCCAGTGTTGCCACTCGTCACATTTTTTTAATGATGACCTTATGAGTGTTTTGCAGATTTTGTGGGCAGTGTTGCCAATTTGTAAAGTTGGTGAAAAATATTATGATGTGATGAATAAGTTACACTTTTGAAGTTGATGTCCACTACTAGTTTTTTTACATAGCAGACGACCTCATATAGACATAGGACCCCAGTATAGGAATTAAATTAAATTTTTTGGAAATATTTTTGGACTTAGAAAAATTTTTGAACTTTAAATTTTTCTGGAAATTTTTTTGAACTTAGAAATTTTTGGGGATGGATTTTTGTTATTGATAGTACTCAAATGTCTCCCTACGGGATACATTTGCAGGGCCCCGGGATCTGTATGTAACCGCGTATACCGTAAGTTTTTAGATACAGGCTATATTAACATAAAATAAATATTTATAGAAACAGAAGATTAAAGAAAGTCTTGGCGCAGATGTTTAATTAAACCAGGCTAAGCTTCGCTTCGCCAAGCATACGTCACGTGATTTTTATCCAATCGTGAGCTCAGAAAAATGTAGAAGGGACGCGAATAATTTCCCCAGCAACCTAATTAGTTGGAGAAGAAGGACGCGTCTAGCTAGTAAGGAGCAAGTTTGTGCTGATAACGCAGTGGTTTTACTGCATGAAAGTTATTCAAGAGAAGAATTAGAAATTCCAGGAATGATGGCATGTTCTCTTCAAAGTGCATTTTGTGTGTATTTAAACTCTATATTCGAAGACTGTAAGTAGGAACTAATTACTATAAAATTATTAACCCTGCCGACATCGAAAGATTGTTGCAGATTTAGAAAGGGAACAATGGCTGAAAGATTTCTGTTCAAATGTACATGCAGGATTGATTTGTTTTGATGAAGCAATAACATATCAGGCGGAGATATGGTAAATTTTATATCCTGAAGAAGCAGAATAACCCCTATTGCACTACTGGTATGCACTTACTTGAAAATGTGGCATTATGAAGAAGAATAATTGTCATATGTGTCTTATGAAGTTTTGCCATGTCGACTTGTAATTACGTTATAATTAAATAAAAGTCACCTTTATACTAAAGGCAGGTCGTCACTCATTTGCTTTGCCATACATTCATGAGAGGAAAGAAGGAAATAATAAATGAACAATAACTACTCTTGCTGGTAAATTATATAAATAAAACACATCTGCTCTAATACCACACCTTAGAGGATTGTCCCCGAACCTGGTAAATTCCTGTAAGTCTGTAGAGAGAAATCATCACCTCTAGCAGGCTAGCTAGTAATCAAAATCTAATACTCTCGATTCAAAACAGCAATCCCCACTACCCTACCCGGCAACACATCGAAGGAAGTGGTGTAAGAATTGTCGGATGGACAATCATACCACCGAAAATTGTAGAAGGAAAACTCCTCATTGTGCTGCAATGACATCTGGAAAGAAGGGAAAAAAGGTCAAACCTGCGGAACTACAGGAACCGTACCACCCCCCAGTGTGTGAAGATGTAATCTGTAATGGAGTCACCATAAGGTGCTTATATGATACAGGTCTAGATTATGATTCAGTTGTGAGTTCTCACCTGGTGCAAGCAGATCAATACACCACAGAAACAGTGGAGATTCAAACTGCAACCAAGGAAGTAGCGACCATGACACTCCCTATCGCCCGGATAAATGTGAAAACGCGATATGTGGAAGGAATCATAAAAGCAGCAGTGATAAATGAGCCAATCTACCCTCTGATATTGGGGTGTAGATATGTCTTCTTGGGGAATCTCAAGAGACCTGTGATATTGGCAACGGTGCAGACCAGATCACAGTCTAAAAAGGAGGAGGATATTCCAGTAAATACTCACCCAGATGAGATGAGGAAGGCACAGGCGGAGGACAAAACACTCAAGCCTGTTTCAAGAAATTGCCAAATGTCATACACCTCCAGGCAAGGGAGAATTTTATATGAAGAACAAATTGATTTATAGGAAGGCTGGATCTGAATCCAATGGTCACGGACAGCTGGTCCTTCCCACTTCATATAGGACTAAAGTGTTGGAACTAGGGCATGCGATTCCCTTCAGTGGTCATATGGGGATCAGCGCAACAGGACAGCGGATAGCTTGTCACTATTTCTGGCCAGAAATAACTGAAGATATCAAAAGATATGTAAAATCCTGCCCAGAGTGCCAACGAGTAGCACCAAAGCATTGGCATGCACCAGCAACTCTAGGGGAAATGCCCATAGTGGGAACACCCTTTGAGAGAGTTGCCGTGGACATTGTGGGACCTCTCACTCGAACTAAGAGGAGGAACAGCTACATTCTGACTCTGGTGGACACCTGTTCTATGTGGGGAGAGGCGGTAGCCCTGTCATCTATAGATTCTAAACATGTGGCAGAGGCATTACTCACAATTTTCACAAGATTAGGCTTTCCCAACCAAATCTTGACTGATAATGGCTCTCAGTTCAAGGGGAAACTAACAGAAGAAGTTTTCAGGATCTTTCAAGCCAAACACTTCCATTGTAGTCTGTACCATCCCCAAGGGAACGGCCAAGTTGAAAGATTTAATGGGACATAAATGTCGATCCTGAGAAAGTTGGCACACGAAAAACCAGATACATGGGACCAGTACCTTCACGCCGCCCTCTTTGCTTATCGGGAGGTACCCCATAGTTCAACCGGTATGGCCCCGGCAACATTATTATTTGGAAGGCCAATAAAAGGTCCACTCGAAGCTCTGTTAAGAACGTGGACTGATGAAAAGGCAGAAGAAAATATTACATCATCATACCAATATGTGAATGAGCTGACCACTCGTTTAAAAATTGGCTGGAAACTTGCCAATGAAAATTTGAGACAAGCCAGGAAAAAACATGCTGCCTATTACAAAAAGAAAGCTAAAGACAGAGAATTGGCTGTGGGAGAGAAGGTACTGCTTCTTCTACCCGGTAGTCAGAATAAGTTGCAAATTGGATGGCAAGGTTCATATACAGTTCTAGAGAAAGTATCTAGAACAAATTATAAGATAGATAAGAAGGGGAAAGAAAAAATCTATCATGTGAATCTCCTGAAGAAATATTTGGAAAGAGAAAATCAGGAAGAGACACATTTGTTGACCTTGTCTATTGCAATGGAGATAAAAAAGGAACCACTTTCATCATTTGAATATACATTACACCCCTGTGAGACAGCTGCACAGGGGAAAATCAGTACACACTTAACGAAAGAGCAAAAGAAGAGAGTGCAACAGGTTTTAGATGATCATACAGAGGTGTTAACGGACCGTCCGGGGCATACAAACTTATTGGAATATGATATGAAACTTATAGACCCCACACCTGTATGTATGAAGGCATATTCAATTCCTTTCGCTAAGGAGAAAGCCTTGAATGAAGAGATAGACTATTTGTTGAAGGAAGGAATCATTTCACACAGTGAATCTTCGTGTAGTTCCAGTGTGGTGCTCTTAAGAAAACCCTCTGGAGAACATAGACTCTGTATAGATTACAGGAGATTGAATGCTATCACAGAAGGTCAGGTGGATCCATTGCCGGATACAAATCAGTTGTTTGCCAGGCTGAATAAAGCTAAATATTTCTCAAAAGTGGATCTGAGCAAAGGATACTATCAGATTCCAGTAAAGCCTGAGGTTAGACCTTATCTAGCTTTTAGTGCCTCAGAAGGACACTATGAATTTAACAGATTGCCATTTGGATTGAAGAATGCGCCTAGTGTCTTCTCTAGAATGATGAGAAAATTGTTGGATCCTCTGAATAATCCATGCATCACAAACTTCATGGATGATATCCTTATAGCGACAGAAACATTTGAGGAACACATTGACTCTCTGAACATGTTGTTTAATCGACTTAGAGAAGCGAATTTGACAGCCCGACCAACCAAATGTTGCGTTGGATGTAAAGAATTAGAATTCTTGGGACACACAGTCCATCAGGGAAACATGACTCCTGACCCCAAGAACTTGGAGAAACTAAGAAAAGCCCCGAGGCCACAAACAAAGAAAGACGTGAGATCTTTTGTCTCATTATGTGGTTTCTACCAAAAATACATCAAAAACTTTAATTCCATATGTGCACCGTTAACTGATTTGACACGCAAGGGAAATCCAGATCGAATTACCTGGACAGCACAGTGTGAATTAGCATACCAAGAATTGAAGGAGAAGCTCACCAGCAAACCTATTTTGAAATTACCTGACTTAAGTCAAGAATTCATTGTGAGAACGGATGCAAGTAATATCGGTTTGGGCGCTACCCTGTTACAGAAGTCAGATTAACTGGCTGGGGAATTAACCCCAGTGGCATATGCTAGCAGAAAGTTGAATAAAGCTGAAAAAAATTATTCAACTAGCGAAAAAGAATGTCTTGCAGTAATATGGGCGATTAAGAAATTCAATATTTATCTGTATGGGAAGGCATTCAAGTTACAAACGGACCACAAACCCCTGGCGTTTCTATCGCAGGCTGAGCATGAAAATACGAGGTTACTCCGATGGTCATTGCTTTTGCAGCCATTTCAGTTCAGCATAGAATATATTTCTGGAAAAACTAACCTGGGTGCGGATTTTCTAAGCCGCCATCCGTGTGATGAGAATCATAATGATCACCAGGAATAGTAATGCATTTATCTAGGTGTATATAGAATTATGGACTGACATATGATGTCTGTTTTAAGTGGGGAGAATTTGTCGTAAAAATTCTAATCCACATATATAAATGAGAAAATAAATGTAAAGCCTAGATATTGCTCCACCATGTAAAAGCTTGTCAGAGAGGAGTATAACTGCATAGGCATATATGGGATTGCCATTTAGTAACATGACACCTATCTTATTGTATAGAAGGAATTACAGCTGAAATTGCAGAGGCGTTGTAACCATTAGGGAGAGGAATACTGGTATATTGTCACATGAGAATCTAGTAGTTGGCATACAGCGCTGAACTCTGTGTTTGTAATGTCCTGTACTTCATTGTGGAAATAGATTATATATTAGTTCTGAAGAAGGAGGTACAACCTTCTTATTTCAGGGACCGTGGTACTGAAGTATTAGAGCAGCACCTGGTCTGAGTTTTGCTGGATCCAGAGGACTAGCAGCAGACTCCTTGTCCAAGATATTGACCAGTGGTAAATTTCAAGATAACTGAGAAGCAAGCGAGCAGAGGAGACAGTTTTCCTGCCGCCGACTCATAAGTTAAGAATTCGTCAGCCAGAGCAGCTCTCCCTTGTATAACCCACCTTTAAAAATTGACTGTAATACTAAAGCAAGAGGGACAGTTATTGTTTTACAAATAAAAATAACTGTGAACCCTTCAAGATTATTTCCACCCTTAACAAACACATGAAGTCGTGATGACAAACAACAACATAGCTTCAAAAGCCAGTATTACCTCTTAATACCAGAGCATAACACTACACACATATTGTAATAATATTCTATGTCAGGACAAAGATCCTTTGTGTAATTTTTGTACATAGACATTGTGTTTGCATTTGATTGTGATTCCTGATTCACTCTGTATTTGGATCAGGATATCCATTCTTGAAAGAAACTAATACATAATTTAAAATTTAACACTTGACTTACTTAAACTAGTCTTCTAGAGTGTGAAAAGTATGTGATTGTTATAGTGTTGTAAAGTGTTGTGAATCTTAAATAAAGTGTTTATCTGTCTGTTGTTGTTGTTGTGAACTTACACTTCATCAATATCATAACCCTAGACATTCAACGTAGTCATCACCATATTCCAGAATAAGTCTGATTGAGGTCTAAATGTGGTAGCAAAGTAAGGTCATCTGTAACACACTACACTTATTAGATACAGATAACTTCACAGCTGATCTCAGTCAGTACACTAAGTCCCCTATAAATATTTATATAATCCCAACTTACCACAACAATCACTTTAACCAAAAAGGTACATCATACTAACATGTAATATATAATATAATGTTATCTAACATCAACGATATAATACAAAAAATGCTGTAGCTGAACAAATCCTAAGTAAGCGCACTCCAGTGCCATGGTAAGAATAGACCTTGTACTACATCAAGGATGACAACACGGAGAGATTCTTCGCGCACCAGAAATGATTCTGCTGAGAAAATACAAATAATTCCATATGATAACTGTAAGATTTTCTAATATACATTAATCAAACATACAAATCATACTATAACTGTGGCTGTGGGAACTTTTGTTCCTTGTATTGGGATAACTAACCCTTCCTCTTCTTCTTCTTCTTCTTCTTCCATCCTTAGCTGCGGACCGACAAAGCAGTTCGTGGCCAGTACGCCTAGTGGCTTCTTAGGACAACAAGAAATTGATTGTTGTTCCGTTACGCCTAGTGGCGTTTATTGGTACAACAAAAAATCAATTGTTGTTTCCGTAATCAGAGGGACTAGCAAGCGGGTGATCAGCCCGCTGTGTAACCCTTCCTCTGTTATACTAAAAAAGGTAACAGAGACAGTAATCACGTAATTTACAACACTCAGGTGAACACAAATGTGTTAACATATATTGTTATAGTCAAGAACTGTCATAAGTCTAGACGTGTATAAGGAATTTCTAGGACAGAAGAGTTAAGTGGAGTCATGTGGGCATCTACCATCACAACGAGATGTATCAAAATTATTATCTCTGTTGAGCCCATTGCTCTTATTTGAACTCCAGTTAACATAGTTATGATTGTTATTTCTCTTCTGAACAAAATATCTATTTGATGGGTTTTGTTTTCCTGGATAACAATTATTACAATGTTGATAACCTTTATGAAAGTTCTTATAGTCACTAGGACCAAAATGTTGAGGACAATTAAATTGCCTCCAGTTCTTTGAAGAAGAACTATTATCATATGGACGCGTTTGGTAATGTCCACAATCACGATTATCTCTCTTAGCAAATTGCTTTTATTTTTTTCCGTGTCAATGTGGTTAATAGGTACATCACACTGACTGAGCTGAGTAAAATGGGTACTAATAGTTTTGTTCTCTTTTACCAACTCATCAGAAATTTGAAAAGTCGATGCACGGTTTTTCTGAGGAATCTTGTCATGACATTTATCAAGTCCTCACCGTGATCCAAAAGACTGACACTTAATTTACTTTTGTTGGCCTGACGCCAACTCCCATTAGAGGCAGTATCGTTATTCCGTGGGAAACCATATTTGCCACGAAAAGATTTGTTCACATATTGTTTATTGTTACTTTGAGCATTGAGTGCATGTAGCTGGCTCTTTGCATTCGTAACATGTTGACCATCAGGTTTATGTTTAAATCTATCCACCTTGGTAGTAGATAACACCTTATTGTACAAAACGATATCTAATAAACTGTCAACTCTTTTACGAAGTTTTGTAACTTCCACCTCTGCCATAGCTTTCTCTCTAGCAACAGCTTTGTATATTCTTTCGTTGGTTTTAATTTTTCTGTCATAATCCAACCTTATGTCTTGTAACTGAGAAATAAGAGTCTTCTCTTTAGCAATACTATCTTTGAGATCCGTTCTCAACTTTGTCATCTGAGACGTATTTTCTAACGCTTTAGCTTTCTTAATCCTTAGTTTTCTCATTGTCCATAGCACTTGACTTGTTTCAAGTCATCAACTTTGCTCATCCTTTCTTTATTCAATATTGCTCGTCATCTTGAGCCAAGCTCATTTTTCTCCTAACCATTGTTCAATATTTTAGAAAAGCTTTTTCTCAAATTCCTTTTTCTCCTTCATTTGAGATTGTTTTGATTTGTTCTTGATTATCCTCAAGAGCTAATGTTTCTATGAGCAGCCTCTTCCCTCACTGTTTCAAATCAGTTGCGTGGAACTTCACAATTTATCTACTTGATTATCCAACATCTCTTTTAATGAAGTCACTTCATTCTCTAAGTTGGCGACTGAGCTTCTGTTAGCAAAAAATTCAAGTGTTTCATTATGGATTTTTCGCTGTCAACTGCGCTTCAAGTTTTACTCCTTACATATGTTTCATTTTTCAGCCTTTTCCAGTTTGCTGATAATTTACTCTCATGAGGAAGAGCCAATGCTTTTTTTTTCTTCAAGTGAAGCCATTTATTTCTCCCTCTGAATTCAACTCGCAAAGCTAATATTCCTCTATAGACATATTTGATGTTATCTTCGTTTTTCCACTATTTCCTCTGTCTAGTTTCCATTTCAGCTTTCTACGAATTCTCTTTTGTCTCAGTAGACAAATCCACTGGATTTCTTTCTTCTCAAATGAAATCTTTCTACCATTTCACTTCAAACCTACTGAGCTTTGTAATATTCGCCCATCACAAATTCTTCTAATTTATCTCCAGTCATCCCAAGGGCTTTCCCTTGCTCGATAAAGTAATGTAATGTAGATATTATGTCTAATAATGTGAGACCAATAACCTGAAATAGTATCTTAATTTATCCCAAAATCTGTGGGAGACAAGTCTTTGAAAGAGAACTTGTATAATCAATTGTATAATAATAATAATACCAGTCAATTCTTTGTCATACGTGCACTACACAGCTAATAGTGCATGAGCAAATCCACCAGTTAATTTTCATTATCACTACGCTAATTGTGCATGAGCAAATCCACAGTTAATTATCATACGTGCACTACACAGCTAATAGTGCATGACCATATATTTATTAATATTAAATGCTAACCAAGAACAATGTAAACAATAACAAAGATCAAAGACAATACGAAAACATTCGCAGAAGTCAACTAAATAAACAGCAAAACTAAAGAAAATATCACATAGAATGTGATGATAACTTCGAAAAAGTAAACAATACAAATGACGTCACAGTGTATAAACAACAGGGTGTATAGAACTAAATAATAGAAAAGAGGAGACCTACAAATACAAACAAATGAAATCAGAACTAAAGAACAAAAAAAATATAACGAAAACAACGAAAAGGTACACTTCGTCACACCTAACAGAAATAGCAACCAAAGTCGCTAGCAAATTTCACAAGAAAATTCGCTGAGTTCCTATAGAACGCTGATATAGGACCTCTGTCACGTGGTATCACCTATAATCAGACATCGCCCAACCGAAAGACCCGCAGAATATCAACATACAAATAACACATGTAAACATGAAACACAAAAGCATAAATAAGGATATTCAAATGTGGAAGGCTTAGTTCATTCACAAGACAAGGCCCAGTTCACGACACAAAAACAGGCCACTTATCTTTATAGTCCTATCGTCCACAACGATGAAGATCTATCGTCAACGTTCTGAGGATTAAATGATCCAACGCTGAACACATCTGAACTTGCTTCCAAAATGATGATGATAATAACGGTACTTGACCTTCTTATCTACTGCAGCTGAACTCGCATCTGAAAATGATGATGATAATCTGCAGCTGAACTTGCTTCTCAAAATGATGATGATAATACTGCAGCTGAGCTTGCTACTCAAAATGATGATGATAATACTGCAGCTGAACTTGAAACGGCACTTGACCTGATGACCTAGTTACGTCCTGTGAGCTGGTGTAGTGGGTGTGTCAACAACTACACAGTGCTGAGTACATTCCATTGTAGGCGAACTTGAAACTTCCGATAAGCCCCATCAAAACTGGTACACCATAAATGTTAAAGGCAATACTTGGGCGGTATAAATGTTAAGGTGTATTTGGAGGCCAGTAGTAGTGTAACGAGCTGTCTCTTAAGTGTGTAAGGCTCGACAATGTAAACAGTCTTGAATGTCACTGTATGCGTTGAAGCGGGGCGGCTGCCCGTGACACAAATAGCACAGGTACAGTTTGGCCACTGAGAATATTAAGTGTTGAATTTTGACGAATGTCCAGAGTCAGTATTCATATGATTCCGCTCAATGCGGGCTGACATGAGTGTATATAGGCCCTGGTTGGCTGCTACAATACTGTCATTCGTGTAGATTGTCTTGAGGTAAGTATGAGTATGTAGGGTGAGTAAATCTCAATGGTTTGCGAATGCGTGTTGAAAAGGTTCGTGGAAGTAGTAACAATCAGGCAGGAAAATGACATCACACTCAATGGTTATACAGATATGAATTCATAGAGTTCTGGAACACCTCTGACGTTTACAGGACTTTATTACGCCACAAGCGACAGGTACGCCGACATGAATATCAATGGTCATCAAACAGTTCATGGTCATAATATATGAATAAAGTTCATCATCAGCTATGCATGTATTTAGTAAAGCTGATCTCGTACAATTCTCTCACTCATCAGCTTCAGGGAAGATATATCCCATATGTGAGTTTAAACAAACTCTACTCTGACATGGATAAGTCAGATACTTGATGTCTCCAACCGGCCACGCAAAATGGCGGACTTACAGTTCAAAATTGCCTCCGGGTGCTTCTTCATCAAACAAGGGGAATCCCACCTTGTATACATAGTATCGCCGTCATGCGGGATACAAACAATATATATATAAGTACTTCGAGCATGCACCAGCCTAGTGCATAATATCAGAATACATAGTGAGCTTCCTTTCAAGGATACGTAGGTGGTACGTTTTCCTGCTCAGGGAAAGAATCATAAATTGTCGATAATACGAGTCATGAAGATTCTAGCAAATAAGGGAAACAGTTCAAAGAGTCAATTATTTTCTGTCCCTTCAGAATAAATATAACCACACTCACATCGCCTCCACGGCGGTTAGAATAAGCACATGAAATAATATCCGACATCTTGTCGACCCACAGAGGACTTATCAAGAGACATCTTGACTCACTGAAAACACAGCCCGAACTCTCTCGGTAATGGCGTCTACAGCAATCTCGCCGGAAGCTACGCATGCACACTAACACGCAAGACCTTTTTGAGCACCGCTCAAAATAGGCGGTTTGAAACCCTATCAGGCAAAACTGACATCGGTTTTCAAATCAAACCACAGACATAACAGACAAGTGAGATCACTACCCTGTCAACAATCATCCCAACAAAAACTTGGATTAATGCCCTTAGACTAGGAAATTAATAATAATGTTCCAAGCTTTTAATCAGGCACTTTTACATCCATAGACTCAGCAAACTGACCGTTACAGAAGGGCAGAATGTTAGACGGGCCTGCGCGCCCAATTCTTTACCCTTCGAAAATAAAGTTCGTTCATTCGTTCGTTCGTTTGTTCGTACCAATCCTGTACTTGTGGTATTGATGGTACCTCAATCTGTTGTACCAATCCTGTACTTGTGATAAATATATATGGTAGCTCAATCTGTTGTATCAATCCTGTACTTGTGGTATAGATGGTAGCAAAATCTGTTGTACGAATCCTGCACTTGTGGTATACATGGTAGCTCAGTCTGTTGAACCAATCCTGTACTTGCGGTATTGATGGTACCTCAATCTGTTGTACCAATCATGTACTTGTGGTATAGATGGTACATCAATCTGTTGTACTAATCCTGTATTTGTGGTATAGATGGTACCTCAACCTGTTGTACCAATCCTATATTTGTGGTATAGATAGTACCTCAATCTGTTGTACCAATCGTGCATTTGTGATATAGATGGTACCTCAATCTGTAGTACCAATCATATACTTGTGGTATATATATGGTACATCAGTCTGTTGTACTACTCCTGTATTTGTGGTATAGATGGTACCTCAATCTGTTGAACAATCCTGTACTTGTGGTATAGAAAGTACATCAAAATGTTGCACCAATCTTGTACTTATGGTATAGATGGTACCTCAATCTGTTGTACCAATCATGTACTTGTGGTATAGATGGTACCTCAATCTGTTGTACCAATCCTGCACTTGTGGTATTGATAGTACATCAATATGATGTACCAATCCTGTACTTGTGGTATAGATAGTACTTCAATATGTTGCACCAATCATGTACTTGTGGTATAGATGGTACCTCAAACTGTTGTACCAATCCTGTACTTGTGGTTTAGATAGTACCTCAATCTGTTGTACCAATCCTGTACTTGTGGTATATATAGTACATCAATATGTTGTACCAATTGTTACAGATTGGGGCGACCCGTCTCGATCTCTGTTTCACTACGGCAGTATCAGTTACATTTTTGTACTGATTTTTTTTTGGCTTGCTTTCAATTGTCTTTCTTTCTCTGCTATGTGTAGCAGATATTTGGTATTTCATTCTTACACTCCTCTCAGCGATAGTCGTCATGTCTGTGCGTTTACCTGTCTATCCCTGCGGATAGAGTAGACTGTGATGCAAGGTTGACCGACAGAAATCATATTCTACAATAAGGGTGCTACTGTTTTCGCACGTAAATGGGCAAGCGAGTTTACTTAGCGCTGATATGGCTCGTCTGACCGACTAATTATTGTCCTGATAAGACACAGCACAGATGGTCGAACGGGAGTTTGTGTTTACATAAGGAGCGCCGATCAAGTATCGACATGGTGAGATGACAGACACACCTGAGTGGAAATGTTGTAATATTTCCGGGTAGATGTAAGAAGTTATATGTAATCAGTGACGAGAATATTTGAATCTCACGATTGCCATATATTGAAAACGTGACCATTGCATCACGCGCAAATTTTTCCCATGTCGGAAATATTTTGAATTTTCCACGGAACCAGCACGTTTGAAATGATTGAAGCGTTTGCTTAGCTTTATAACAAACAGAGCGGGGCAGGACAGTGAATATAACATGACACTTCAGTCAGTCAAATTTACTGTGAGAAATCGCTTGCCAAGAAGACTACAACCAGACTTGCCAGAAGTTAGAATTCAGAAATTCGATGTTATCAGGCCGGACCATTTATTGGAGAATCTTTGACTGACTTACAAAAACAGCCCAGGAAATCTCTATCATTTTAATAAGGAAAGCCGCTGTCTGAGGAAACTGAAGGCAACACACGCAGTCAGAGAGGGAATTAAAATCAAAATTAACGACCCCAAGTACACGTGGAATAAGGCAGCTGCTAGTGAATTTTATTCCTCTGAAAAAAAAGTCTGTGTGGAAGGATTGGCGTAAGTTTTGATAATACATTCTATATTTCATTACTAACATGTGAAATCACACACACACACACACACACACACACACACACACACACACACACACACACACACACACACACACACACACACACACACACACACACACACACACACACACACACACACACACACACACACACATATATATATATATATAACCATGTGAATATTAATATGTGAAAATCGCTAATGGATGCCCAAGTTATTTGAGGCTGGCAACCTTAGCGTATAGAATGATGATTTTATGAACCACCACTGCCAAAGGATGGTGACTGCTTTATTGCCAGTTTCTTAAAGAGATCTAAACGCATAAAGAGTCCCAGGTTCCATATGGGGCAGGAAAGGAAAGATGAAAGAAATGATGTACATTTTAATTATAATACTTACAGTTTCAAAGCAGTTTAAATGTCTATGTAAACGTATTCACTTTAAAATTAAGGAAAGTTTCAAACTTTTCAAATCAGTGTAAACATAAATGAAAACATATTCAATTTACATTGTGAACACCTTTCAAACAGCGGAGACGTAAATGTAAACATGTTCTATCTGTACTATTAACCTTTTCATTTAAATGTAATGTAAACCTAAAGCTATTCAATTTAAATGTAAAGAAAGTTTTATCTCGAGGGATTAAATTTAATTCTCATTGAGGGCAAGTTCTGAGTTAAATGGGATGGTGGAATAGAACAGGGGGCACATAACTTTGTGTCTGAAAACACAATACTCAGAAGAGCGTTTCGTTTCTATTCTCTATCATATTTATTGGTGGTACCAGCAGAAAGTACTATTTCTGGAACAAGAAGGGACAAGTGGCCTACGCTTTAAGACGATGTACCAACTTTCGTAGACTCTCCCTGACATTTCAGGGAAACGGGCTACACCCGACAACCTTGACTAGCGACGAGCGTGAGCAGTGTAAACAGAACCAACCAATCAGAAGGAGCAGAACCGTCATTGGCAGCTAAGCAATATATATGCTGCCACTTGAATTTCTTGTAAAAAATTACATCCCATCACGACCGTGATGATAACGTTTTCTTGATCCATATTATTCAAATTATTTTCAAACTGTTAAAACTTAAGTGATTATTAAATATTGTTATTTGTAATTTTTAAATTTAACTTAAATTTAATCCTTTTTAATGTACTGCATGTTTGTCTCAGTCAATTTACTAAACATACTCTAAATAGAGCTATACCAGAATAATAAGAACTCCACTGAGTAAGTAAGAGGTGGGAGCGTAATGAGCTAAAATTAATCATTGCTTAATTCTTCACAAAAGTAGTCGGCAGATTCTAGAATTAACGTGCTCAGCCAGAGCAGCATTGTTTTCGCTTATCTGAATATCTTGTGAAACTCCCTTGTGATAGAGGTGTCAGTACCCTTCTATCTACATCTCTGCCAAGAGTAATCTTGTGCGAAGGTAGACACATTTTAAAGCCCATATTAGATACTCTTGAGTTTTTGCCATTGTTGGACCACTACTTAAAAAGCAGGGGAGGCAATACCGTCATACCAGTCCTGTACTTGAGGTATAGATAGTGCATCAATATGGTGTACCAATCATGTACGTGTGATATATATGCTACAACAATATGTTGTACCAATCATGTACTTGTGGTATAGATAGAACATCAATATGTTATACCAATCGTGTACTTGTGGTATAGATAGTACATCAATATGTTATACCAATCCTGTACTCGTGCTATATATGATTGCTCATTTATTTGTACCAATCCTGTACTTATTGTATAGATAGTACATCAATATGTTATACCAATCCTGTAGTTGTTGTATAGATAGTACATCAATATTTTATACCAATTCTGTACTTGTGCTATATATGATAGCTCAATCTGTTGTACCAATCCTGTACTTGTGGTATACATAGTACATCAATATGTTATAAAAATCCTGTACTTGTGGTATAGATAGTACGTCAATATGTTGTACTAGTCCTGTACCTGTGGTATGGATAGTACATCAATATGTTATTCCAATCCTGTACTTGTAGTATAGATAGTACATCAATATGTTATACCAATCTTGTACTTGTGGTATAGATAGTACATCAATATGTTGTACCAATCCTGTACTTGTGATATAGAAAGTACATCAATATGTTATACCGATCATGTACTTGTAATATAGATAGTACATCAATTTGTTATACAAATCCTGTATTTGTGCTATATATGATAGCTCAATCTGTTGTACCAATGCTGTACTTATGGTATAGTTAGTTCAACAATATGTTATACCAATCCTGTACTTGTGGTAAAGATAGTACATCAATATGTTATACCAATCCTGTACTTGTGCTATATATGATAGCTCAATCTGTTGTACCAATCCTGTACTTGTGGTATAAATAGTACATCAATACATTATACCAATCCTGTACTTGTGGTATAAATAGTACATCAATACGTTATACCAATCCGGTACTTGTGGTATAAATAGTACATCATTACGTTATACCAATCCTGTACATGTGATATAGATAGTACATTAATATGTTATACTAATCCTGTACTTGTGATATAGATAGTACATCAATATGTTATACCGATCATGTACTTGTAATATAGATAGTACATCAATATGTTATACAAATCCTGTACTTGTGCTATATATGATAGCTCAATCTGTTGTACAAATGCTGTACGTATGGTATAGATAGTTCAACAATATGTTATACCAATCCTGTACTTGTGGTATAGATAGTACATCAATATGTTATACCAATCCTGTACTTGTGCTATATATGATAGCTCAATCTGTTGTACCAATCCTGTACTTGTGGTATAAATAGTACATCAATACGTTATACCAATCCTGTACTTGTGGTATAGATAGTACATCAATATGTTATACCAATCCTGTACTTGTGGTATAGATAGTACATCAATATGTTATACCAATCCTGTACTTGTGATATAGATAGTACATCAATATGTTATACCAATCCTGTACTTGTGATATAGATAGTACATCAATATGTTATACCAATCCTGTACTTGTGGTATAAATAGTACATCATTATGTTATACCAATCCTGTACTTGTGATATAGATACGAGTACATCAATATGTTATAACAATCCTGTACTTGTGCTATATGTGATAAACGAGCGCCAATTCCTTATAGCTCTATCTTTTCCTACATCTCTCTTATTTTATTTTCTCCCACATTTGTGCTCTTTCATCCCACACTTGCTATTTCATCGTTTGATTACTCGCGACCGGTATCTAGAGAACCGTTTTGTTCTTTCATCGGTGGTAAAATAAAGTCTTTTGATTGAGTCCCATACCTGACATCATCGTTTGAAGTCCACATTGCATCGTGATAAATCTGGTGAAAACACATCTGGTCATCCACTGGGCATTATACAATTTCTGTGGACTGTTGTTATCTTTGTTGCTCGGCCGCTACAAGTGACGGGTCACCACATTGGACGCCCACCTTGGCCAGGTGATAACGTCTCAAGCTGTTAAAACCAACCAGCATGTAATACAATAGGCGGCGCTACAGAGCTGACAAGTTAGCATGTTGGCGACAATGGACGGAGGTAACAAAGAGTGCCGCCAAAACACACGGAGCGATAGACAATCAGAGAGTAATGTGACAGCACTTTTACATTGGCCAGCCAATTATCTCAATACCTGTTTGTCAGGCAAGCCAGGCAACGAAAGTTGGTCGCGAATTACCCCACCCAATTTTGGACTCTGCCATCAATGGTACCTATACCTTGTAGCGGTATGGCAGTTTGCGTACCCTGACAATCCCCAGAGCTATGCCAGTGGGAGTTTTACTCCTGGTAGGTTCAACCAAGCTGGACTGGTCTGTGTGGGTAGGGGTCAGACAAAAGCTGGTACCCTGGTCCCCCAGGTTGGGGGTTTTAGCATAGGGCTGACACCCCTGTCTATGTAAAAAAAATAATGAAGTTACGGAAACAACATCAAATGACCCGATGCCATCACAAGAACAGCTATGCTTTGGACTCCTGAAGGAAAGCGAAAGAGAGGCCGACCAAAAACAACTTGGCGGAGGACTGTGGAGGCTGAGATGCAAAGAATGAACCAGAGTTGGGGCACTGTACGAAGGATGGCCACCGACCGTGCAAAGTGGAATCAATTTGTTGTTGCCCTACAAGACGCCACTAGGCGTGATGGCCACTGACTGCTTTGATGGTCGGTGGTTAAGGATCGAAAAAGAAGAAGAAGAATTTTGGACTGACAGGGGACAAGAGCGATCCTGTGAATGAGTGACGAGAGGGTCTCTTAGGTATTGGTTGAATGGGCGGAGTTGTATGTCACCGGTCCAAGGAACCAACGTTGGACTTCTAGAGATATTATACATGGGTAGCTCGCTAGAGAAAGCAGTCCAGTTTTTACATTGTGAGGTAGAGATTAAATCCCTAAAACGCCTAGCCTAAATACACGTGTTTACTCAGAGTGGATAATAATTCATTTCTGTGGTAAAATGTGTTCTTAAAAGATTTTGCGAAGGGAAAAGAAGTTCACCAGCAGTCTGAGTCTACACGCAACGTGTCTGACGTCTAACCAGAAATAAGTTATCAAAACAACGGACATTTGGCTAGCAGAATTCGCCATAGGACATCTTTCATTCCTAAATTAAAAAGGAATATTTTTTCACCCACAATTCAGAAGGTGGACACAGCATTTTTCGTCACCATATACTGCTGGCTCACAAGTTCAACACATAGTTATCACAAGTTCAAATCAATCGAAAGCTTATTATCTGAAGTCAAGCTAAAGAGCTCAAAAGTGGAATCTCATATTTATACCAAGTGCAACGCACTCTTAAGCGCATTCTATGAAGCAGACTCTAAAGTATACTGAAGCACATTAAAAACGCACCACCTGTATAATCCAGGAACAGAGTGTGAAATGTGATGATAGGAAACTCTTTACAGAACGATACAACAGGAAGCAATCTGATCATCAGAAGTAGTCCCCCCGCCCGACTAGTGTTTCGGCCCCATATACTCCTTTACATTCTAATGAGGGCGGGCCCACTTGGTTCATGACTCCCAAGCGTCTCAGCTTCCTGTTGTCTTGTATCGAAAATGAACCCATTTCATTTATGGTAGCAACTTTAAAATCCACAACTCCGCCAGCCGTGGAGGCAATTGTGAAAGTAACAAAGAGAAGACAAATTATTCCGTTCGTTCCGTCGCACACACTGAGACACCATTGCGAAGTCAACGAGTCTAGCCACTGCGCATTCACCACTGGACTTTTGATACTGACACCCCTTATAATATACACCGCCTGTCGCCCCTGTGTCACAGCACGTTCACTAGTCCACCACAAAACTCAGCGTATTGTGGACTTACAAAAATTCCTGGTGTTTTCTGTACCGCAGTGTTTATTGTCACGATTTCCATTGCCCATTGCGGTTGTTCCACAGCCAGCCTGATGCCTTTTCGGCAGTTTCACTAAGCCTCTTCAGTGCCCTTGTTCTCGACTGTCCCCTCAGCCCCAACAGTTTCAATAGATCATACACTGTTGCAGCCACAAGCCCTCTTGCGCCCACTTCAACAGCCATGACCCTTGCGGTGAACCCATCTTGTCTCAGATCCGCGGCCAGATCACTATACTTGGCCGCTTTGAACGAATGTTGCTCGTCCTATCTGGATTCAAATGGCACGGTCGGTTCAATCAGTATGACCTGAAGCGTTGCTGAAGAATGAAGCACTATATCCGGCCGTCTCCGCGATTTTCGGATACTCTCTGGATATGCCCCTCGTCCAGGTAGGTCTACCGCCATCTCCCAATCGTTTGCAAAGTCAAGAAGAGATGGTAAACTGCTACCAGGTTTACTCGGTTTGGGATGTGCTGACTTTCCTACCCTCAGAAAGTATGTATTTGCGGTGCTCGGCCTGGGTTTGCTATTCGCCTTCATCCTTGCCAGATCTATTGTCGCAGCAAGCTCATTTAGCACTTTGTTATGGCACCAAGTGTATCGCCCTTGCCCTAATGACACCTTACACGCTGAGAGCACGTGTTCAAGTGTCTGCCTCCCCTGGCACAGGGGGCACTGCTCATCATCCGACTTTCCCCATTTCACAAGGTTGGTGGCCGACGGCAGCAGGTCATACAGTGATCTGACAACGAAGCTGAGCCTAAGAGGTGCCATATGCCATATATCATTCCATGTCAAGGACCTCTGCAGGGCTCCTTCCCATGTAGTCCATTGGCCTTGTTGGACCTGCTGCACTGCTTTTTGCAACCTCTTATCATTCTCAGCTCCTCGTATCTCCTGAACTTGTCTCTTCGCTCCCTGCTTGATGCTTTGGACCACCAGCGGATGTCTCTATGACCAAATCCCCGTCTATTCGTCTGAGTGTATCCGATTACCTCTCTCAGTTTGCGTGAATCTTGGGCAGCATCAACAGCTTCTTCCACTTTCCACTTCCTTCCCGTTTTTAGTGTGGGCTGAATGGACTTAACCACGTCATCAGCTGACTCGACTGTCCCCTCAGCCCCATCAGTTTCAATAGATCATACACTGATGCAGCCACAAGCCCTCTTGCGCCCACTTCAACAGCCATGACCCTTGCAGTGAACCCATCGTGTCTCAGATCCGCGGCCAGATCACTATACTTGGCCGCTTTGAACGAATGTTGCTCGTCTAATCTGGATTCAAATGGCACGGTCAGTTCAATCAGTATGACCTGAAGCGTTGCTGAAGAATGAAGCACTATATCCGGCCGTCTCCGCGATTTTCGGATACTCTCTGGATATGCCCCTCGTCCAGGTAGGGCTACCGCCATCTCCCAATCGTTTGCACAGTCAAGAAGAGATCGTAAACTGCTACCAGGTTTACACGGTTTGGGATGTGCTGACTTTCCTACCCTCAGAAAGTATGTATTTGTGGTGCTCGGACTGGGTTTGCTATTCGCCTTCATCCTTGCCAGATCTATTGTCTATTGTTTTATGAATGTAAATATAAGTGTTTACAAGTTTACATATTTGGAATCTTTATTCATTTTCCTATGAATCCATGCTGGTCATTAATTTGTACATTTGATTAATATGAAATTTATTGCATTCTGTGCAGGCAAGGGAGAAAACCAAAAATGCAACCAATACAAAAATTCATTCACACTATCCCAGTATCTGATATGTCCACAGTGTGCTTGCAAACAAGCTTGGCAGCGGCTCCGCATGCAACGCACAAGTCTCTGAAGGAAATTCCGGGCAATCAAGTCCCATTCACGTGTAAGAGCAGCTTCGAGCTGTTGCAGATTAGCTGGAGAACCTTGCCTGTAGACTCTGCGTCCAAGCTCGCCCCACAGATGTTCTATAGGGGACATGTCTGGTGATAGGGCAGGCCAATCAATCGTCACAATGTTCTGCTGCTGTAGATATTGCTGCGTAATGCATGCAGTGTGCGCACGTGCGTTATCCTGCTGGAGAAGCTGAAAGTCTGGATAATTGTGAACGCAGGAGCAACCAATCAATGCAGAACCTCATCTCGATATGTCACAGCATTAACATTTCCACGGAAGACGTGAAGAGGCAAGCGATGGTGAAAACTGAATCCTCCCCAAATGTGAATACTGCCACCTCCAAATCGGTTGTGCTGACGAACACAACAATCTGCAAAGCGCTCTCCACACCGTCACCAAATCCGCATACGTCCATCAGCAAAGGATATGTTGAATCTGCTCTCGTCTGTGAATAGGACAGCATTCCACTGCAGTCTAGTCCATCTGACATGTTGCTCTGCCCATTGCAGACGCTGCTGACGATGTCTGTGAGTCAAGTTTGGCCCAACATAAGGTCGTCTTGCAGTAAGGCCTGTATCTCTGAGTCGTCGTATGACTGTCATTCGAGAGACTTGCCCACGTCTACCCACTATTGCTCTTGCTGTTTGACTTGCCAGGAGAGAACGATTCCTTAGGTGACTCAGCACAATATGACGATCTTGCGCAGGGGTAGTAACTCGTGGTTGGCCACTCCGAAGTCTATCCCGGGCACTGCCAGTGGTTCCGTAACGTTCATTGAGACGTACAATAGTGCTGTGGTGGCAATTCGTCCTTCTGGCAATGGCCCGCGAGCTCATTCCGGTCTCCAACATACCAATGGCTCGTTGGCGGTCGTTTTCAGATAGTCGTGGCATTTCAAGCACATGTACTGGGTGTTTTGTCTCAACGGCCTTTTTTATACCGAGTATACTACCACAACGCGTACACATTTTCAGGGTCATAGCTGTTGGGAATCGTGTTGCACGTGTAACTTTCATTGTTTTCATGTAGTCTGTACACAAACCTGTGGGTTGAATCATGCACTTTCCATTCCAGCAGCCATTCGCTCTCTACCTCATGACAAACACAGGGAAAATCCATTCCCACACTTTTTTTTCCAGCTTCTCGGCATCAGTATATATAATAGTGGTGCGTTTTTAATGTGCTTCAGTATATATATATATATATATATATATATATATATATATATATATATATATATATATATATATATATATATATATATATATATATATATATATACATATATATCTATATATACATATATATACATATATACATATATACATATATACATATTATATATATATATATATATATATATATATATATATATATATATATATATATATATATATATATATATATATATATATATATATATATATATATATATATATATATATATATATATATATATATATAATCAACGTTCTCAGTACGACAACAGTTTTCATCAGAACGTCCTCGGCTTAGAGATACCCCACTCGACATAATGTATGACAACTTGGGACATTTTATGCATACATGTGAATCATCATATCAATGAGAAGCATTTAGAGACACATGGACTGCGTAGATTACTCACCATTTTCGTAACACGTATCATATCACAAGCAAGTGAACAGTATAAGTCATGAATATGGACTCGACATTAATATTGAGAAAACAAAAACTATGATAATTAGCAAAACAGACGATAAACCCACATTAAAGATAAGCGTAAATGGGAAAATCCTGGAACAAGTCAAGAGCTACGTATATCTTGGTCATATAATAACAGAAGATGGCAGATGTGAAACAGAAATCAAGAAGAGAATAGGAATGGCCAAAGCTACATTCAACAACATGAAACATATACTGACATCCAAACAGTTATCTCGCAAATTAAAACTGAGAATCATAAAGTGTTATATATATTCTGCATTTCTGTATGGTGCAGAAACATGGACGATGAATAAGCATTTGGAAGAAAGAATTGAGGCTCTTGAAATGTGGATATATAGAAGAATGGGGCGTATCTCATGGAAAGAGATGAAAACAAATAAGGAGGTCCTAGAAAATCTAGGTATGAAAAGAGAACTAATGAGGGAGGTCAAAGTTCGGCAGCTAAAATACTTTGGCCACATAAAAAGGCATAACACCTTTCAGAAGACCATAACAGAAGGGAGAGTTGAAGGCAAACGTGCAAGGGGAAGACAGCGCTATAAGTGGGAAGATAACATCAAAAGATGGACAGGAAAGAGTCTATCAGAGTGCACCACCAAGACAAGAGACAGAAGACGTTGGAGATCCATTACAGCCAACCTTCGTTGTGGAGATGGCAACTGATGATGATGATGATCATATCACATCATCATCATTTCGCTTTGCACCAGTTCATTCTTAATTAACTGCTACTTAATTAACTGCAATTTTATTATCTCATCTGTGTGTTTTGTGTGAATCGTCTTTTACCATCATCACGTTCTAACCATTACTAACCCTATATGTGTGGATATTCAATTAATAAACCCAATAATCGTTTGATCATTATCTAGTTTGTTAATGTATCACTCGTGGTGTCGGTGTTACATATTCACATATAAGAACATTTCTCTACTCAGATGAGGTGGGTTTTTTTTTCTGTTACGCGATCTAATGGCAGAAGCTAAGGTCGTGGGGAAACAGAACTCTTTCCATAATTAATTAGAAAACACTGTCCATTGGAAAGCATTCGCATTCCCGTCTTCTTGTCCCTATCTCGAATAGGTCTTTATTCTTTCTTAACGAGCCAATTTCTAGAGACCTTCTACCTAATATCTCATGGGCTATTCCTGGCAAAAACTACTGCCGTAGTTGCTCCAATACGCACCACACGACACTATATATGATAGCTCAATCTGTTGTACCAATCCTATACTTGTGGTATAGATAGTACATCAATATGTTATACCAATCCTGTACTTGTGCTATATATGATACCTCAATCTGGGTCATGCAAGACATTTTCTGACTTTACTTGTTAGTTACATTCGTGTGGAGAAGTGCCGTGGGGAGCTGAAGTTTGTGTTCTTGGACCAGGTGTGTTGCTTTTGTAGGATGTCTGTGTTTTGTAGGATGTCCGTGTTGTTGTTGTAGGATGTTTGTGTTTTGTAGGATGTCCGTGTTGTTGTAGGATGTCTGTGTTGTTGTAGGATGCCTGTGTTGTTGTAGGATGCCTGTGTTATTGTAGGATGTCTATGTTGTTGTAGGATGTCTGTGTTGTTGAAGGATGTCTGTGTTGTAGTAGGATGCCTGTGTTGTTGTAGGATGTCTGTGTTGTTATAGTATGCCTGTGTTGTTGTAGAATGTCTGTGTTGTTGTAGGATGTATGTGTTGTTCTAGGATTCTTGTGTTGTTGTAGGATGCCTGTGTTGTTGTAGGATGCCTGTGTTGTTGTAGGATGCCTGTGTTGTTGTAGGATGTCTGTGTTGTTGTAGGATATCTGTGTTGTTGTAGGATGTCTGTGTTGTTGTAGGATATCTGTGATGTCTGTGATCCTGTGTTGTTGTAGGATGTCTGTGATGTTGTAGGATGTCTGTGATATCTGTGAGCCTGTTTTGTTGTAGGATATCTGTGTTGTTGTAGGATGTCTGTGTTGTTGTAGGATGTCTGTGAGCCCGTGTTGTTGTAGGATGTCTGTGATGTCTGTGAGCCCGTGTTGTAGTAGGATGTCTGTGATGTCTGTGAGCCCGTGTTGTTGTAGGATGCCTGTGTTGTTGTAGGATATCTGTGTTGTTGTAGGATGTCTGTGTTGTTGTAGGATGTCTGTGTTGTTGTAGGATGTCTGTGATGTTATAGGATGTCAATGAATTTTTATATTCATCTGTCTCTTTGTCTTCCCGATGTCCTGTAACCAGATCTGTTGCTGTTGTAGACACATAGTGGTCATTTTTCCGGCTCCATTCTCATGAGATGGCCAAACCACTTAATTTTCTGTCTCTCTATATACTTGACTCAGAATGTAGTATCTAGTTTTTCTGACGTCATCATTTCTCATTCTGTCTCTCTATTTACTTGACGCAGAATGTAGTATCTACAGTTTTTCTGATGTTATAATTTCTCATTCTGTCTCTCCTGGTAATATTAATGGCTTTTCTTAAGCATCTCATCTGACCGGAAGTGATTTTCATCTCCTGTGCTTTGGTTAGAGACCAAAGTTTGACACAGATAGCATAGAGCTGGTAAAATTATTTACAATAAACATGACGTTGGAGTTTGTATCAGGCAAACATTCACAAACAAGATAAACTTTTAAAACATGAGTTTGTATCAGGCAAATATTCACAAACAAAATAAACTTTGAAAACATGAGTTTTTATCAGGCAATTATTCACAAATAAAATAAACTTTGAAAACATGAGTTTGTATCATCAGGCAAATTGTACAAACACATAAACTCTGAGAATATGAGTTTTTTTTATAAAGCAAGTGATTACAAATACTGTAATTTAAAGGAACAGAAAGGAGCGTACAATTTGGTGAGAAAGGTGAGAAAAAACATATTACAGAATATCTAGCTATATTTGAAATCTTGTTTTCATCTTAAGGTTTATAAATAGGTGTACTGACACATTGTTTCGTCTATTTAGTTGTTCATTATTTCCTGAATAACCGTAGTCGCTGACTAATAAAGCAATCAGGTGGCATAATGAATATTAGTGTCATGGTAGGCAGCAACACACTCTCTACACTTTGCACAGTTGGTGGACATCGATCGTGCTGTGCCAGAACTCTGGTACATGCTTTTCATCTCGGCCTCCACGGTTCTCTGGGAAGTATTTTTTTGGATCGATCATAGTCCGTACTTTCTGGTGACGGTATCGGGGTCTGTTCTCAGGCATGGTCAAACCAATTCAAAAGTGTATCCATTATGAATGTGTACAGATCTTCTTGATTGTTCAGATTGAGCAGTTATTGGGTGCTGATTATAATGGGCCAAAAATGTCGAAGAATTTTCTTTAGACAGGCTGTATGTAAAGATGACAATCTGGATATTTCCTTTTCTGTTAATGTGACAACTGTCAATTTAAGATTACATTTTAATAGTTTAATTTCACAGACTACTAGAAATCTTACATATCACAATTAGAGATCGGGCTATAGATGTCGATTTATTAGGCAAAAGTGGTCAAGGTCTTGCAGTTGTTCTTCATTCAAAGAAGCAACATGCTTTGAGTTTACTTTCGCGATACCCGACGTTACAAGTTTTTAATCTGTTTTCCCCATGCTAGATAATGGAATGTGAAGTTCTTCAGTAATGTTGTGATTAAATGTAGGGTGTTAGTGATGGAGGGCGTTACTGGTAGCAGTTGCTGCTCCAGATCTGCTAGTACCAAACAGTTGCTTCTTCTTGGATGTTGCACTTTCGTGTATAGTCTGTGGTAACGTAGTGCAGATGCATGTGTTTTGTTCGCAAACTTAACAAATAGAGTCCCTACATATTTAGGGAGTTGGGTTTCTGTTGTCCATGTAGGATGTAAAACAGTTCATAGAAATTACCACTGCTGTGCAATATCTGAAGACAACTATCTAAGGACAGGGCCATTGTTGCCCAATTATGAAGCTAAACAATTTCATGATAGCATTCTCATCTCCATGGAAGAAACGCGTCTTTATGTCTACGAATGAAGGTTGGGCTTCTTCATCTCCGTCATCTAGAACTTGGCTTATGTCACCCAAACCTCCAATATCGACTAACGTGAAACATCCATACTGATTCAGACATAGCGGAACCCGACTATCTGGTAGACCTGCGTCTAATACCAAGACCTTTTGCTTTATGGAATCCGTAGATTCCTTGCTGTAGGACATACACTTCAGCATGGCATCAAACACTCCGTCTCTGATAAGAAAAATAAAACAAAACAAGAAATGAGAGACAACACATTACAACTGTAAGTGGCGCAGTGTCACTATTATTTCAGAGAATATGCATGGTGTTCAAACAGAAAACCTACCAAAACCATATTTTGCGAAGTTCGCCGTTTGATACAGTTTGTCACATTTGTTGCACGTTAGTAGCACAACACACAGTGTTCATCGTGTCTAAAAAGAAAGTCATCAAATAAAGTTGTGATGATTCTCTTCCGTGAATTCGGATGACACATGGTCTTGCAGCAGAAATTCGTGTACCGACCTTTTTTTTAATGGACGTATTGTAAACGTTCTTTCTTTATTTTTAATTAGAGTTTAGCCTAGTTTCTGCCAGGTGCATGCGCTACGTTCAACCTAGACGAAAGGTTAACAGGTTAGACAATGTGTTTATAAAGTCAATGTGTAATTTAAATTTTAATAACTTTGGATGTATACATGACATAAGCACACTATAAACGGCAAATAAAAAATAAAAAACAAAGTTTATCAAGTTAAAAGTGTTGTCTACTCATCCAAACATCTATCTTTGAATAAACGGAAGATCACGATTACAAATACAATTTATAAAGCAGAAACCTGAGAATGTTTTCAACAAACTGGAAAATCTGACTGAAAGATGAGGGACTGTCATAAAGTCTAAATCACAACGTGCCATTCATACCAAAACGGCACACCATACTAATAAAAGTGTATGCTAGACGGACCAATGAAACGGCATCCTTATTCACGTATGTTTACCGAATTATTAGGCATCTAACATGGCCGGACTAAATCTGTGTTATCGAGTTGGGTTAGGAAATAAAGTATAGGATCATGAGCGAGGAAGAGGTCAGTAATTTCATAATGAGACTGTTCCTTTATAAGAATGTGCAAAGATTTCCACGGAAAGTGTTATACTAACGGATACATTTTTAGTGGAATGCATCGAGACATCAGGCAAGTCGAAAATTTTGCTGTTTAGGCTGCGCCTATGAAAAGATGGATGAATTAAAGGAAAAGACAAATATCAAGATGATAATGAATAAGCCAGTGTGTACTTTAAGCCTAAGATGAAGGAAATCGGTCCAGGAATAAAGAAGAAATGAGTATTATGCCTGCATTTGAGGACGCGAACATACTTCAGTCTTATTGTTCTTCGAGACATTCGGCCATGACCTATATAAGGACGTCAAGCAAGTCAAAAGCTTGCCACAAAAATTCAAACTACAGCGAGAGCGCTAGCTCTGTCAAAAAGACTCCGTTGCCTTCTGCATCTGAGAGCAGACTGAATAGCCATTAACAGCTCGACTGTAAGTACTTGACGGTAAGAAAGAATGTATAAATTTATATATTTCTAATTAATTAATCAAATTGTGCCTTAGGAAGTGTATAACTGTGTTATAAACCACTGTGGAATTATTGGAAGCAATCCAAGCCTGTGTATATTTAAATATATTGAGAATGGAAGCGGAAAGTGTATTGATAGTTTTGGAAACGCATTCAAAGAATTATTTCTTGAAGGAATGGACCACACACAGGGAACGAAGGAAAGAATGAAAGTAATTGAACTACTATTTTGATTAAGGCATTACAAAATGTTTTCCACAAGGCCTAATAACTGTATGGAGGCAAATCATGGACAGATAGCTGTAACCAAGGGATTGGAGAAAGATTGTATTCACAGTAAAATAATTGTATTATTGCTGATTTATTATGCCCTGTGCGTCTACCTGCACATTGTCTAAACTGTCTCTTATCACCTACATCTCTGGTAGAGAGATAGAGATAGACAATACAGTGGTTAACCAATTATATTTCAGGTTAAATCCTGTAACCAACGTGTACCTTTAAGAAGCCAGACTCAACTGAAGGAGCTAGTGGGGCTAGAGCCCTATAAGTCTAGAGGGACAGCAACATAGTTACCTTGATGCCTGGAAGAATCACATCTGACAGTTTCTTTCCAGAGCAGTATTGTGAAAGGCTCCAGGACAAGAAGTGAAGATAAGTGACGCTACAAGGCTACTGACCAGTGTAGAACCAGCATCACTACAATAATTCAAATAAGACAGTATGATGAAAAGTCAGTGCATCTAGATAGGCCAATTTCATAAATCATTGATTGACTTTATTTCATAGTAACTTTGAAGAAGTCTTATTGATCCTAACTAAAGACAGTCTACAACAAGATTAAGTTCACCCAGGAAAGGAGAACTGTCCTTAGAAGTTTACAGACTGTAGATAGTTGTGAATATTTGAGAAGTGATTTTTATTAATTTTATATCTGAATAAATTTTGAGTTCATTGAAAATTTCACAAAGAAAAGAAAACTTGTACAAAATAAATTGTAAATTTTACCAACAGACTTACTTGGATTATTTAAGTTAAGTTACAGTTCTTGTTGGTTAATAGTTTAGTTTAATACCCCTAGCAGAGCTTAACATTATAAACAGAGGAGGATCTTGAGAGGAGCATTTAGGAACCTAGGATAATACACTATCATCATACCTAGGAATTATACAGCTTGATCTTACCTTTGATGTCTATACACCCTTACTCTTTTCAGAGAAGGGGGTATTTCTTATAAGACCAGTCTATTATCTGGCACTATCCTGGTATCACTTGATACAACTTTGTGTCCAGGATATGTTTCATCTACAACTATAGTAACCTCTCGTGATAGGGACTTGCAGTGTAAATATCGTAAAGAACGTACCGGATTTACAATAAATACAAAAACAGATAGAAGTCCTTGAAAATCAAGGAATAAAACCAAGTTTAAAAAAGGAAATCAAAATTAGCTACAATATTTTGGTCTGATAATAAGACATGACATCTTACTGAAGACCGTAGTGTAAGGCAGAGCTGAAGGCAAACGTGCAAGAGGAAGACAGCACTAAAAGTGGGAAGATAACATCAACAGATGGACAGGAAATAGTTTATCGGAGTCTATCAGAGTACACCATCAAGACAAGAAAGAGTTTATCGGAGTGCACCATCAAGACAAGAAAGAGTTTATCAGAGTGCACCATCAAGACAAGAGACAGAAGACATTGGAGAATCTTTGCAGCCGACCTTCGTTGTGGAAATGGCAACCGATGATGATAATTGAAAGAGGTGACATGAAAGACGGCGGTTAGGAGAGAAGCCTAAAAAGTTGAACTGCACTGAGTTAAAACTTAATAAATTATGCTTTCATATACAGTTTACAGTTTGCTTCAATATTTAAAGTTATTACAGTTTGAATGAGGCATTTCCAAATATAAAAGACAATATGATCTCGTACCGAGCCCAGCGACGCATAGAGATATGCCATGAAAACATTTCAGACTTCTCAGAGCTATTGATTTCTACAGTACGAACGCCTATAATCTTGTTTATAGTACACCACTCCGTTTCTTCTTATCAATGCACCCGATACACTCTCAGCTGTGTTTTAAAATTTTATTGATCGTGAAGGCGTTTAACGCTTGACTTATTCAGACTGTTTTTCTTCTGCATAATGCTTGTTCAAATAACGTCCTCTATGGTTTTATAATTTCGATTCCCGATGTAGCAATGAATATTCTCCCCTGATATGTAAACATAATTTTTAGTTTTAGTGTTTTGAATAAAAAGAAAAAAACCAACGGGGGGTTCTAATATATATATATATTTCACAATATGACGGTACTAGTTCCATGCCCAATCTATTAGTCCCCTCCTATGATGTGTCTGAGAAAAATGCTGTTTTATTTAAAAGTGTGTTGTGTTGTTTTAAGATGTGTTGTTTTAAGATGTATTGTTTTAAAGTGTGTTGTTTTAATATGTGTTGTTTTAATGTGTGTTGCTTTAATGTGTGTTGTTTAAACGTGTATTGTTTGAATTTTTGTTTTTGTTTTAATGTGTGTTGCTTCAAGGTGTGTTTTGTTGTTTTAAGATGTGTTGTTTTAAAGTGTGTTGTTTTACTGTGTGTTATTTTAAATTGTGTTGTTTTTTGTTTTAATATCTGTAGTTTCATCAGTCTTATTTGGGGTTTCTTCAAGAGTTCATGATTACTGTGCATCTTCTTGTCCTATCTGGTACAGTCTGTCTCGACACCAGATCTGCTGTCAATGGCACTGCTGTCTTTCATTAATTTCAAACAACAATAAATTATAGCTACCGCAGTTTCACAAATATTTCAACTGACATATTTTCAAAAGGAATGTCAAGTACAGTTTTTCAGTTTCCCAATCACTTAAAAATAGCATCACAATCAAATAATGTTTACCGTGTTTCATTGCCGATAATTACTACAACAACCTGGTATTTCTTGACCTCCTTTAGTTGTATTTCCGATTCAAAATCACCATACTCGCCACTGCCCTAAACGATGACAAATAGATGAAAAAGATAACATTAGGCCCATTCAGTAGCTGTCAGGCAGTCTGATTTATACAACAAAAAAAGTTAACTTCACAACATAAAACAAATTTAGTTAAACATGAAGCGAAAAACAACGAAAAACGTGGTAAAGAATGAACAGAAAAGGGAGATATCGAAGAGAACGTCATATCTAAAATAATAAATTGTCTAGAATATAGGTTTTCCAGTCGTAGTAGTTTATATGGGTCTTTTTCGTTGAAACATCCTAAGACATCTCAGTTTGTTCACAATCTAATGATATTGACTTTTTGTGGCCATGAGTATTTTTAGTGTGTTTTTTTATTTTTAATAGAGTTAGCAGTTGGTAACCTCATCCATGTTTAACACACCCCCAAGTAAACTTCACCTGCAAGATCACGTGATTTTCTTGGTAAAAAATTTACTGCAGCGATGGTTTTATGCTCTGTAAGTAGCGGACAGACAGACAGACAGACAGACATTGAAAGAACAAATCATGATTATTGAATAGACTTCTCCAATGGTACCAGAACTGTACTAAAACATGGTTCGGTGAGAAACTCTTGACTATAACCAAAGGGGCATGCATGGGTACATCGACACTACCATCCAGAAAGGAGGTATCCCAGGTACACCAGGGTGTCTAGAGCATGCCACAATAATCTGGGAAGCAATTCAAAAGGCAAAGTCTGACAGAACCTCCATGTAATCTGGTTGGATCTACCAAATGCTTATGGATCCGTTCCACACAAGATGTTGTGGCAGGCCCTAGAAATGTATCGTGTTCCACAAGAAATTGCAGCGATGCTGAAACTGTATTTCGAAGGGTTCTCTGCCAGATTTTCAACGAGAGGAGTGCACAACGAAGTGAATTGACCTTCAAATTCGAATTGCGATGGGACGTACCATCTCTCCGATACTATTCATGTCGGCTATGCAGGTAATCCTCAGTGCGACTGAAGGAGTGGAAATAGGTCCAAAGCTCAGTGGAATGTGTCACTTGCCACAGCTCAAAGCATTCATGGATGACACAACAATTCTGATATCAGATGAACACCAGGCCAGAAGAATGTTAGCACGCCTTGATGGACTAGTCAGCTGGTGCAGAATGATCTTCAAACCACGAAGTCGAGAAGCCCATCAGTCAGGAAAGGGAAGATCGCGGAGGTCACATTCATGGTTTCCAACCAAAGAATCCCTACTGTCATTGAGGAACCTGTTAAAAGTCTTGGCAGGGTGTACGAAGCTTGTTTAAAAGACTCAAAGGTAGTTCAACAGACAATATAAATGGCAGACAGAAGACTACAGATCATAGACTAAAGCAGACTCCTAGGAAAGTTCAAACTGTGGTGCCTCCAGTTCCTGTTGATACATCACTTGCTGTGGCCACTGCTTATATATGAAAAAAGCATTAGTACAGTGGAAGCTATAGAGCAGAAGGTCAACAAGTTCACGAGGAAATGGCTAGGGGTACCATCAGGTCTGTCAAACGTAGCACTGTATTGCAAAGAGTCAAAACCTGTGCTTCCTTTCAAGTCAGTTGTTGAAGAGTACAAAGTGGGAAAGGCAAGGCTCACAATGATGCTGCGCGAGTCAGCAGATGATGTGGTTAAGTCCATTCAGCCCACACTGAAAACGGGAAGGAATTGTAAAGTGGAAGAAGCTGCTGATGTTGCCAAAGAGTCGCTCAAGTTGAGGGAGGTAATCGGATACACACAAACGAATAGACGGGGATTTGGTCATAGAGACATCCGCTGGTGGTCCAAGGCATCAAACAGGGAGCGTAGAGACATGGTAATTCAGGAGATACGAGGAGCTGAAAATGATAAGAGGTTGCAAAAAGCGGCGCAGCTGGCCCAACAAGGAGCCCTGCAAAGGTCCATGACATGGAATGATATATGGCATATAGCACCTCTTAGGCTCAGCTTCGTTGTTAGATCAATGAATGACCTCCTGCCATCGTCCACAAACCTTGTGAGATGGGGAAAGTCGGATTATGAGCAGTGCCCCCTGTGCCATGAGAGGCAGACACTTGAACACGTGCTATCAGCTTGCAAGGTGTTATTAGGGCAAGGGCGATACACATGGCGCCACAACACAGTGCTACATGAGCTGGCTGCGACAATAGATCTGGCAAGGATGAAGGCGAATAGCAATGTCAGGCCAAACACAACAAACACATACTTTCTGAGAGCAGGAAAGTGAGGACACCGCAAACCGAGTAAATCAGGTAGCAGTGTACCATCTCTCCTTGACTGTGCAAATAACTGGGAGATGGCGGTAGACCAACCTGGACGAGGGGCATATCCAGAGAGTATCAGGAAATCTCGAAGACAGCCGGATACAGTGCTGCATTCTTGATGATCACATCAGGTTACATTGATTGAACTGACTGTGCCATTTGAATAACGATTGGAAGAGCAACTTTTGTTCAAAGCGGCCAAGTATAGTGATGTGGCCGCGGATCTGAGACACAATGGGTTCACTGCAAAGGTCATGGCTGTTGAGGTGTGTGCAAAAGAGCTTGTGGCTGCGTCAGTGTATGATTTATTGAAACTGTTGGGGCTGATGGGACATTCGAGAACAAGGGCACTGAAGAGGCTTAGTGAAACTGCGAAAAAAGCATCATGCTGGCTGTGGAACAACCGCAATGGGCTATGGAACTCGTGCCAGTAAACTCTATCCCCACCTGCGTTACAGGAAACACATTGAGTTTTTCGTTGTATTGGTGAAAAGACAGTGGCTTATAGGCAACACGTGGCGAATATTATGTGAGGTGTTGGGCGCAAGTAGATTTCAGTTGCTAGCGCACAGTGGTTCAGGCCTCGTTGACTTTGCGCAGGTGGGTCAGTGTCTGTCCCTATTCAATAATTTGTTCTCAACATAAGGGTTACTTTCACAATTGCCTCCGGCTGGCAGAATTGTGCATTTTAAAGCTGCAACCAAGGTAGAGTGTGTTCATTTTCTTCATAAGACAACAGGAGGCGGAGACCTTGGGAGTCATGACAGAGGTGGGCCCTCTCCACCCCCTTCCCCCTTGAGTGTAAATAAGATTAAAGGGCCGAAATACTTGATCGACGGCGGGAGGGGACTACTTCTGAAGATCAGATTGCCTCATGTTGTATTGCTCTCTATAGAGTTTCCTACATATGTGTATGTATATATATATATATATATATATATATATATATATATATATATATATATATATATATATATATATATATATATATATATATATATATATATATATATATATATATATATATATATATATAACGGCGCTGTTTCGCGGTGACGAAAAATTAGACTGGCAACATTGTTGATTCTGAGTTTTGGCAACATTGGATGAAAATACCGCAAGTCATGTGACCGGACGGGAAGCGGAAATTTTGGGCGCCAAAAGAGGAGTGATCTTCCAGTCATGTCCGAGAGCGGACGTACGGAGTTTTTCTCTGACCAGTATTTTTGCTGAGAAGAGTATGCCAGGAGATTTATGTTCTAAGTTTTGCTTTGTTGCGGATTCTGTGGGCCCTATTGTGTTATACTAGAGTGGTGTATTACCTTGTGGTAGTGTCTTCATACCGCAGAGTATACGTTGACTAGTTTTTGGCGGTTTGTTCCATTCTTATAGATTAGGACCGCTACGGTGAGCGGTACTCAGTACATGGCTAATACTAGGCCGTCATATTGTGTTATATGCGGTTATTAGTTAAATCTATTGAGGCAAGTTTGCTCTGGCATGTCTTTATGTATATATATATATATATATATATATATATATATATATATATATATATATAAATATATATATATATATATATATATATATATATATATATATATATATATATATATATATATATATATATATATATATATATAATTCAAATATTTGTGGCCTTGTGTGGCGTTTTGTGTGCATTCGATCATTAAAGGGAAACTCCTGTTAAAGGTGTTATTTCTTATTGTCAGCCATTGTTGTGTGGTCATACTTCTGGAAGACAAGCTTAGTATTGTTGTGATAAATCCACACTGCAGTGGTGCAGCACAATGGAGTGTTATCCACGATTAGTGCTCTTGAAAAAAAAAAAAAAAAAAAAAATATATATATATATATATATATATATATATATATATATATAATATATATATATATATATATATATATATATATATATATATATATATATATATATATATATATATATATATATATATATATATATATATATATATATATATATATATATTTCTATTTCAGTGGTTTCAAGCATTGTCTCTGTCCCCTTATCCTTGGGTCTTGTGTAATTTTGTACAAGACTATTTGTGTCTGTACCGTTGGCCCGTGTTGATGACAGTTTCTGCGTTAACTATTTGTTAGCCTCGTATGGCCCGGCACTCTCAGATAACAAGCTATACTCATACACACATATAATATTTGACGGCTGCCACACTCCATGACACCTTATGCTGAGGTTTTGTATGAAAGTAGGTGTTGGTCACGCAGAGGTCATGATGGACACATAATTCCAAGAGCCGTTGTCCATTTTCATTCATCTTGCCAATACCAAACCTGCCCAGACATGAAGGCCATGAAACATTATCGGCACCCACTCTAGCGTTAAAGTCACCAAGGAGAACAAGCTGTTTTTGCCTGGGTATGCTTTTGATGACTGCTGCTGGATTATCATAGAACTTGTCTTTAGCTTCTGAGGCAGAGTACAGAGTAGGAGCATACACACTGACAAGGGTGATGGGACCTGCGCTAGTTTGCAGGTGGAGTGTTAACAGGCGTTCTGATCCATTCTCACCTGGTTCAACCCTTTTAGTTAGCGATTTTTTTACCGCAAAACCTACTCCGTGTTCTGTAGTTTTATTAAGGTCTGTCCCTTGCCAATAAAATGTGTAGTCCTTCTCGCTCACCATTTCTGAGCCCGCCAGGCGCGTTTCCGGAAGTGCAGCTATATTTACTTGAAGTCGTTTGAGTTCGTCATTGATTACGGCTGTCTTCCTTACATAGTTTATGTCCTGCAGGTTTTCGGATAGTCCAGTCAACATAGTCTGGACGTACCAGCATCCGAATCTGATAGGTTGTTTATGTCTATTACTTTTTGTTTTTTGACAATTGCTTGGTGCAAAACTTTCTGACCACAATTCGGGTTTTACCCTAATCCCCATGCACCCATTGGGGAAAGCAAACAGTGGCGGGACAACATCTAATTGACTGGGGACCGTCCAGCTTGAAGCAGGCGGTAGCTGTCCAGTGAGATCCTAGAACCTCTCCCACTGTCGGAAGTAGCCGCTGGCGCCATGCCTACGCCAAATCGGCAAAATGCTTATAACCGGTAACTGCTACTTCCCGTGTTTTGCCGACACCTACATGGTGAAGCTGGAGTGTCCTCTCCAGGGTGCGTGATTGGGCACAGTTTTATGGAGATCAAGCTGTTGCCCATGCAGCATGTTTCAACTCTCCACGCAGCCGGTAGATCCAAAGGAACGGCAGTTAATAGCCGATACAATTTGGTACCAGCCACGTGGCAGGGGTTGCCAGAATAATGTCGAATCAACATTAAACTGCCTTAGGGACTCCGACTCCGGATTTTTCCTCAGGGTTTATTCCCGAAACCAATTCCATAAATGGATATTTCCACTAGGCAACGGGGGTTTGAAATCAGAGTTTTACCATCTCTTAGACATGCTACCAACCAAGGATCACGAGCCCTATCTGTCCGAAGCTATTGGTTTTAAGGCGCCAGTGACTCGCCGTTGCCTCTTCTCCCTCAGTGGAAACAGTTCCACAGTGTACATGTGGCTGCTCTACAAGAAACTTTACAAAATGTCTTTGACCTGCATCTGTCTGGATACACTAGTTACGTCTGTAAGTGCATTTTTTGGCATGACATAGTAACCTACATCCGGAATGACATCCAAGGAGGTGTCACACAGCTATCAACAGCCTATCCCACAAATGAACAAAAAGTCAATATCTGGCACAGGTATTTCTCTCTCAGCTGACGTGACTTGACCATCTGCTCATATGATCTAACAGAATCTAGTCAATTTCAGGTTATGGGTGACATTGGAAGTGACCTCAAACCACTACTCACCACCATAATCACTCCCCAGTAAAGCATGTTTCAAACAGAGAACTCGCTGGAATCTTCAAAATGCGAATTGGAGGCTATACCAAAAACATCTGACCGCCTCCTAGAAAACACTGATACCAACTGTGTCGAAACATTCACTGAAGAACTGGCGAAATCAATCTTGAATGCAGCATTACAGTCAATCCCAAGGGACAGCAGGAAGTCACATAAACTATTTGGAACAAAGAAATGCAAATTGCTATATCTGAAAGAAGCAAAGCAAGAACAACAGTTGAGACCAACACTTTCACAAGAAGCACAGATTCAGTACAATAATGCATGTGCCAAAGTAAAACTTACAATTAAGAAGGCGAAAAAGGCTAAATGGACAGAAACATGCTCCAACTTAGATCTCAGACAGAATGGAAATAAAGAACAGGTGTTAATAAATAATCTTTCCGGAGAAAGTGGATGAATCCAAAGCCAATAATAGAGGGAATGAAAACAATCACTCAAGACCAAAAGAAAGTAGAACGCTTCAACCGTTACTTTGTCAATGTGAATAGAGCAGGAAAACTCACAGAGCTGGACAGGAAACAACTATGCCAGTTAAAGAAATAAGAGAAAACCTCATCGGTCAATGCCTCCCTGTTCGAAGAAAAATTTAACATGAAAGAGTTAGAGCAAGCCCTGAAGACATTAAAACCTAGACAGCCTCCAGGGTCTGACAAGATCCATAATGAAATGCTACACTACCTGGGCCCATCTGGGAGAGAAGCAGTCCTCGAGCAAATAAATAAGACATGGAGATCAAGCAAACTCACGGAAACTTGGAGGAATGCACATATTGTCCCCATATAAAAAACCAACATACCACCAGGTGAACTCAAAACTATCGCCTGATATCTTTAACATCGTGCCTGGGCAAAAGTGCTGAAAGAATAATAAACACGCGTCTCTATTGGTTCATTGAGAGTTCCAGTATTCTTTGTCATGAACAGGCAGGCTTCAAAACCAGCTGCTGCACAGAAGACCAGCTTTTTTGGTAGACGCAAAGAATTCATGATGGCTTTCAGAATAAGAAACATACCTCCAAATGAAGATGATTGGCATAGGAATACATGGCAAGTTATTCAACTCAAAAAGTATTTTTTGATTGATCGAACAATCCAGACAAAGATAAATGATGCAATCTCATCTAAAGAAGTCTTATAGGAGGGCTTACCACAAGGTTCTTAATTAAGCTGCATTCTATTTCTCATCTATATCAATGACTTAGCTGACCAGATCAAAGCCGAAAAAGCTCTTTATGCTGATGACCTGGCAACATGGCAGAATCATGAGAATGTTGAAAGTGGAGCTTAGAGACTAAATGGAGACCGTAGAAGACTGCATGAGTACTGCCAAACATTGAAACTAAAGGTCAACTGTACAAGGACTGTATACACCACTTTACCAAAAGCCATAAAGTAGCTAAGATGAATATCAACCTGTGCAGATCATTGCATTTCGCGCTGTCCAAGCACATATTTTCCCACCGGGAGAATGGTTTACAGACACATGGTCGGTACTGATCCTAATGACAACATCGGTCATTGTTACGCTATTTTCGCGTGGGTGTTAAGTGTTTTAGATTCCTCACATGCGGTTCTAGTCTTTTGTGGACACACACGTGAGCGCATCTAAATTAAAAATATGTTTAATTATTTGCGTGCCTTTTTGCACTAACATCGAATAGAATAGCGCAACTCGGTTTGTTACCAAACAGCAATTACGCTGGGGAGATCCATAAAGTCTTTTGATAAAGACAGACGTCTTCGACGAAGATTATTATGTCTTACCCCCAAGTCGTGGGAAGACTCAACGAAGATATAGTATTGTACCTCCCCGTGTGGAGTGTTTGCTTTAGCCAATCCTGGCTCGTTTACATATCACGATTTGATACTCTATTGTTCTTCTCGATACGATTTGGGAGAGCTTCGGCACGTCTTGTCATGGCGTGCCGTTAGTGTGTTCAGATCTTCTGCTGAGCAGTATATGGATCATAACGCTTTGGATCTTCAGGGAAGACATCCCGCATTGCATAAATCTTCGTAATGAAATATATGAATATCAGAACTCCTAACCGCAGAGCTCCCGTCGTCCTTGAGACTGACGGTCAGTGCATCGGCCAAGTTCAATACTGATGTCATGCCTTAACTATGGTTTCATGTCTGCATGATATCCTTTGACGAAATTATGCTGTATCTACCCAAGATGTTTGACGTCGTCGTTGTTCAATAAATGTTTCTCTCAAGATATTTCAAACTACGTGTCCAGACTGCTTCATTATCAATTGGTCAACTTTATGATCCAACCGTGACCGTTGCTGTTATGTTGACATTGTCACCATTGGCCCATCCATACGGCCTACCATATTAAAATTCGCTTTAGAAAGAATATGTCGGTCATTTACAGGAAGCCCGACCTATCTGACATCGTCCTTGTCAGTAAACAACACAGCACACCCCCCAACATACGTATGTAAGTCATCTTACAATGAAAACAAGCAGATATCACTACTTGTCATTGGGCCGAAGGGTGAGAGCCCAAGCGCCGCTAGATCAATAACAACAACAAGATAGGCTACCAACCAAGGATCACGAGCCCTTTCTGCCCGAAACTATTGGTTTTAAGGCGCCAGTGACTCGCCTTTGCCTCTTCTCCCGTCAGTGAAAACAATTCCACACGGCTCAGATTGAGCCACACATGAAGGCCTGGAGCTGGGCTTGCTTGTCAGAGGCTATTTGAGGTGCGTGCCATAGAAGCATTTATCTGCAGTGTGAGCTTATTCTCACGACTACTCCCGGCTATAACAACCTTTGGAACCAAGGTGAAATCAATAGAGAAAGAAAGAACGAAAGAACCAACTTTATTTTCAAAGGGTTAAGAATTGGGCACGCAGGCCCGTCTGACATTCTGCCCTTCCTCTCTCTCTCTCATCATGTATACTAATATCCTTTCATCCTCACATTTACTTTAAGCATTATTAAGGCATTCATCATTATAAAAGTAATATTACACTTGCAATAATCATCATAATTAAAGTATGTTTTTTATTTTAAATAAAGAAAACAAAAATAAAAAATAAAGAATTACAACAACAACAAAATAAAAAAAAAGAAATAAATAAAAGAAAAATGAAAAAAAATTAACGAAAAAAAAAAAAAAATAATAATAATAAATTTAAAAAAAGATTACAAAAAAAAAACAAAAAAAACAAGACTGATTAAAAATCGAATTCCTCATACAGTAAATTATTGATTTGAGACATATTCAGAGGTGTGTTATAAGAACTCGTGAAATATTCAAACGGTCTGCTACTGAATGACTCAGCGACTAGGTGTTTTTTCCAGTGCGCGCGAAAAACTTTACGAGAGGTGAGCAGCTGTGAGTCTCATAGCAGATACTGCTGCAATGAATGCAATGATAGGTTTATCAAGATGAGGTGGGGTAAACAGTTACTTCGTCGCTGTCTTTGCGTCCCAAACTCAAGACCAGAATCAGACTAGGTAGATAGTTAGATGGACATATACGAAAGCAATTAATTTGCCAAGGGTTAAAAATCGGGCACAGTCCCCTCTTGCATTCTTCCTTCCTCTTGCTCATCTTTTATTACTGTTACTCAAACATTATCAAGCGTACTTTAAGTATTAATTTAAGGGCAATACAACATTACAAGGTAGTATAACAGCATACATTAACATACCTGATCACAAAATTAAGAATAAGTATATTGTTATGAAAAACTAGATCATCAGAGCCTCCATACAGTATATTAGATAGAAGTACAACACAATCAGTTAGGGTGGCATATAATCAGCACTCATAAAGTATTTGAACAGTTTACGATTGTATGAGTAAGGACTGTGCGTGTTTTTCAGGTCATTGGGAAGATTGTTCCAAAGATGAGCAGCTGAGTAAGCCAAACTAGTCTTAAATAGGTCTAGCCTGGGCTTGGGTACCTGTAATTTGTTTAGCGCTGACTACGTCTGTCATTGTATTTTAAAAGCGGACAAAGATACTTTGGAGCATTCTGTGACAGGATTTTGTGAATAAATTTCCCTTTGTTAACTAGGAAGCGCTTCCTGAGGGGTAATATTTGAAGATAATTATATAAATCTATACAATGTGATTGGTGTTTATCAGCAACAAGGCGCATTGCGCGTTTTTGAAGCGAGTGGAGCCTTTTTGTGTTGGAGACAGAACAACCATCCCAGATTGTGGAACAATAGTCTAGATGCGTTTGTATATGAGATATGTAGAACAGAGAGCGAGAGAGAGAGAGAGAGAGAGAGAGAGAGAGAGAGAGAGAGAAAGAGAGAGAGAAAGAGACAGAGAGTTAAATGCAACACACATAAACCAGAAGAGTTCTTCTCACTTTTGATTTTTTGGTGGGGGGGGGGGGGTGGGGGGGGGGGGGGGGGGGGGGGTGCGCGGGGGGGGAGGAGGGGGGGGGGGGGCAATTACGCAACAGCACATGGCAACAAGGTTATTCATGCAAAAATTATCAACTTCCTGTATGCTTAACAAAAATAGAGTACGAAATTCAACCGGTACTGGTACAGTGCCAGCAATGTGATGTAACTCAAAGAACAGATGACCATGCTACCATGAAGACGCCAGTACTTATACACACAACTGCACTATCAATGTATGCTTCCTTCTTTGGTGATGAACAAACTGGTGGTAGCTTTATTTGATCCCTGTCATGCAGCTTGAACGTATGGGAATTTGGGGCAACTTCTTTGGCCTGTGCAAAGAATTTGTTTTGATTTCTCAAATATACCAATCCCCCGCCATTACGCTGTTCGATTAGCGCCTTTTCGATATAACGCTGTTAGTATTTTATGCCATATTTTTATTTTACGCTTAAAAAATTCCGATCATTTACTGCGTGCAAAACTTTATTGGATGGCTAAGAAGCATTGTCATTTCTAGGATAATGAAACATGACCTCATAATAGAATGCATTTCTATGTTAATGCGTAAACTAGAACGCATTTTTAATTGCTACAAGGTGTTTCTTGAAGGTAAAAAAAAAAGAAGGTGTCAATTCAAGCTCGATTTCTTTTTAAAGTCTCCTGAATATCTTCTGCCCCCATTGGCCAAACAATCATACCTTCTACATCTGGAGCCAGAAAAACGTTTTCAGATCCTACAAAACCTTCTGCTAACCAGTCGTCTGATGACGAAGACAGCTATGTCGTGACAACTGTAGCCACAAGCGACGGAAGTAGCAGCGATTACAGTACTATAATATTTTTTAAAGTAGAGTACATACATAATATTTCCCGTGTGTTCAATATGTCTCATAATTGATAGGAAACTCTAAACAGAGCTATACAACAGGAGGCAATCTGATCATCAGAAGCATTCCCCCCCGTCGAACAAGTGTTTCGGCCCTTTACTCCTTTACACTCTAACGGGGGCGGGCCCACTTGGGCCATGACTCCCAAGTGTCTCTGCCTCCTGTTGTCTTGTATCGAAAATGAACCCATTTCACTTTGGTATCAACTTTAAATTCCACAACTCCACCAGCCGTGGAGGCAACTGTGAAAGTAACCAAAGAGAAGATAAATTATTCCGTTCGTTCCGTCGCACACCACGACTAGGGACAGACACTGACACACCTGCACGAAGCCGACGAGGCTAGTCACTGCGCGCTAGCAACTGTAATTATGTGCCCAACCCCTCTTATAATAAACACAGTCACAGCCCTTTCACCAGCACAACAAAAAACTCAACGTATTGTGGACTTAGACAAATTCCTGATGTTTCCTGTACCGCACAGTTTACTGTCCCGAGTTCCATAGCCCATAGCGGTTGTTCCACAGCCAGCATGATGCCTTTTCCGCAGTTTCACTAAGCCTCTTCAGTGCCCTTGTTCTCGACTGTCCCCTCAGCCCCAACAGTTTCAATAAATCATGCACTGATGCAGCCACAAGCTTTCTTGCACCCACCTCAACAGCCATGACCTTTGCAGTGAACCCATTATGTCTCAGATCCGCGGCCACATCACTATACTTGGCTGCTTTGAACAAATGTTGCTCTTCCAATCTTGATTCAAATGGCACAGTCAGTTCAATCAATATAACCTGATGTGATCATCAAGAATGTAGCACTATATCCGGCCGTCTTCGAGATTTCCTGATACTCTCTGGATATGCCCCTCGTCCAGGTTGGTCTACCGCCATCTCCCAGTCATTTGCACAGTCAAGGAGAGATGGTACACTGCTACCTGGTTTACTCGGTTTGCGGTGTCCTCACTTTCCTGCTCTCAGAAAGTATGTGTTTGTGGTTTTCGGCCTGACATTGCTATTCGCCTTCATCCTTGCCAGATCTATTGTCGCAGCCAGCTCATTTAGCACTGTGTTGTGGCGCCATGTGTATCGCTCTTGCCCTAATGACACCTTGCAAGCTGATAGCACGTGTTCAAGTGTCTGCTCTCATGGCACAGGGGGCACTGCTCATAATCCGACTTTCCCCATCTCACAAGGTTTGTGGACGATGGCAGGAGGTCATTCATTCATTCATTCATAACCCTCCACTCCCAAAGGAGCATAGGCCTTCAACAAACACATGCCAAGTCCTCCTGTCACGTGCCATCATCTCAAGTTCTTTCCATGTTCTCCTCATCATTTTCACCTCTGTTTCCAACTCTCTTCTCCATGTACTTCTTGGTCTTCCTCTGCCTCTCTTGCCCTGCGGGTTCCAGAACAAGGACTGGCTTGTAATGCTATCAACAGGTTTCCTCAGTGTGTGTCCTATCCATCGCCATCGTCTTCTTCTCATCTCTTGTTCCACTGGCACTTGTCTAGTTCTTGTCATCAGTTCTACGTTGGTAACCTTGTCATACCATTTTAATCCAGGAGGTCATTCATTGATCTAATAATGAAGCTGAGTCTAAGAGGTGCCATATGTCGTATATCATTCCATGTCATGGACCTTTGCAGGGCTCATTCCCATGTAGCCCATTGGCCTTGTTGGGCCAGCTGCACCGATTTTTGCAACCTCTTATCATTTTCAGCTGCTCGTATCTCTTGAACTACCATGTCTCAATGCTCCCTGTTTGATGCCTTGGACCACCAGCGGATGTCTCTATGACCAAATCCCCGTCTATTCGTTTGTGTGTATCCGATTACCTCCCTCAGTTTGAGCGACTCTTGGGCAGCATCACAGCTTCTTCCCTCTCCACTTCCTTCTCGTTTTCCATGTGGGCTGAATGGACTTAACCACATGATCTGCTGACTCGCGTAGCATCATTGCAAGCCTTGCCTTTCCAACGTTGTACTCTTCAACAACTGACTTGAAAGGAAGCAGAAGTTTTGACATTTTGCAGTACAGTGCTACATCTGACAGACCTGGTGGTACTACTAGCCACTTCCACTTGTTGATCTTCTGCTCTATAGCTTCCACTGTACTTGTGCTTATTTCATATATACTTGTAAGCAGTGGACACAGCAACTTAGTGTTGCTGTCATTATTGACGGAGTTTCAAACGTCGATTTATTGGTTGTATGTTTTTCACCCTGGTCAAAGTTGGGGAACTATGTCTTAACTTTGCGGTGTCAGGTTGATTAGGGGTTATCAATGATAATGTGTTATTCTGTGTTGTTATTATTTTTCTTCACACTATCCTTGGACTGGTTTGCGTGGGTGGTGCGCTGACATTATGTATGGAGGGATGATATGGATAAAGTTCCACCCAGAGCAACTGTATACTCGTTACATGGACGTCACACTGACTCACGACGAGTAAGCGAAAAAAATAACAGCTGGTGACGTTTTCCAAACATTTATTAGGACGCCACAATAGGTACGCTGACACTGACAATCAATCACAAGCAATGTAGGGCATATCAATCAGCATAATGTAAAGTTCCTCAATAAATTGTGCATTCAAGTAAGCTGATCTCATAGATATGTTAGTTTCAGCAGGTTCAGCTCAAACATTAGCAATATGCGAGTTAAGCAACTCTTTCCTGATACAAATGGATCATATAAATATAGGCAAGTCTCAATACAAGCCGCACGGAAATGGCGGGTTATGAATCCAGTTCACGTTGACCTTCTGTGGACATATTTTCTAAGTCTAACCTTCGTAGAGGTATCTCCGCTGGCATAGCGAAGTTCGAGGAACATAATAATAACTGTTCTGTGGGCATAAGTAGCCTGAAACATAGATATATCAGGTATAGAGATATCTGGTGTACTTCTAATAACAGAGTCTCTCCTCTGCCTGACGATGCGAATGAGTCGAACAACAAAGTCTAACTTCACCGGCTACAGGACAAAGTAGGAGGAGCGATTACCTTTGTGTTCGAGAACACCACAATTCCAACCGTCTCCAGACGTTAGAATTAAACACATGGGACTAATGTTAATAGACCTGCCATCAAATTCACAGAAGGTTTTTCCCATGATGAAAGAAAAACTCGGGGACATCAGAACATGTCTTGCCCCGTACACAGATCACATCTCGACATGACGGAAGTTCCTTTTAAAAAAACACACCCAGTCTGGGCATGCGCTAAAGTTAACTTTGAACTATATTCAAGTGGGACAACTACATATTTACATTCATTCGAAGCAAAAAATAAGTATTCGCCCTTTGACTAGAGTTCTAATCTTAGACCCAAAATATTATTAACAAATATTTTCAAATATACACAAGCTTACAGACAAACAAATATCTTTATATATATATATATATATATATATATATATATATATATATATATATATGTATATATATATATATATATATATATATATATATATATATATATATATATATATTCATTGCCAATACCAGAATCTGTGCGTAACAGACTACCACACCCCCCGGGAAAAAAATGAAACATTTTTTTGTGTGAAATACATCTAGGAGCAACATACAATAGGCTCACAACGCATGAAAAATGCGCAGATGAAAAGTATTACAAATAAATATAACGCCTAATGTAAGACTAAGTCGTCATATGAATCGACTAGTGAGAATATATCTCAACATCTAGAGAAAGTATTTCTCTAAGTATAAATATTTCCAGAGAGGTGTCACCAACTTATACTACAATACTGGCAATATCAAAATCCATACAAAAAAATCATACAATAATTCCATATTATTGTTACAATGAGTTCATGATCACGAAGGAAGAAAAAAAATCATCAAAAGATCAGCGGTAAATATACATTAATAAACGCAGTGATAGTAGTGATACAATCACTATATTACAAATTACAATGTGTATCTATCTTGATATAGAAAAAAAAACTGTTGTAGAGTTAGATGTGTTAAAAAGTCCAAGACCCAACAGTTAGGTGGAATCATGTAGGCATCTAGACAAAATGTCTGCCATCACATTATCTGATCCACGGATAGCTCGTACCGAAAAATGAAAAGGTTGAAGAGCAATTGCATATCGAGTAGACCTCGAGCTCTTCAAATTTTTACTCTGTATAGCCGTAAGAGCTTTCTGGTCGGTTTCTACTATGAAATGTGTGCCTAGAAGGAATCTTTGTAGTTTGAGAATTGACCAGACCATAGCCAATAATTCACGGTCTAAAACCGAATAATTCCTTTCTGCAGCATTAAGTTTTCTGGAGATACACATTACAGGATGCAGAGTTCCAGAGTACTCTTGCATTAGTGTCGCTCCAATCCCAGTTGATGAAGCGTCACTATGAAGAACAAATGTCTTATCTGTAGTAGGTAACACTAAAATAGGTGGTGTTGAAAACAAATTTTTAATCTTATCCAAAGAGGATTGGCATTCCTGTGATCAGTGGACCATATTAGGCGACCCTTTCTTTAGTATTTTAGACAGAGGTGCCATAATAGAGGATAGATTCGGAATGAATCTTCCATAAATTTGAATAAGACCTAAGAGACTTCGCACTTGTTTTTTTAGTCTTAGGGATAGAGATGTTAAGTATCTTAGTGATATTATGGTCCTCTGTCTTTAGGAAACCATGACCAACTCGATGGCCCAGGAAAGAAATTTCGCTAAAACCAATGTAGGCTTTAGAGGGTTTCGCTGTCAGGTTATACTCGCGTAGAGTAGATAGTAATTCAACTAACCCCGAATAGTGATCTTCCCAAGTATCGCTGAAAAGACAGATGTCGTCTAGATACGCAATGGCATCTGACCGATAAGATAGGATTCGACGCATCATGCGTACGAATGTAGCTGGTGCGTTCATAAGGCCGAAAGGCATGAAATTCCATTGAAAAATGCCTCTAGGTGTAGAAAAAGCCGTAATTGGTTTGGCGCGTTCAGATAAAGGAACTTGCCAATATCCTTTAGACAAGTCGAGTTTAGTGAAAAAATGAGATTTAGAAAGCCTAGTAAGTAGCTCTTCTAGTAAAGGCATAGGTTCAGCATCGAACTTCGTAACTTGATTCAATTTGTGATAGTCAACGCAAAGACGTATGTTATTATCTTTTTTCCGAACAATAACCATCGGCGAGAAATATGCACAAGTGGATGGTTCAATTATTTTTAAATCTATCATCTCATCCAACTCCTTCTCAACCTGTGCTTGAAAATGTATAGGGATAGGATAAAGTCTGACCCTAATAGGATTATGGTCAGTTAGAATAATGTCATGTTCAATGACATGAGTTTGTCCAGGGATGTCAGTAAGGACATCCTGAAATGTTTGTAACATAGCCGAAACTTGTCGCTGTTCTCCTAGAGATAAATCAGGAGAGACAGTAACATTTTTCCATGATTCACTAGAATGAAGTGGAATCATCGGAAGCGGAAGATTAACATCCGAAAAACTTGTTTCCTCATCCTGTATTACGGACAGTGATGAGTAATGACCATGTTGGACTGGGGAATCGTCCGTTGCCTGGAAAATAGGCTGTAAATAATCCGGACGTTCATGGAATTCCGTAAGCATATTGATGTGGAAGGTTTTGTGCTTTCCATCAATATCGACAATGTAGTCAACATCGGAAATTTTCGAGATTATATCGTACGGACCTTTCCAAGAAATAAGAAGTCTGTTTTCCCTACAAGGTAGCAAAACAAATGCTTTGTCACCAGGACAAAGTTGTCGTAAGGTTCTTTTCTTATTGGCAAATTGTCTTACCTTCTGTTTAGCAAATTCAGAAGAAGAAGTAGCCAATTTGCATGCTTCGATAATCTTTTGTCTCAGCGCGATGACATATTCGTAAGACGATTTTGTGTCATCGGTAATATTATCGGCGGTTATGAGATCATGAAGCAAAGACATAGGGCCGCGCGGTCGCGCGCCAATTGATCTTAAATGGACCAATGATGTCTATCGCCATTTTCTGAAATGGTCGAATAGGGATGTCTGCAGCCTGAATAGGTGCAGCATGGCGTGGACCTTTGGATTTGACCTCTTGACATACTTTACAAGATCGACAATAAATTCGTATGTCCTTGTTCACAAAAGGCCAAAAGAAAGCCGCGAGAACTCTTGACTTTGTACGGGAAAAACCCATATGTCCAGCACACTGAGAGTCGTGAGCGTGCTGCAAAATTTTAACTCTCAAATTCTTTGGCACAAGAATCTGAGAGTGACTTGACTTAGCGGAGTCTTGCACCATACGTACAAGTACGCCATTCTTCATTGTAGTCCAAGATTTACGCTTTGTATCTTTATTCAGATCACCTTTTGTTGCAAGAGTGAAGAATTTCTTTAGAGTCGGATCATCTTCTTGCTGTTTTATAAACGAGTCACGAGAAATTACCAAGGGATCATCTTGGTTATGCACTTCCTTATCTTCAGTAGATGAAGTTTGAGGCATATTAAGAGCTTGAGCTCTAGTGACTACAGCATTAGCAGTTTGCATATTTTGTTTTTCCCAAACGGAAATTTGTTGTGGAGTGAATTCTTTTACTCCATGAATTCGGCCGATGATAAGATCAGCGATCGGATTCGGCAGAAGACATGCGTGTACATCTCCTGTAAAGAAAGGAGTAGCAATCTTAATGATAGCAGTAGAGTATTTCTCTAAGGTGCCGCCAAATGTTACACATTTGACTACTTTTCCTGTGGCACGAGAAGGATCTACAAGTGACTGCCTAACACCAATTGTGGTGCATCCAGAATAAAAAAGAACTGAGACTGGATTGTCATTTACTAAACCTTTATGTAAGACAAGAGAACCTCTTCCATCATGCGCGACTGACGCAGGAAGAGCGGGAAGAGGATGGCCACAACTTAAAGTGGACACCGTAATTGGTTCAAATAATGTTTTGCATTGGGGGCACTGAGATGCTCTCCCAAAATCAAAAGCGGAACATGCCATATTATTAGCGTCATTATTATCTTTAGTCTGTTTATAGGCTTCATGTGACTCTTGCTGTGCAGAGTTTGCCTGATAATGTGATTTATGTTTTTTGTATTGTGATCTACCTCGATTATTATTGCCTCTGTAATCATTATTGTTTCCCTTATTGTAACCCCTATTTGGGTTTGAGTAATAGTTCTCATGGTTACCATTATCATATTCATTATAATGAGTATCTCTATAACTATGGTCTTGTTGTCTCCATGATGGATGACTTGGATAGTTCCTATAATGACTTCCTCTGCGGAAATTCCTATAATTATGACCACCCCTGAATCGAGGGCTGTCGGCTCGTCTCCAGTACTTCGCAGAAGAACCCTGAAATGATTGGTTACCTTGGTTTTGATAACTATTATGGTTACCCTTTTTGTCAAACTTGTTTTGTGGTCCCTGAAATTTGTGTGAATAATTAGGGTTGTATGGTGTTGCTGAAGCAACTGGCATGCCTTCCTTAACCTTAGCATTGCTAAAAGCTACGTCCGGATGTGCCGTGACGTATTGGGTACAATATTCTTCCATTTCATTTAGTGTCTTGGGTTTACGCTCATGTAGGAATTCAAGGAATGGTTTATTTACACTTGACATAATCTTGTCTCTGAGCAACAAGTCCATAAGGGCTTCATATGTCTTTTCTGTTTTGGACAGCTCAATCCAAAGATTAAATGTAAGACGTGTCCTTGCAATGAATTCTGAGAATTCTACCCCTGATTCAGGTACCATTTTCTTAAACAAAAGACGGTAACCTTCCTCTGTTAATTGATATTTTTTCAATAAAGCTGCCCTAATAACATCATAATTATCCTTGTCAGTCTCTTCAACCAAACTTAAACTAGTCAGAGAATCACCTTTCAAATTTTCTGATAACTGGTTAGCATATCGTGATTTATCCACATTATGAGGTCAACAAGAGCGTTCAAATCTATTCAGCCAGAATGTTATGTCATCACTGGAAGGATTGAACGCTGGTACCTTGACCTTGTAAGTAAAGGGTTTACCATTACCACTAGAGGACTGATTAACATTACTCATATTTGTCAATTTCAATTTTTCTATCTCAAATGCTAAAAGTACTTTCTTATGTTCATGTTCCATCTTTGCTTTTCTCTCCTCAGCTTCTAATCTTTTATTTTCAGCCTCTATTTCTAGTCTTTTCTGTTCAGCTTCTCTGTCTAATCTCTTTTGTTCAGCCTCAGCTTCTCTTTCTAATCTTTTTTCTTCTTTTTCCATTTCCATCTGGATTCTCTTTTCCTCCACCTGCATCTGCAATTTCTTTTGCTCAGCTTCCAATTCCATTTATTTCTCCTCAGCTTTTAGTTTTTTCTCTTCAGCCTCAGCTTTTTGTTTTTTCTCTTCATACTTCTGTGCTTTGGCATAATGAGAGAGTGCAAACTCTTTTAACTCCTCAGGAGTCATCCCAAGGGCTCTCCCTTGCTCAATGAAGTAGTCTAAAGTTGCCATAATATTTAATAATATGTGGCTATTATCACTGAAATAACAAATTTATTTTTGAACAAAAACTTGTATAATCAGCTGCCTATATCCCAATCTCTGTGGGAAACAAGCCTTTAAATAAGGTCTTGTATACTCAACTGTGTACCTCTAATAATAGCAATTAGTCATCAGTTGATTATTTCTCATAAGTTCACTACACAGCTAGTAGTGTATGATCAAATATAATTTATATAGCGTATGTCAACCAAGAACACAAACAAAACAATTATAAAAGACAACATGAAAACATTCGCAGAAATCAAATAAGTTAAATAAAAAAACAGAAGAAAATAATCACAGAACCTGTGATGATAACCGCGCCGTACGAAACAAAACAAATAACGCCACAGTCTTCATAACCCTCCACTCCCAAAGGAGCATAGGCCTTCAACAAACACATGCCAAGTCCTCCTGTAACGTGCCATCATCTCAAGTTCTTTCCATGTTCTCCTCATCCCGAACATTCCAGGTGCCAAATCTGGAAGTTCTCCTAGAAGAAAGAAGGTTAGTCAGCAACACAGACTCCTTTCGGCTTTCTCTGTGTTGCATCATACGCCTCCCCGCGAGAGGACCTTCCCCTGTCTTGGATGGCTGTGTTTTATTTAGACCTACAAGTACAAACAAATCAAAACAAAACTAAAGAACAGAAAAAAATATTACAAAAACAACGATGGGACAGATCGTCACAGCTAACAAAAATAGCAACAGATGTTGCAGCAAATTTTCAATCAAGAAAATTGCACCTACAGAACACTAATATAGGACCTCTCGAAGTGGTATACCCTATATCAGTCGCCTACCCAACCGACCCGCAAACAATAAACTAATTTAATACACAAACAAATAACATAAATACATATATAGCATATAATAGTGTGTGTTGCAGCAAAGGCTCAGTTATATCATATAATGGTATAGTTCAATCAAAATTAACTGCCACTTTAATAAATTAATACTGGCCTAAACTATTAAAATTCAACGCAAGATAATAGTGTAGAGAAGATCCACCGTTGAAGGGAACTGCAACAACGACAATAGTTAGTGGTCTCCAAAGTATTCTGTTGTGTAGCAATGTCTGTTTAATATAAACAATGTCTGTACTTTCCGCGCTGTTCTGTGTAAGAATGTCTGCACAAAGTAGATGTCAATAAACGCTGACCTAGTTACTGCAATCTTGTATCGTAACTTGGGCTTCAAAACATGGCAACAAAGTAATGGTACTTGACCTTCTCAAAAGACTGCAATGTATCGGCAACGCCGGATACTTTGAAAATACAGCCAACTTGCTATACCTAGTTGTAGATGGAGATGTCTTGAACCGATAGAGTACTTCACGGCTTGAATGAAGAATGTGGCCTGCTGAATGTCGAATGGGTAATGGACCCCGAATGTGCTGGTGCCAGCCCAAACCAGCATTTGGCCACCACAATGATAATGTGTTATTCTGTGTTGTTATTATTTTTCTTCACACTATCCTTGGACTGGTTTGCGTGGGTGGTGCGCTGACATTATGTATGGACGGATGATATGGATAAAGTTCCACCCAGAGCAACTGTATACTCGTTACATGGACGTCACACTGACTCACGACGAGTAAGCGAAAAAAAAAAACAGCTGGTGACGTTTTCCAAACATTTATTAGGACGCCACAATAGGTACGCTGACACTGACAATCAATCACAAGCAATGTAGGGCATATCAATCAGCATAATGTAAAGTTCCTCAATAAATTGTGCATTCAAGTAAGCTGATCTCATAGATATGTTAGTTTCAGCAGGTTCAGCTCAAACATTAGCTCTTTCCTGATACAAATGGATCATATAAATATAGGCAAGTCTCAATACAAGCCGCACGGAAATGGCGGGTTATGAATCCAGTTCACGTTGACCTTCTGTGGACATATTTTCTAAGTCTAACCTTTGTAGAGGTATCTCCGCTGGCATAGTGAAGTTCGAGGAACATAATAATAACTGTTCTGTGGGCATAAGTAGCCTGAAACATAGATATATCAGGTATAGAGATATCTGGTGTACTTCTAATAACAGAGTCTCTCCTCTGCCTGACGATGCGAATGAGTCGAACAACAAAGTCTAACTTCACCGGCTACAGGACAAAGTAGGAGGAGCGATTACCTTTGTGTTCGAGAACACCACAATTCCAACCGTATCCAGACGTTAGAATTAAACACATGGGACTAATGTTAATAGACCTGCCATCAAATTCACAGAAGGTTTTTCCCATGATGAAAGAAAAACTCGGGGACATCAGAACATGTCTTGCCCCGTACACAGATCACATCTCGACATGACGGAAGTTCCTTTTCAAAAAACACACACAGTCTGGGCATTCGCTAAAGTTAACTTTGAACTATATTCAAGTGGGACAACTACATATTTACATTCATTCGAAGCAAAAAATAAGTATTCGCCCTTTGACTAGAGTTCTAATCTTAGACCCAAAATATTATTAACAAATATTTTCAAATATACACAAGCTTACAGACAAACAAATATCTTTCTATATATATATATCTCTATTTATTGCCAATACCAGAATCTGTGCGTAACAATCTCCCTTTTTGGTTCATTCATTGGGTTTGACCTTTAGGGTCAAAGGTAAACAGTTCTGGGCTTTGTGCCATGCGCAGTGGTTGCGCGCAAAATTAGACTTCCGTGAGGTAGAGTGCGAACTGGCTTCTGTAGGACGTGAATGTCCGTTGTATCCTGGGGAAGGAAAATCTTCGAAGTGACTGCGTTGTCAGTTTTCCCCAGTGATTTACTGTACGTCAGAAATGACGACAGTGTTATTTCTTATGTTCTGAGGATTTGCTTCAAGGTAACACCGACTTTATCATTACTACGCATTCGGTTGCAGAATTTATTAAAGGCTTACCTAGCCTGTGAGAACAGCCCACAGTTCCTGTAATGCAGAACTTATATTTTGTGCTCAAGGTAGCTATTTAAGACTATTCGTCTTTATATGATCAGAAGTCCAGTGACGAAGTTATATAAGGTGGAAACCGCAGATTGGCGGTATATCTATAAAAACATTATAGCAGGGTTGATGCAACCTGCTTATGAAGAGTAAACAGCTGACGTCATATCGAGGTCTGTGTAATGGCCACTATTCTACCGCATGGAAAGATGTAACTGGCGTGTTATGCCAAGTTGAACGACGGCCCTGGTAATAGGATTACATGAGTTAAGGGCTCGTCCATTGTATGACGGAGTTATTAAGGTATCTGACGCGTTCAGTCAGGGATACGAAAGCGGCATTATGAACTGTACATTAAAAAACATACCACTATTGACCATGCCCACATATGTGAATGTTTACCAGCCTTAGAAGGCCTGATATGTACCAAGCGATTTCAATTAACATGATGTACATGAACCTGTTTACATTGACTGTTCCTGTGTGATTCTACTGTTAGTTCTGTGAATAAATGTATGAACTGTCACCAGTAGTTTCAACCATCATTGGCTTCAGTACGACTGTGACTGGGTGTATTGTGTAACTAGATATGAGCCTAAACGCATTCGCGACTACACACCCATGTCTCTCATGATCATCATCATCTGTTGACCCACAAGGAACATGTATGCTGCAGCTATGTGAGCTATGACTTTATGTTCCTGGAGACCACTACATGTTATTGTGGATCTAACTATCATTGCGCGCTTGACATTGTACTCCTGTGCTGACAAAGAACAATAGAGTTACTGTATTGTTATTTGTAACTAAACTTTGTTTGCAACACATTTCATTATATGCAATGTTTTATGTTACTTGTAATATTGTGGTGTATTTTTCTGTTGTTTTCAGCGGGTTTTGGTTGGGAAAGGTGACTCCTTTAGATAATACCACGTAATAGAGGTTGTCTATTGAGAGAGTTTTCTGTAGGGACTGCAAATTTCCTTAATTGGGATTTGCTAGCGACAATTGTTGCTATTTACGTTTAGCTGTGACGAGATGTGTTAGTGTTGTTTTCGTTATTTTTTCCATTCTTTGATTTACGATTTGTTTTGTTTGAATCTGTTCGTCTCTCCTTCCTTTAACTTATTTCTTTACACCTTTTTTGTTTATAACAGTGTTGCCATTTGTCTTGTTTACTTTTCGCAGTCATCATTACACATTTTTGTAACATTTTCCTTAGTTTCGCTGTATTGATTATGTGACTTCTGCGAACATTTTCGGTTGTTGTTCTGTATCTTTGTCCTTGTATTTATTATTGTCATACACAGTCTACATACATATACTTGGTCATGTATTATTATTATTGTTATTAATATGATACACTATTCATATTGAGATTATTGATAGAATATTATTATAAAGAAACAAGGTAACCATACAAGGTCTTTGACTAAGACTTGTCTCTCAAAGAGACTGAAATAAACTGAACTGAGTATACAAGTCTAATATTAAAGACTTGTCTCCCATTGAAGTGGGATAAGGTAATTTATTTAATTTTTCAGGTTACTGATCTCATTAGACAGAATGTCTACACTGGAATACTTCATTGGACAAGGGAAATCCCTTGGCAAGTCTGGTAAAGAATTAGAAGAATTCGCGACTGCTCAGTTCGCCATGGTATTAAAGTCGGAAGAAAAGAGACATAAAGAGGAAAATAAATTGAAGGCAGAAGCTGAGCAAAAGAAGATAGATGCTGAGAATTTAAGATTGCAGATGCAAGCTGAACAAAAGAAGACAGATGCTGAGAATTTAAGGTTGCAAATGCAAGCTGATGAAAGAAAATTCCAGATGGAAATGGAAAAACAAAAAAATGATGCTGCTGCAGAGGAGAGAAAACTTTAAGCTGAGGAGAGAAACTTCAGGCTGCTGCAGAGGAAAGAAAACTTCAAGCTGAGGAGAGAAAACTTCAAGCTGCTGCAGAGGAAAGAAAACTTCAAGCTGAAGAAAAAAGATTAGACAGAGAAGCCGAGGATAGAAAGGAAAAAGCAAAAATGGAACATAATGAAAAACTCTTAACTTTGGAGTTAGAGAAATTGAAATTGACAAATATGGGTGCTCATCAAGCAACTTCGGGTACGACAAAGGAGTTTGCTAGTAAGATCAAATTACCTCATTTTAATCCTTTAAAGGACGACATAGCGGATTATCTGGATAGATTCCAATTTTTATGCGATATGCATAAGATAAAAAAGGAAAAATATGTCGAACAATTGATGGAATTTTTTACTGGTGAAACAGTGACTACTCTTATGACAATAGAAGAACATAACAGAACTAATTATGATGTTGTCAGAGCAGCATTACTAAAAAAATATCAACTAAAAGAAGAAGATTATCGTCTTCGTTTTAGGACAATGTTGCCAGAAAATGGAGTAGATTTCTCTGATTATATTACAAAGATACGTCGTACATTTACACGATGGATTGAGTTGTCTCAAACTGAGAAAACATATGAAGGCCTAATGGACTTATTACTTCGAGACAAAGTTTTGTCATCTGTTAATGATTCTTTCCTTGCATTTCTTCATGAGCGTAAGAACAAAAAACTTAAAAGACATGGAGGAATACTGTTACCAGTATGCCACCGCGCATCCCCATGCTACAGTTAGCAATTCTAAAGTGAAAGAAGGGTTGCCAGTTGCTTCGGCCGCACCATATGGCCCTAATTTCAATAAGAAATTTCAGGGTGCTCAACAAAACTGGAATAGGAAAAGTAATCAGAATTACACTCATAAGCAGAGTAATCCAACATATGAAGGTTCTTCTTCTAAGAACTGGAGACGAGATGGTAGTTCTCGTAATTTTGGTGGTAATAATTTTAGACACTGTCGCAAAGGTTATCACAATAAAAACTATCCGAGCTTTTCTTCTCGGGATAACCATTCTCGACTTCAAGAATATGACGATGGTGAATATACAAACCGGGATTCAAACCGGAATGATAATTACAATAGACAATATGATAACAATTACAGGGGAAATGATAATCGCGGTAGACCTAGATATAACAAAAGAAAAGCTTACCAACAGGCAAACTCTGCACAACAAGAGTTTAATGGAGCCTGTAATCAAGTAAATGATAGTGGGAACTCTAATGCTATCACTGGTTGTGCTTTCGATTTTGGGAGAGCAACTGAATGCCCCCAATGCTCAACATTGTTCGAGCCATCGTCTGTATCTACCTTAATTTGTGGTCACCCTCTTCCCGCTCTTCCTGCTACAGTTGCGCATAATGGGAGAGGATCTCTCATCTTGCATAAGGTCTAGTGAATGATAGTCTAGTCTCAGTGCTTTTTGATTCTGGATGTACTACTGTCGGGGTTAGACAGTAATAGATAAACGCTGTTACACGGGAAAGGTGGTCAAATGTGTTACATTTGGGGGTACCATGGAAAAATATCCTACTGCTGTCATTAGCATTGATACTCCCTTCTTTACAGGAGATGTCCACGCGTGTCTTCTTTCTAATCCTATTTCGGATCTTATAATCGGTCGTATTCATGGGGTTAAGGAATGCACCCCGCAACAAATTTCTATTTGGGAGGAACAAAATATCCAAACGGTCAATGCAGTTGTAACAAGAGCCCAAGCTCTTATCCCTCCAACTTCATCTGATGATAGTAATGGAGTTGATAGCCAAGACGATCACTTGGTGATTTCGCATGACTCGTTTGTTAAACGACAAGAAGAAGATCCTTCTTTAAAGAAATTCTTCCTTCTCGCAAAGAAAGGTGATCCTAATCAGAATACGAATCACAGATCGTATATCACTATAAAGAATAGTATACTGGTACGAATGGTACAACACTCGGACAAGTCTATGCATTCGCAAATTCTTGAGCCTAAGTGTATGAGAGCCTTAATTCTTCAACATGCACACGATTCTCAGTGTGCTGGACATATGGGTTTTTCCAGAACTAAGACTGGAGTCCTTACGTCTTTCTTTTGGCCATTCGTGAACAAAGACATACGAATTTATTGCCGATCTTGCAAAATTTGTCAAGAGGTCAAGTCTAGAGGTCCAAGACATGCTGCACCTATTCAGGCCGCAGATATTCCTATTCGGCCGTTTCAGAAAATGGCAATAGACATTATTGGCCCGTTTAAGATTAAGTCAGCCAGAGTACATCAATTTATCCTTACTTGCGTTGACATGTGCACGCGTTGGCCAGAGGCTATACCTCTTAAAAGCATATCAACTGTCGATGTCGCAGATGCTCTTTGGCTCATATTTTCTCGTCTGGGATTCCCCGGAGAAATACTGTCAGACCACAGCACTCAATTAATATCGGACACTATGTCTCAGGTAATGGCTACTCTGGACATTAAAAGGTCTTTCAGTAGTATTTATCATCCAATGTCCAATGGATTGGTTGAACGTCTTAATAGGACACTAAAGAACTTACTTGGCAAGATAACGGAGGATCATCCTGATGATTGGGACATGGTCCTACCTGCAGCTCTCTTTGCTTATAGAGAGGTTCCCAACGAGCATACAGGGTTTTCTCCTTTTGAACTTGTCTTTGGCGCGCAAGTGCGCGGTTCTATGTCCTTGCTAAACGATCTGATCACTGCCGATAATATTGACGATGATACACAATCGTCATATGAATATGTCATTGCTCTTAGGGAAAAAATTATCGAATCATGCAGGTTAGCTACTTCATCATCAGAATTTGCTAAAGAAAAGGCTAGGCGATTCGCTAATAAGAAAAGACACCTACGTCAACTTTGTCCTGGAAACAAAGCGTTTGTCTTACTTCCCTCGAGGGAAAACAGACTTCTCATTTCTTGGAAAGGTCCATACACTATAGTCTCTAAAATTTCGGATGTCGACTATATTGTCGATGTTGATGGAAGGCATAAAACCTTTCATATAAATATGCTTACGGAATTTATTGAACGGCCAGACTATTTACAGCCTATTTTCCAGGCGACGGACGATTCTCCAGTCCAACATGGTCATATCTCATCCCTGTCCGTTATACAGGATGAGGAAACTACTTTTTCTGATGTTAACTTACCTCTTCCCGTGATTCCACTTAATTCTACGGAATCATGGAAAAACTTTACCGTCTCTTCGAACTTGCCTTTTGAGGAACAGCGTCAAGTATCTTCTACGCTACAATCATTTCAGGATGTCCTTACCGACATTCCTGGACGCACACATGTCATTGAACATGACATCATACTTACTGATCGTAATCCGATCAGAGTAAGACCATACCCTATACCTATTCATTTTCAAGCACAAGTCGAGAAAGAATTGGCTTATTCTTCGTCGATGGTTATTGTTCGAAAGAAAGACAATAACATACGTCTTTGCGTTGATTATCACAAATTAAATCACGTTACGAAGTTCGATGCTGAACCTATGCCTTTATTAGATGATCTACTTATTAGACTTTCTAAAGCTAAATTCTTTACTAAACTAGACTTGTCGAAAGGTTATTGGCAAGTCCCTTTGACGGAACACGCCAAACCTCTCACTGCTTTTTCAACAGTTAGGGGCTTATTTCAGTGGACTTTTATGCCTTTCGGGCTTATGAACGCCCCAGCAACTTTCGTGCGCATGATGCGACGAATTCTATCGTATCGTACAGATGTCATTGCCTATTTGGACGACATCTGTCTGTTCAGTGATACTTGGGAAGAATACTATTTAGGTTTAAATGAATTACTATCTACTCTACGTGAGCATAGTTTGACTGCAAAACCCTCTAAGGCTTTTGTTGGGTTTAGTGAAATTTCTTTCCTGGGTCATCGGGTTGGTCATGGTCTGTTGAAGACAGAGGACCAAAACATTTCTAAGATATTAAATATCTCAGTCCCGAAGACAAAAAAGCAAGTACGTAGTCTCTTGGGATTAATACAATGCTATGGAAGATTCATTGATAATCTATCCTCCATTATGGCACCACTTTCAACGTTATTTAAAAAAGGTTCTCCTAATATGGTGCGTTGGTCCCAAGAATGCCAATCGTCATTGGATCAGGTTAAGAATTTGTTCTCATCTCATCCTATCTTAAGACTACCAACGATTGATAAGACTTTTGTCCTTCGTAGTGATGCCTCTTCCACTGGGATTGGAGCGGCACTAATGCAGGAGTATTCAGGAACTCTGCATCCTGTAATGTATATTTCTAGGAAGCTGAATGCGGCAGAAAGGAATTACTCGGTTTTAGACCGTGAATTGTTGGCCATGGTTTGGTCCATTCTTAAGCTACAAAGGTTCCTTCTGGGCGCGCATTTCATTATGGAAACCGACCAAAAAGCTCTTACAGCTATGCAAAGTAAGGATTTGAAGAGCTCGAGATCTACTCGTTATGCGATTGCTCTTCAACCTTTCCATTTCACGGTGCGAGCTATCCGTGGTTCGGATAATGTGATGGCAGACATATTGTCTAGATGCCCACATGATTCCATTTAAATCTTATGTCCTAGATTTCCTGATACACTTCCAGACTTATGTCTGTTCTTAATATCATAATATATATTAACACAATTGTGTCACATTTTGGATGATGTATATGACTGTTGCGTGATAAATTCTCGCAACATCGTTTTTTACAATATCTATTTTATAACGCAAGGGCAACAACTGCTTGAAATTTATAGTTACTTTTCTCGGTAAGCATTTGTCTTCTCGCGTTGGTATCGAATGCAGTTAAGTTTGAGCTGTGGTCATTTTGCGCTGGACTGCGCATGACTTGTCTTGCTTCTTGGTCGATCGGTTTCCGCCCACCACTAGTGGAGTGAGCGATTTGGAATGGCGAAAGAGATGCCTCGTTGAAGAGGGGATCTCCGCTATTTTTTGTTCTGTCAGGGATGTGTAGTCCTCTTAATGGATATTTCGTTTATTCGAGATAATACCTCTAGTGTTTCCCACATGCCGGGAGGCGTGATATTTCTGTGTATTTCATGAAAGCAAGGTAAATTAACATTTTCATTAACTCTATCGATTTTTGGTCGTGAACGATTTCTGGCTCATAGCCTGTCTTCGAAAGTCGTCGTCACGAGATGTTTTCCTAGCTCACATGTCGCTGTATTGTGCTGCATCGGTTGATGCAGGTCCCAAGGACTATTACTTGCTACTTGATTACCTGAACTAGGTTTGAAAAACCTTTGTTATCTAGAGGATATTTTTGAGGACATTATTTATACTTCGGCAGACGTGTCTGTCTTGCTGAAGTCAGATTAAGGAGAGTGAACTGATCTCATACATCTGGTTATCTCCTGGCTGTAATAGAAAAGGATGGAGTTTTTCACCTGACTACATTTACAGCACTATGAAATATAACATGCATCTGACTCATCATTGTAATGCTGTCTACCGTCTATTGCTGTATTGAATGTTGCTGTGATAATGACTGTTTGATGTGTCTACATATTCGCGTAACCATTTTGTCACTGTGGCGTCCACAATAAATAATGAAGAAAAACGTCAACGGCTGTTTCAAGAATCATTGACTTTATACGTCGTGAGTTTACTGACGTCCTATGTGGATTGCCCTGTTATTTTTGTATGAACATTGTTTTGACTGAACACATCTGCACACTACACAAAACCAGACATGCGGATACCATCCATCATCATATGGCATCACGCATCATTTGGTGGCCATAAGCTGGTTTGATTCTGGTACCAGCAAACACGGGGTCCCTTACCCACTTCATTTTCAACAAGAATTTATCAGCATCCATCAAGAAATTAACATTCTTCAAGACAGCCAACATCTTCAAAATTTTCAAAGTACTCGGCGTTGCCCGGTAAAAGTCAAAATTTCAATTTTTTGACGGAAACAAGAATTTGACAGTACCCGGCGTTGTTACATGTTGCCGGATAACTCGGACTGCTGTTATCTTTTACGCAAGTCAAGCAAGTTGCTGCTGTCAAGGTTCCAGTGCTGTCGTTTTTTGAGAAGGTCAAGTGCCGGTTGAAACGGGTTGTTTTCTGAAGAAGGCCAAGTACCGATTTCCATTAACTTACTTTGGATTAGAAGGTCAAGTGCCGAAACAACTCAACACACAGTATTTCAGAAGCTCTTGTACCATCGTGTTAGCAGTGGAAGCAGTTCAGATGTGCCATCATCGTTGGAGCTTCGCTCTTTAGGACGTTGATTGACATCCGTTTTTCTGCTGTTCTACGATTGGAAGCCTATAAGTTAAGTGGCCTGTTTGTATGTAAACTGTGCCCTTATACTTCTGCTGAGTCTTCTGTGTATCATCTCATTCTATATGTTATATGTCTATATGTTATTTGTATATTTATATGTTTATATTTCAGCGGGTTCTCGGTTGGGTGGTGTCTCCGTTAGATTATGCCACGTCATAGAGGTCGTCTATTGTGAGCGTTTTCTGTAGGGTTTGCAAATTTCCGATACTGGAATTTGCTAAGCGACTTCTGTTGCTATTTATGTTAGCTGTGATGACATGTTTTAATATTGTTTTCGTTATTATTTCGCATTCTTTAGTTTTGTTTTGATTTGTTTGTATTTGTTAGCCTACTCTTGTCTATAATTTAGTTTCATACAACATTTTTGTTTATACACTGTGGTGTCATGTATTTTGTTTAATTCTATCGTAGATATCGTCACATTTTTTGTGATATTTCATTAATTTCTGCTTTATTTTTAGTTGATTTCTGCGAACGTTTTTGTATTGTTGCTGATCTTTGTTATTGTTTACATTGTTATTGTTTACATTGTTTGCATTGTTTACATTTTCAATGTTTACATTCTGCATGTGTTTACATAGTCATTGTTTACAGTTATAGTAATTAGTTAATGGGCTATGCTAATGCACTGTTACTACTACACTGATGATAAATGAATGATGAATAGTGTTGTGCACTATTGAATGAGAAGTGCACTTATGATCAAGAATTGATTGGTGATATTTCATATACAAGTTCTTTGATTGGAGACTTGTTTCCCACAGAGACTGGGATAATATAAGGTGATGTGAATATACAAGTGCTTAATTAAGACTTGTTACACTTAGGTTTGAAATAAATTAGTTAATTATTTCAGGTTTTGGACGCATATGTTAGACAACATGTCTACATTTGAGCACTTTATTGAGCAGGGTAAATTGCTTGGGAAGACTGGTGATAAGTTAGAAGAATTTGCAACTGCTCGATATGATAAAGCAATGGAAGCTGAACAAAAGAAACTGCAGATGGAAGCTGAACAAAAGAAACTGCAGATGCAGGTGGATGAAAAAAGATTCCAAATGGAAATGGAAAAACAAAAAAGGGAATCAGAAGCTGAGGAAAGAAAACTCCAGCTAGAGGCTGAAAATAAAAGACTTGAAAAAGAGGCTGAAAATAAAAGACTTGAAAAAGAGGCTGAAAATAAAAGACTTGAAAAAGAGGCTGAAAATAAAAGACTTGAAAAAGAGGCTGAGAATAAAAGACTTGAGAAAGAAGCTGAAAGACTTCAAATAGAGGCTCAGGCTGAGGAGAGAAGATTACAGAGAGAGTCTGATGAGAGGAAAGAGAAAGCAAAAATGGAACATGAAGAAAAGGTCTTAGCTTTAGAGTTGGAAAAATTGAAATTGATGAACATGAGTAATGGTAATGATTCAAACAAGGGTTCATCTTCTGGTAAGGCTAATAATGATACTTTTAAGATTAAGTTGCCAACTTTTAGTCCTTCCAGTGATGACATAATGTTCTATCTGGACAGATTTGAACAAGCATGTACAGCTCATAACATAGACAAAGCAAAATATGTTTATCAGTTATCAGGGATACTGACAGGTAAAGCTCTAAGTATATTAAATATGGTGGATGAACCTGACAAGAACAATTATGAGGTTGTCAGGGCCGCTCTGTTAAAGAAATATCAGCTTAACGAAGACGGCTATCGTCTACAATTTAAAAACATGTTACCTGAAAATGGAGTTGAATTCTCCGAGTTTATTGCAAGAATACGCATTACTTTCTCACGATGGGTTGAACTATCTAAGACGGAAAAAAACTTATGAAGGACTTATGGACTTAATACTTAGAGACAAAGTCATGTCGTCTGTCAATGAGTCTTTCCTTGCTTTCCTTCATGAACGTAAACCTAAAACAATAAAAGAAATGGAAGATTTCTGTTGCCAATACGTAACTGCACACCCACACATAACCATGGGTAACTCTAAGGTGAAAGAAGGTTTACCAGTTGCTTCGGCAGCTCCGTATGGTCAAAACTTTGCTCGTAGATTCCAACAAAATTTTGATAGAAAGAGCAGCGGTAATTTCTGTCAAAATCATGGAAACCAATTTCATGGTGATTCTTCTTCGAAGAATTGGAGACAACCTGATAGTGGTCGTTACTATCACCCTAATAATTATAGGCATTTCAAAAGAGGATATGGTAATAGAGGTTATTCCTGCCGAAGACCTCAGAACCAAACAAATAGATGTTCGCATCAATGTGAACATGATAGTAATCGTGGAAACTGGAATTCGAACCAGGATAACAATTACAATAGAGACAATAATAACTGCAGAGATAATAATAACTCTGATAACTTCAGAGGTAATAATAGTCGGGGTAGATCTCAACACAAAAAAAGAGATATCAGCAGGCTAATGCTGTACAACAGGAAACTGAGGGAGCCTGTAATCATGTTGTTGATAATAAAAACTTTGGCGCTGTCACTGGTTCTGCTTTTGACTTTGAGAGAGCAAACAAATGCCCCCAATGCAGTACTTTATTCGAACCGGGTACCATAACTACTTTGAGTTGTGGTCACCCACTTCCCGCTCTTCCTGCTGCTGTTGCGCATGACGGGAGGGGTTCTTTAATTCTACATAAGGGTCTTGTTAATGATACTCCGGTCTCACTACTTTTCGATTCCGGATGCACCACAATTGGTGTTAGACAATCGCTTGTAGATCCATCTTGTGCTACAGGAAGGGTTATTAAATGTGTCACATTTGGCGGCACTCTAGAAAAATATCCTACTGCTGTAATTCGCATTGCCACTCCTTTCTTTACTGGAGATGTGCATGCTTGTCTCTTACCTAATCCTATTGCGGACCTTATTATTGGTCGTATTCACGGAGTTAGGGAGTGTACCCCACAGCAGATTGCTGCTTGGGAAGATAATAACATGCAAGCTACAAATGCAGTAGTTACAAGAGCACAAGCTCTACAAACACCCGAAACTTCACTGAATAGTGATAATGAAGTTGATAGCCAAGATAGTCACTTAGTGATCACTCGTGACTCTTTCATAAAATTGTAAGAAGAAGATCCTTCTTTAAAAAAATTCTTCGTTCTTGCGAAGAAAGGTGATCCGAATCAGGATACAAATAGAAAATCTTGGATTGCAATGAGAAACGGCGTACTTGTACGTATGGTACAAGATTCGACTACGTCGGCACATTCGCAAATTCTTGTTCCCAAGAGCATGAGAGTGCAAATATTACAACATGCTCATGACTCGCAATGTGCTGGACATATGGGTTTTTCCCGTACGAAGTCGAGAGTCCTTGCGGCTTTCTTTTGGCCTTTTGTCAATAAGGACATTCGTATTTACTGCCGATCATGCAAGGTATGTCAGGAGGTCAAATCTAGAGGACCACGACATGCTGCGCCTATCCAGGCTGCTGACATTCCTATTCGGCCGTTTCAGAAAATGGCCATAGATATTATTGGCCCTTTTAAGGTCAAGTCGGCCAGAGGACATCAGTTTATCCTTACATGTGTCGATATGTGCACACGTTGGCCAGAGGCTATTCCTCTTAAGAGCATATCTACTACAGATATCGCAGATGCTCTTTGGTTGATATTTTCTCGCTTGGGGTTCCCCAGAGAAATATTGTCAGACCATGGCACTCAACTCATATCTGACACTATGTCACAGGTAATGTCTACCTTACATATTGAACGATCTCTCAGTAGTATCTACCATCCTATGTCTAATGGGTTAGTTGAGCGTCTGAATAGAACGCTCAAGACTTTGCTTGGTAAGATAACTGAAGATCATCCTCAAGATTGGGACAGGGTTTTACCCGCGGCTCTCTTTGCCTATAGAGAAGTCCCTAATGAACACACAGGATTTTCTCCCTTCGAACTTGTCTTTGGCGCGCGTCCACGCGGCCCTATGTCTTTATTACACGATCTCATCACTGCCGATGATATTAGCGATGAAACTCAATCCTCATATGAGTATGTCATTGCTCTTAGACAAAAGATCATTGAGGCATGTAAGCTAGCAACTGCTTCATCAGAAATTGCTAAAGAGAAGGCAAGGCAGTTTGCTAACAAGAATAGATGTCTACGACAACTTTGTCCAGGTGACAAAGCATTCGTCCTACTCCCCAGTAGGGAAAATAGACTTCTTATTGCATGGAAAGGTCCGTATGCAATAGTCTCTCGGATTTCCGATGTTGACTATGTGGTCGATATTGATGGAAAGCATAAAACTTTCCACATAAACATGCTTTCGGAATTTCACGAACGTCCGGACTATTTGCTGCCTATTTTCCAGGCAACGGATGATGCTCCTGCACCTCACGGTCATTATTCATCCCTGTCTGTCATACAGGATGAGGAAGCTACCTTCTCTGATGTCAACCTTCCCCTTCCAGTGGTTCCACTACATTCCACGGAATCTTGGAAAAACGTTTCTGTTTCTCCTAATCTTTCTGGTGACGAACATCGACAAGTCTCTTCGATGTTACAAACATTTCAGGATGTTCTCACTGACATTCCTGGACACACAGATGTCATAGAACATGACATAATTCTTACCGACAATAATCCAATTAGGGTTAGGCCGTATCCTATTCCTATACACTTTCAGTCGCAAGTGGAAAAGGAATTGGATGAAATGATTCAATTAAATATAATTGAACCATCGACTTCACCATATTCTTCTTCCATGGTTATTGTCCGGAAGAAGGATAAGAACATACGAATTTGTGTTGATTATCGCAAATTGAATCAGGTCACAAAGTTCGATGCTGAACCGATGCCTTTGTTAGAAGATCTACTGATTAGACTTTCTAATTCTAGATTCTTCACTAAACTTGACTTGTCTAAAGGTTATTGGCAAGTGCCTTTAGCAGAGCATGCCAAACCTCTTACTGCTTTTTCTACACCTAGGGGTCTATTTCAATGGAATGTTATGCCTTTTGGTCTCATGAACGCCCCTGCACTTTCGTTCGCATGATGCGTCGAATTCTGTCACATCGTTCGGATGTCATCGCATACTTAGATGACATCTGTCTCTTCAGTGATACCTGGGAAGATCACTATTTAGGGTTATATGACTTACTGTCCACTCTACGTGAGAATAATTTGACAGCGAAACCTTCTAAAGCTTTTGTTGGTTTTGGTGAAATCTCTTTCCTGGGTCATCGTGTTGGTCATGGTCTCTTGAAGACAGAAGACCACAATACTTCCAAAATACTGAACATCTCTGTTCCTAAAACGAAGAAACAAGTTAGGAGTCTCTTAGGTTTAATTCAATTTTATGGGAGATTTATTCCAAATTTATCTTCGATCATGGCACCTCTCTCAACATTGTTGAAGAAAGGTTCGCCTAATCTGGTCCGTTGGTCTGAAGAATGCCAATCTTCATTAGACCAAATCAAGAATATATTTTCTTCTCCTCCCATCTTAAGATTACCTACTCTTGATAGGACTTTTGTTCTTCGGAGTGATGCTTCATCCACTGGGATTGGAGCAGCACTGATGCAAGAATATGCAAATACTCTGCATCCTGTTATGTACATTTCTAGAAAACTAAATGCGGCAGAGAGGAACTACTCGGTTTTAGACCGTGAGTTGTTAGCGATGGTTTGGTCAATTCTAAAGCTACAAAGATTCCTCCTGGGCGCACATTTCATTCTAGAGACTGATCAGAAAGCTCTTACAGCTATTCAGACTAAGAATTTGAAGAGTTCGAGATCCACTCGATATGCTATAGCTCTTCAACCTTTTCACTTCACGGTACGAGCTATCCGTGGTGCGGATAATGTGATGGCTGACATTTTGTCTAGATGCCCACATGACTCCAACTAATACTTCTGTCCTATATTCCTATATATTACAGAGTCATAACACACCTATATTACTACAATAGATTAGCACATCTGTACTCACTTTATATGTACACACTATCGTGCTTTGTTGTCATCTTCTTCTGTTCGTTTTTAAGATGATAGAGGAGGACTGAGTAGTTAATATAAGGGCCGTTAGTTTACTAAACAGCCACAATTATTAATAATGTATTATACCTTATGAAGCATATTAGTTATTAATTAGCATTATATTGCTTGTACTTTCTCAGAATGTCATTGTTGAGCTGAGGACTTACCTTACTAGTATCAAGCATGACGAGTTCTAGATTGTGTACTTACCCTCGGAATACCAGAGCATATGTCCTGGATCGTCATGTAGTTTAACTTTACTATGTACTTATGTCATTACATGCCAAATAATGTACTAATTAAATTTTCCTATCAGATTTGTACATCCATTTTTAAAGACAATATTAGAGTATGCTGTTTAATGATGATTATGGTAACTTGCATACGTATATTGTGTTTACATGCTAACGTGATGTGTGTTGGTGACACCTCCCCGATGTGAATATTTTTTGAGACATATTTATTTTTCTGTTGAGGTATATCCTCACCAGACACTCTATATTTAGCCTCATGTTAGGCAATTTAATTAATTATCAGCGCATAATTCGTGCGTTTTGAGCCGCTTATCGCATGCTCTTTGATATTTAAAAAAAAATATGTTCCACATTTTTTTTTAATCGGGAGGAGGTGGTGATATGTTGCGTGATAAATTCTCGCAACATCGTTTTTTACAATATCTATTTTATAACGCAAGGGCAACAACTGCTTGAAATTTATAGTTACTTTTCTCGGTAAGCATTTGTCTTCTCGCGTTGGTATCGAATGCAGTTAAGTTTGAGCTGTGGTCATTTTGCGCTGGACTGCGCATGACTTGTCTTGCTTCTTGGTCGATCGGTTTCCGCCCACCACTAGTGGAGTGAGCGATTTGGAATGGCGAAAGAGATGCCTCGTTGAAGAGGGGATCTCCGCTATTTTTTGTTCTGTCAGGGATGTGTAGTCCTCTTAATGGATATTTCGTTTATTCGAGATAATACCTCTAGTGTTTCCCACATGCCGGGAGGCGTGATATTTCTGTGTATTTCATGAAAGCAAGGTAAATTGACTTTTTCATTAACTCTATTGATTTTGGGTCGTGAGATTTCGATTCATAGCCTGTCTTCGAAAGTCGTCGTCACGAGATGTTTTTTCCCAGCTCACATGTCGCTGCATTGTACTGCATCGGTGGATGCAGGTACCAAGGACCATTACTTGCTACTTTGTTAAATGAACTAGGTTTGGAAAACCTTTATTATCTAGAGGATATTTTTGAGAACATTATTTATACTTCGGCAGACGTGTCTGTCTTGCTGAAGTCAAACTAAGGAGAGTGAACTGATCTCATACATCTGGTTATCTCCTGGCTGTTATAGAAAAGGATGGAGTTTTCCACCTGACTACATTTACAGCACTTTGAAATATAACATGCATCTGACTCATCATTGTAATGCTGTCTACCGTTTATTGCTGTATTGAATGTTGCTGTGATAATGACTGTTTGATGTGTCTACATATTCGCGTAACCATTTTGTCACTGTGGCGTCCACAATAAATAATGAAGAAAAACGTCAACGGCTGTTTCAAGAATCATTGACTTTATACGTCGTGAGTTTACTGACGTCCTATGTGGATTGCCCTGTTATTTTTGTATGAACATTGTTTTGACTGAACACATCTGCACACTACACAAAACCAGACATGCGGATACCATCCATCATCATATGGCATCACGCATCAATGACTTTAACAAATTTGGTTATGTCCATCAATGATATATATCCATTAGATATGCTGATGGTATAGTATTGTAGTTCATGATATTTGTATTTTGCTATAATTATATTATTTGACAATTTTTGATATCTATGATTGGTATTGCCAGCAACTTGGATTTCTTTAATGGTACCTCCCGAGTTTGTTTTGCTTAGAGGAAATATTTTCTCTTATGTTGGGAGATGATTTTACTCTCTCCAGACGCTTTATTTATGCGTCTATTGTACCTGATATTAGGTTCATTCTTTCATGGGCACATAATTGATGCTTGTGCTATCTTGCTCATGGATTTTTTTTTTATTGCGTTTTTTTTTTTACGGGGGGGGGGGGGTGCAGTAATATGTTGCTGTCATTATTGAAGGAGTTTCAAACGTCGATTTATTGGTTGTATGTTTTTCACCCTGGTCAAAGTTGGGAAACTATGTCTTAACTTTGCGGTGTCAGGTTGATTAGGGGTTATCTCCCTTTTTGGTTCATTCACTGGGTTTGACCTTTAGGGTCAAATGTAAACAGTTCTGTGCTTTGTGCCATGCGCAGTGGTTGCGCGCAAAATTAGACTTCCGTGAGGTAGAGTGCGAACTGGCTTCTGTAGGACGTGAATGTCCGTTGTATCCTGGGGAAGGAAAATCTTCGAAGTGACTGCGTTGTCAGTTTTCCCCAGTGATTTACTGTACGTCAGGAATGACGACAGTGTTATTTCTTATGTTCTGAGGATTCGCTTCAAGGTAACACCGACTTTATCATTACTACGCATTCGGTTGCAGAATTTGTTAAAGGCTTACCTAGCCTGTGAGAACAGCCCACAGTTCCTGTAATGCATAACTTATATTTTGTGCTCAAGGTAGCTATTTAAGACTATTCGTCTTTATATGATCAGAAGTCCAGTGACGAAGTTATATAAGGTGGAAACCGCAGATTGGCGGTATATCTATACAAACATTATAGCAGGGTTGATGCAACCTGCTTATGAAGAGTACACAGCTGACGTCATATTGAGATCTGTGTAATAGTCACTATTCTACCGCATGGAAAGATGTAACTGGCGTGTTATGCCAAGTTGAACAACGGCCTGGTATTAGGATTACATGAGTTAAGGGCTCGTCCATTGTATGACGGAGTTATTAAGGTATCTGACGCGTTCAGTCAGGGATACGAAAGCGGCATTATGAACTGTACATTAAAGAACATACCACTATTGACCATGCCCACATATGTGAATGTTTACCAGCCTTAGAAGGCCTGATATGTACCAAGCGATTTCAATTAACATGATGTACATGAACCTGTTTACATTGACTGTTCCTGTGTGATTCTACTGTTAGTCCTGTGAATAAATGTATGAACTGTCACCAGTAGTTTCAACCATCATTGGCTTCAGTACGAGTGTGACTGGGTGTATTGTGTAACTAGATATGAGCCTAAACGCATTCGCGACTACACACCCATGTCTCTCATGATCATCATCATCGTACAAGGACCATGTATGCTGTCAGCGCGAGTGACCCAGATCTTCACCGCACCAGTACACTGTTCAGGTGACATCGACACGCGTACCTGGCCAACTACACATCAACATTTGCATCACAAAAAAAAACCAACTAACACTTAGGTATCAACATGAACTGGAGGCACCACAGTTTGACTTTTCCTAGTAGTCTGCTCTGGTCTATGATCTGTAGCCCTCTGCCTGCCATTTCTATTGTCTGTTGCACTGCCTTCGAGTCTTTCAATGAGGCATCGTACACCCTGCCAAGACTTTTAACAGGTTTTTCAATGAGAGTAGGGATTCTTTGGTTAGAAACCATGAATATGACCTCTGCTATCTTCCCTTTCCTGACTGATAGGCTTCTCGACTTCTTGGGTTTGAAGCTCATTCTGCACCAGCTGACTAGTTCATCCATGCGTGCTAACATCCTCCGGGTCTGATGTTCATCTGATGTCAGAATTGTTTGTCATCCATGAATGCATTGAGCGGTGGCATGTGACACATTCCACCGATCTTTGGACCTATAGCCATTCCTTCAGCCGCATTGAGGATTACCTGCATAGCCATCACGAATAGTATCGGAGAGATGGTACATCCCATCGCAATTCCAACTTCAAGGCCAATCCACTTCGTTGTGCACTCCTCTCGTTGAAAATCTGACATAAAACATTGCAAAATACAGCTTCACCATTGCTGCAATCTCTTGTGGAACATGATAAATTTCTAGGGCCTGCCACAACATCTGGTGTGGAACGGATGCATACACATTTGCTAGATCCAACCAGATCACATGGAGGTTTGTTCTGTCAGACTTTGCCTTTTGAATTGCTTCCCAGATTATTGTGGGATGCTCTAGACATCCTGGTGTACCTGGGATACCTCCTTTCTGAATGGTAGTGTCAATGTACCCATTTGCCAGGAGGTATGTAGTGAGCCTTTTCGCCATCACTGAGAAGAATATCTTCCCTTCCACATTAAGTAGCAACTTGAGCGGATGGCACCGGATAGGAAGACTTGGCATGTGTTTGTTGAAGGCCTATGCTCCTTGGGGAGCTAAAGGGTATTGATTGATTGACATTAAGTAGTGAGATTGGCCTTAACTGACTGATGATTGTGGAATTTTGTTCCTTCGGGATGTAGACTCCGTTCGCCTTTCTCCATTCCTTGCTTACACGTTTGGTTTTCCACGCATTCTTCAGTAAACGGAGCAGTCGTTTGAGCACCTCAGGGCATCTCTTATACACAACATATCGAACACCATTAGGACCTGGAGCTTTCTGGACAATGCTTTCTACCTCTTGCATCGTTGGGGGCTTGGTGTTAAATTCAGCTCCTGGCTTATTCGGCCATTTAAGGCCTGCCATGCTACTGAGCGGCTCATCTTTGCGACCATCTGAATATGTCATTCTAAGGTGGTCTTCCAGGTCTTCTTTCTTGATGTTTATCGTTCCCGACCGTGGCTGTTCAAACAGTTCTTTGGCAAACTTGAAGGGTACCCTGAAGAATCTTTCTCTATCCCTTCGAGTCTTCGTTCTCTTCCTGCACAACCTTTCTGCTCTACAAAGGGCATTATTTTGGCCTTTAAGGTGCTCCCAAACCTGTCATAACCCTTCCTTCTCTGTGGCAACTGCGTTCTTGAACAGTTTTCGGGCATGTTTCTTCTGTTTCCCGATTTCTTCTATTTTAATTTGTCTTCTACTTTTTCGCGTTGGGTTACCTTCCCTTGCCTCCCTGACTCCGAACACTTTACGACAGTGAAGATACATTATGTCGCCGAAGATTTCCAGCTTCTTCTCCAACGTTATCTGCTTCAGGTTGTTATCCAACTCTTTTGCCAAGGCTTCGTCCAGCTGTTCCCAAAGCCCTTTTGCACTGGCAGGTGGAAACTTGATTGCATCTTTCTTCCCGTCCAAGAAGTGTGTGAGATCATCATCAGGCAGATCAACTTGAATGTACTCAGCACTGTGGATTGACTACTAACTGCGTTCTTCTAACGTCTTACCCGAAGAGACAGAGCGCTGTTGATCTACCCGTGATGAGCTCCCACGCACCTTTCTCGTTCTGTGGATTTTCATTCCTCTCTGAGTAGAGAATTTCTTACCACAGGCACATGGAAATTCCAGCCGTTGTTCAGAGCTCGAAGTCCGTGTAACGGGTTTGGTCAATTCCAATGAGGCGCCTGTGGATTCATTTTCTCTTCCCCCCTCCCTTTTTCGGTGAATCCTGGGGGCATCTATCATTTTTGGGTCCTGTAGCAATTAAATACAGCTTACGTGTTGCTAACCCGGTCAGCCGGTTTCTAGTCTTTCCCAGTGTCATCTGTCTTTCCAGAATAATTATATGTAGTTAATGAATGTTGTTAACTACTTTTTAAAACCACTTTTTACGTAATTTTGATACAGCTTTATCGGCCTTGGCAACTTATTAATTTGTTTCTATTAATTCTTATGGGAAATTAATTTTTGTTTAGCGCCTTTTTGGTTAGCGCTCGATTTTTTTCACGACAAAATTAACAACGCTAGAAGGGGGGCTTGCTGTACTTTAAATACCGTGACATTTGGGACAACTGGGAATGCTAGTTAATTCCTTTATTGCACAACAGTATAATGAAAACAAACAAACAAATTGCAATACGTCTTACTAGGAGAAAGGACAAGAAAAACCAACGTTGCGGCCACAAGGCCTTCGACAGGGACAGAAAAAAAAGGGAAAGAAAGTGAGATTTAAGTGGGAAGCATACAACAAATAAGAGAAAAAACTCCCTGATGTCGGTCACATTTTGAAATTAAAATGTCTGCAACTGAACCGGAAACCGAAAGTGGATAGTAAATTAAGATCATAAATAAAAAATAATGAAAACAAGGACTGGAAACCTGAGTGGTGGATAAGTAATATAATTTTTTTTAAAATAATAAATATAGGAAGAAAAGAGGGGGGGGGGGGGGGGGGAGAGAGAAGGATAGATAGTTACAAAATTATAATAAATAAATAATAATAATAATAATAAAATGTGTGTATATGTATGTATGTATGTATGTATATATATATGGCTTCAGGTGTGGATTCCAACCGAGAGATGTCTTAGAGGTGTCGGAAGAATCGTTCCCCAAGTCGTGCGCATGTATGGCCGATGTAAGTAATTTTGCAACGTTTGCATATAATGGCATAAATGATGTTACGTGACTCGCATCTAAAGCCATTGGTGATGGCGAACGTGGCGTTAGGAAATGACACTGTACGTGTTTAGATTACATACTGGCATGTCTTGCGTCGTGTCCGGGTGCATGGTTGGGTACCAGAATGGCCACTGCTGACAGTTTTCAAACGGCTGTGGACCAGAAAGTCCCTCAAATTCTTATCACGTCTATATGCCATCATGGGTCGCTCACTGAACACTTCCCGCGTCACTGTGTCAGCTTCGAGAAGAGGTAGGTGGCGATAAAGTATCCTTTTAAACAGCAGCGCTGTGAGGGTGATAGGCCCATATTAAGTTGATTGTATCAGTGCAGGATTTGTGGCAGGTGTTGAAGGCTTCCTGGCATGAGAAAGGGAGAACACGCTCTAGGGTAGAGGTAAGAACATCCTCCAGGTACTGTCTCCTGCAGAAGAAGTCCAACATTTCCTGTGCTTGGCATAGAAAGTCGTCATCGTCTTGGCATAACCGACGGAGGCGGAGAAGTTACAAAACAGGTATAGAGTCACGACAAGCCAGAGGATGAGAAGAAGTGTACAAGAGGTAACTGTATGCATCAGTGGGTTTGTAGTACACCGAAGTTTTAAGGTGGTTAGGGGGGGGGGGGGTTGCGGGGGGTTATGGTGACAACAATGTTCAGGAAATTGACAGAAACAGAAGAAATATGAGAGGTGAATTGGATAGCAGGGTGGAAGCTGTTGATGAAGTCAATGAACCTAGACAGGTCTGCTTTTGACATATCGTTGAGTCCTATGCCATCATCAATGTATCCACGATACATAAATTGAAAAGGTTCAGGATGCTTCTGCCACACCTGATACTCCATGTAGCCAATGAAGAGGCAGGCACAGCTGGACCCATCTTGGTGTCCATAGCGACTCCACTGACATGGTCAAAGAACTGTCCGTTAAACTCAAAGGGATTGAGTCGAAGGACCAGTTCTGCAAGACTGAGGAGAAAGCCTGTGGCGATAGAGGGGTGTGTACACTTGTCCAGGAAAAACCACATAGCTTGGAGACCATCAGAGTAAGAAATAGAAGTGTACAGAGAGCAGACATCTAACAAAAATAAACAATAGGTGCAGTCTTAGGAAAGCTGGATAGAGAAAAAAGTAGTCAGGGCATGGTTGGTGTCCTTTAAAAAGTAAGTAAGCTGCTCTACGATAGGCTGGAAGATGTTGTCTAGAAAGTCTGATATATGTTCTGTAGGGCAGGCACAGGCCGAAACAATGGGTCTCCCAGGGTTGGAGGGTTTATGAATTTTTAATCCCACCGGGGGAGGAATTTGTTAAAGAAGATTTATATGTATTGTACATGTTGACCACAATTAGTTTTGTTAGCAGTTAATCTACGCGGTAACAATTCTATTTTGGGGCCAACATGATATGTATTTGCATCTATGTAAACTATAATTGAACGCGATGTTAGTCTGACGTCACTTGGAGATGATGACGTATTTTGGTGTTGATATAATTTATGCGGACCGTTAGCCGGTGCCTTTCGTTTTGAGATTCCATCTAAGGAAGACGTTGTAGTTACTGCTCCTGAGAATTGACGATTGTCAAGTTATTTTTACGTGGCTTTAGTAAAACGGAGGTCGCCACAGTTTATTCAGGAAGATGCCGAACAGAAGTATTTGAGTTTGAGGAGATTTTACTTGCAGAGAAGTATTGCAGGAGCAATTTTATGATAATAATTCTCCATACTCTGGTTTTCGATACTTCGGTGATAACCGTTATGGCACCGCTAGTAAATATTCCAGGTATGTGACATTCTATGAAGGACGGTAGGAGCTTTCAATTTATTCATGCATACCATGCTTTCCAATGACTTTTATATGTTTCGTCAATAAACTATGTCGTCTCGTGGACCCAAAATAACTAGAAGTTTGGGAGTCCTTTTTGTATGACGAAAGATCCTTGCACCACCCCACGGCAACTACTACATCATCCATCAGTATGATGCTCTATTAACCAGCCACAAATATATATAAATTATATATGCAACATGAAATGGTGGCCAGTGTGGGGAATTCGAATGGTCAAGAATGGTGCAAGTTTATAATTGAAGAGACGTTGTGAGAAAGAAAGAAATTGTTTAGAAATTCTGCCAATTGTTTTTGCCGGCAGAAATTTGCATACAGTCCAGCTGTACTGCGCATGTGGACGGAAGTCATGACAACGCAGCAAATGTTCAACAAGATGTCAGCTGTACACATCGGAGCTGAACCATTTTTCAAGTCGCTTTATTAGAAGACTGTCGTGGTCACGGAGGAATCTCCAGGATCTGCAAGTGGATGCCAGAACGATCTATAGCTTCAAGTCATTGATCTACCTTCCGTCAAAGCCTCCTATGGTGTATACTGACGTCGGGGAGGATGTATCTTTTCATCAATTAAGATAAGTACCTGTTGGTGAAACATTTTTTTTGCAGGTTGCTCGTTGATGTGCCTTCACGTAATTTGTAACTTTTTATGTATGTTTTATGTACATTTATGTCTGTGTAGTAAGTTCGTGGGCGGTTGGTTGGGAACCATGAATTTTTTCCATCCCTTAGCTGTATGGGCGAGAAAATTCATGGTCGTTCAGTAAGGCCATTGTTGGACATCTTCATTTGAGCAGAAGGTTTGACTTGAAAAAATTCGTCAAAATAGCCTGTCTGTTATTGAACTTGTTCAATAGTATATGTTTAGTTGTGACGTTTTGGTCATATATATTGTATTTTCACTGTACTTAGTTTCATTTTCCTTATTTGCGTCATTGTTCGTTAGATATTTGTAGATCTAACCTTTCTTGTCGTTTGGTTTTTTTACATTTTTTGCTGTTCGTCATTGGGTCCTGTCTGGTCTATTTTTAGAGTTTTCTTGTGGTTTGATCTAGTTTGTTGTTTCCGGGTCAGTTCACTTGTAACATTTTATTTAGTTGATAAAACGTTTTTTCTTGTGGATCGTCTGATATTGTGTTGTGATATTGTTTTGTACAATAACTTCTTTCTTTGTTTTATCTCTTAGTACTTCATAATATGATATTAACATTGTTTGCATAGTGATTTATGCAAATATTATATGACTACAATAATTATTGATTGCATTGCACTAGAAGGCCATTAGCCACTAGTTGTTCCCCTGAGTAAGGCACAGCATTATAAAATATTAGCCAAAAGAATAATTTTTTGCTTACAATAATTTTGTAAGGCAACTTGACAGTTATCTTATTGACTAAGTGAGTCACAGTAGGTAGTTAACATGGCTACTCTAGAAACTTTTATGAAGATTGGAAAGGAATTTTGCTACAAAGCTGAGGCTTTGAGAGAATTTGCTATGGCTGAGTTAGCTAAAGGAAAACAAGAGGAAGCTGAACATAAGCGGGAATTAGCAGAACAGAGAACATATGATGAAAGAAGACGTCTTCAAGATATGGAATTAGAAGATAAAAGACGTGCTAATGAAGATAAAAGACGTGTTGATGAAGAGAAAAGACTGGCTACGGAAGAGAGGTTGATGATTAAGGGTACAGATTGCAAATAATAGCAATGGTGGTGATACAAATACTGCTACTTCTGCAGGTAACAATAGAGGTAATGATAGATTTAAATTACTCACATTTAACCAAAATATTGATGACATGTCATCATACCTAGCAAGGTATGAAAGTGTATGTATAGCGAATAAACTAGACAAATCATTATGGGTTGCCAAGCTTATGCAGCATTTGGCTGGAGAACCTATGACTGTCGTAACAAATATGGATGATTCACTTAAAGTGTCTATGATGCTGTCAGTTCAGTACTATTACAACGTTTCCAGCTTAATGAAGAACAATATCGGGTAAAGTTTAAGACAATGATTCCTGAGACTGGGAGAGATTTCTCGGAATTTATTGCTGGTATGCGCATTGTATTTAATAGATGGGTTCAACTCTCAGGAATTGAGAAAACATATGACAAACTTATGGATTTGGTGCTGAGAGATAAGGTATTATCCTCAGTGAGCAAGCCATTCTGGTCTTTCTTACAGGAACGCAAGCCATCGGATCTATCATCAATGGAAACTCTAGCTAAACAATACTGCACTGCACATCCAGGATCATGCATTGCTAACAACCAATTAAAAGATGCTCTTCCGGTTTCTTCAGTTGCAAATTGGAACAATAATGGTAGAACCAGATCTCAAAGCCTAGACAGAAATTTCATGCATAAGAAATATAATGAAAATAATTATAATAGAAATGGAAATTTCAACAGGAATGACAACTTTAATAGAGGTCGACAACAGGTTAGAAATCAGTATAGAATATAGATATAACAATAATTTTAATAACAACAACTCCCAACAAGGTAATAATTAAAGAAAACAAAATAATTTCATTCCTCAGTACAATAATTGGGGTAATAACACTCAACAGTACCGTAATAGAAGTAACAGTCAGACATTTAGAAATCAGGGTAATTCTTTTGATCGTTAGAGGCAACGATCTTGTTCACGTGGCCCAACGAGGTCAGAACATAATGTAGGGGCGGCACTTGCTGCTAGTACACCCATGGTTAATCAGGAATTGAATAATCAAATTCAATCATCTGCATGTTGCTCATTTAATCTTAATGTTGCTTCCCATTGCCAGGAATGTAAAACTATATTTCAGAAAGACAGTACCACAGTTTTGAAGTGCGGACATCCCCTTCCTGCGGTTAGTCTGTCAGCCCATGACGGCACTGTGACTCTTGTATTCAACAGAGGGTTGGTAAATGGTACAAAAGTATCAGTTCTCAGGGATTCAGGTTCAACAATTATCGGTGTTAGACAATCGCTTGTACCACCTTCCTGCTCTACAGGAAAAAGTGTAAAGTGCATCTCGTTTGGGGGAACTATTGAGTTCTACCCTACAGCCATTGTTAATATTAACACACCTTTCTTTTCAGGAAATGTTAAAGTAGGTATATTGAAAAATCCTGTCGCTGATCTTACAGTGGGTCGCATCCATGGGAGCAAGGACTGCTCACCAGAAGAAATTGAAGAGTGAGAAAAAACAATTTATTGACTGTCAATGCAGTTACTACACGGGCCCAGGTTCAAGTAATGAAAAATAAAAACATTTCGGATTTTGACTTAACAACTCAGGATGACAATGATGTTCATTCAAGAATAGACAGAGTGTCCTTTGCAAAACTCCAACAGGAAGATGAATCATCGGGAAAAAATGTTGGTCTCGTAACAAATAAAGATGAGGTTAACTTAAATAAAAATCGTAAACATTAGTTTACTTTTAAGAATGACATATTAGTAAGAAACTTTCTTGATAACTCTAAGATCAAATTTCAAATGATGGTACCTCTGAAACTTCGTCCATATATTTTACGACATGCACATGACTCGCATTGCACCGGTAATATGGGATACATTCGGACACGTTCCAGAGTGGTATCTTTATTCTGTTGGCCAGGTGTTTCCAGGGACGTTTCAGTATATGTACGTTCTTGTGTTACCTACCAAGAAGTTAAATCTAGAGGAGCTTTTCACGTTGCCCCAATTCAGGCATGTGATATATCGACTAGACCTTTTGATAAGATGGCCGTTGATATTATCGGTCCTCTATCGGTTCCTTCTGCTAGAGGTCACAGGTTTATCCTCACTTGCATTGATTTATGCACTAGATGACCTGAGGCCATCCCTCTTAAACATACTACTTCTTCAGATGTAGCTGATGCTCTCTTATTAATTTTCTCTAGATTGGGTTTTCCTCGTAAACTTTTGTCTGATCATGGTTCCCAATTTGTCTCTGAAACCATGTGTTACGTGCAGTCTTTGATATCTTACAATATTATACATAGGTAATTTTTTAGTGCTTAAGGGAAAGTCATTATTGAGTTACTTCCCTTGAAAGTTGTGTCGGCTCTTTCGATCAAACTCCGCGGATAAATCCATTTTACTGCGATTTATTCGTTGTTTGGGTAATAATAGATTGTTCTTGCTTCAAGAGAGGTCGAAGGCTATTCGGCGGATGTGTCGCTAGAGTGTGGTGTGATTTGGCTTCGTCCTGATAGGGACTGTGTTTCCTATGTCGGCCTGTCGCCGGGGAAAAAGTGATCTCAGTATTTGTGGGGAAAGTGATAGTCGTCTAGACCTATCGTGTATGCTTTACCCCAGTGTTTATGCGTATTGCCAAGGAATGGCAGTTTCATATTTCTTATACCAAGGTAATCCAAGATACTTTTATGAACTCTCGTACGAAGCCACCATTTTCGATAAGAGAATATATTTGACTCGATGAAAACGACTTCGATTCCTAGCAGCACTATATTCTGTAGAATGCAGTCAATTGTTCATGATCAAATCTACAGAGCAATGCAATGTTTTATGAATGACTAACTTTAGGACAGATTCATTATCTGTATCCAAACGTGAGTGACAGCTCACGAGTGAAGCCATCTTGGATCCAAACATGTAGTGACTTTCAAGAAGAGAAAAGGGGATGCCCGTATTATCGCTTGTTTAGTCCAGAGATCACTGCTACACATGAGAACCCTTATCAGCGGTTCAATATTATTATATGAAAAAAATATGTGCTGAACATTAAGTTGGAGAATCGTCGCTAGACGAGATTAGGTCTAGAAGCCATCTGAAATATTATTTATAAGCTGACGTGCTCAGTCAGTGAAGTCAGATGATTTATATGTATGGGCGATGCTGAGGGCTTGGCTACTGACAGTCCATTATAATATTAATCTACATGAGTGCCCATGTAACATAACATTGCAAGACCAGTTATCCACTGTACTATGATGTATTATGCCAACCTGTGATTTGTCACTATCTGTGCTGTCGAGTGTGTACGTCCAATTAAACTTTAGAAAAGGTACACTGTCGTTGGTGTCGATGACTTCCAGTCATACATGAGTGTGAGAAAAGAACATTTGTCAACAACACGAACCCTTATCATCATTCGCACATTGTACACTCAATCCATGTCTACACACCACTGCGTAGGTCAAGTTGACATTCCATACACTACAGTGGAGCAAACAACACCATAGAGATCTTATCAACTGATGATGATGATGATGTCTGCTTCCATCCACTTATATCTATCTTTTGGTGGATATCATTAACGGGAATAAAAATCCAACATTATCAACTTTATCAACTGGTGGACCAGCTTTCTGGGTTTGACCTCGCAGAAGTTCAGAAGTCAACAGATTACCGATACCAGACCGTTTCCTGTGGCTGATACGACACACTTGCAGTATTGGTTTGCTCTTTGTCAACACTTCGTCACGTGACCTGTCAGGTGAATGCAGTATGTAGGTCAGCGTTGTTGACATTTTTTACATTAGACATTACAGAGTTTCACAGAACAGTTGGATCAATTCTTGTCAATGTTAACAGGAAGACAGTATTTGTGAACTAAGAAGTCCTATTTTCATCGATGGATCTTCTTGTTTTCCATATATGAACTTTAATATTTAAGGCCAGAATGTTTAATTGAATAAAGTGGCAGTTTGTTTATTTTCATAAAAATAACTTTGCCATTACTGTAAAACTGAGCCTATTTTGCAACACATACTATCATACACATAATTTATATATATTTATGTTTACATGTTATTTGTTTGTATAGTATGTTAGTTTCTATGTCAGCGGGTTGTGTTTAAGGTTGGGCGGCGTCCTCACAACAGAATATCCCACGTCATAGAGGGTCCGTTGTGGGCGTTTTCTATAGGTGCAATTTTCTTGATTGAAAATTTGCTGCGACAACTGTTGCTTTTGTGTTAGCTGTGGAGACTGTAATTATTGTTATTTTTGTAATATTTCTTTGTTCTTTAGTTTTGTTTTGATTTGTTTGTAATTTGTTGGTCTAACCTTTTCTATCTTTCAGTTCTATCCACAATTTATATTCATATATTGTGACGTCATTTGTGTTGTTATTCTTTGCAGATTCAGTGATTATTTTCATTGATTTCCCTATTTGATTTATTTTGATTTCTGCAAACGTTCTTGTATTGTCAGTCCTATTTGTACTTTATGTATTCTGTTGGTTGACATATGTTTTATATAGGTATATTTCATAAGACACAATTGCCTGTGCACTGCACTTGGATTATGGTATAAACCAGTACCTGATTATTATTACTATTATACAAGACCTTATTAAAGGCTTGTGACCCACAGATATTGGGATAGTATACTGATTAATCAAGTCATTGAGAACTTGTGGTATTATTATTGGTTCAGGTGATTAGTATTATTGTTAGACATCATGTCTACTTTAGAATACTTCATTACACAAGGGAAAGCCCTTGATAAGACTGGTCAACAATTAGAACAATGGGCAGTTGCTCAATATGACAAAGCATTAGCTGCAGAAGAGAGAAGAGCTATGGCAGAAGAGAAAAGATTAGCTGCAGAAGAAAGAAAAGCTATGGCGGAAGAGAAAAGATTAGAAAGAGAAGCTGAGGCTGCTGCTGAACAAAAGAAATTGCAGATGCAGGTGGAGGAAAGGAGATTTGAAGCTGAACAAAAAAAATTAGAAAGAGAAGCTGCGGCTGAACAAAAAAGATTAGACAGTGAAGCTGAACAAAAAAGATTAGACAGGGAAGCTGAACAAAAAAGATTAGACAGTGAAGCTGAACAAAAAAGATTAGACAGGGAAGCTGAACAAAAAAGATTAGACAGGGAAGCTGAACAAAAAAAAGATTAGACAGGGAGGCTGAACAAAAAAGATTAGATGCTGAAGAGAAAAAAGCAATAAGAGAACATGAATTTGAGTTGGAGAAATTGAGATTGACAAGTATGAGTAATGTTAATCAGGCATCTAGTGGTAATGGTAAACCTTCTACTTACAAGGTTAAGGTTCCACCGTTCAATCAGTCCAGTGACGATATTACATTCTGGCTGGATAGATTTGAACGTTCTTGTCGTACACATAATGTGGATAAATCACAATACGCTAATCAATTATCAGAAAACTTGAAAGGTGAATCTTTGACTAGATTATGCCTTGTAGGAGAAGCAGATAAGGATAATTATGATGTCATTAGGGCGGCTTTGATAAAAAAATATCAGCTAAGTGAGGAAGGCTATCGCCTTTTATTTAAGACGATGGTACCTGAGACGGGTGTAGAATTCTCAGAATTCACTGCAAAGGCACGTCTCACAGTTGATCGTTGGATTGAGCTTTCCAAAACAGAAAAAACGTATGAAGGACTTATGGATTTGTTGCTCAGAGATAAGATTATGTCATGTGTGAACAAACCTTTCCTTGAATTTATACATGAGCGTAAACCCAAATCTCTAAAAGAAATGGAAGAATATTGTTCCCAATATGTCACTGCACACCCCGACGTGACTTTTGGCAACACTAAGATTAAGGAGAGTATGCCAGTTGCTTCAGCAACACCATACAATCCCAATTATTCACACAGATTTCAGGGACCTCAAAACAGATTTGATAAAAAAGGTAACCATAATAGTTATCAAAACCAAGGTAACCAATCATTTCAGGGTTCTTCTTCAAAGAACTGGAGACGACCTGATAGCTCTCGACACAGGGGTGGTCATAATTATAGGAATTTCCGTAGAGGAAGTAATTATAGAAACTATCAGGGTTATCCGTCTTGGAGTCAACAAGATCATAATTACAGAGATACTCATTATAATGAATATGATAATGGTAACCAAGGGAACTATGACTCAAACCCAAATAGGGGTTACAATAGAGGTAACAATAACTACAGAGGTGATAATAACCGAGGTAGATCTCAAAACAAAAGACATAAACCACATTTTCAGGCAAACTCTGTACAACAAGAGTCCAATGAAGCCTATAAACAGAGTAAAGATAATAATGATGCTAGTAATATGGCATGTGCCGCTTTTGATTTTGGGAGAGCATCTCAGTGCCCCCAATGCAAAACGTTATTTGAGCCAACCACAGTGTCTACTTTAAGCTGTGGCCATCCTCTTCCTGCTCTTCCGGCATCAGTCGCGCATGATGGAAGAGGTTCTCTTGTCTTACATAAGGGTTTAGTGAATAACAATCCAGTCTCTGTGCTATTTGATTCTGGATGCACCACAATTGGTGTTAGGCAGTCACTCGTAGATCCTTCCCGTGCCACTGGACAAGTAGTCAAATGTGTAACATTTGGCGGCACATTAGAGAAATACTCTACTGCTATCATTAGGATTGCTACTCCTTTCTTTACGGGAGATGTACACGCATGTCTTCTTCCGAATCCGATCGCTGACCTCATCATCGGTCGCATTCATGGAGTCAAGGAATGCACTCCGCAACAAATTTCCACGTGGGAAAGGCAAAACATGCAGATTGCTAACGCTGTAGTCACTAGAGCTCAGGCTCTTAATATGCCTCAAACTTCATCTATTGAAGATAATGAAGTGCATAACCAAGATAATCCCTTGGTAATTTCTCGTGACTCGTTTATAAAACAGCAAGAAGATGATCCCACTCTGAAGAAATTCTTCATTCTTGCAACTAAAGGTGATCCGAATAAAGACACAAGTCGTAAATCGTGGATTACAAAGAAGAATGGCGTACTTGTACGTATGGTTCAAGACTCCATTACGTCAAGTCATTCTCAAATCCTGGTTCCCAAGAATTTGAGAGTTAAAATTTTGCAGCACGCTCACGACTCTCAGTGTGCTGGACACATGGGTTTTTCCCGTACTAAGTCAAGAGTCCTTGCGGCTTTCTTTTGGCCATTGGTAAACAAGGACATACGTATTTATTGTCGATCTTGTAAAGTATGTCAGGAAGTTAAATCCAAAGGTCCACGGCATGCTGCACCCATTCAGGCGGCGGACATTCCTATTCGGCCGTTTCAAAAAATGGCCATAGACATTATTGGTCCATTTAAGATCAAGTCTGCCAGAGGACATCAGTTTATCTTGACGTGTGTTGATATGTGCACACGTTGGCCAGAGGCTATTCCTCTGAAGAGCATTACTACTGCTGATATTGCAGATGCTCTTTGGCTTATATTTTCTCGTCTGGGGTTCCCGGAGAGATATTGTCAGACCATGGCACCCAACTAATATCAGATACCATGTCTCAAGTAATGTCTACTCTGCAGATAGATAGATCTTTAAGTAGTATCTACCATCCAATGTCTAATGGTATGGTCGAACGCCTTAATAGAACACTTAAAAACTTACTGGGGAAGATAACTGAGGATCATCCTCAAGACTGGGACAGAGTTTTACCTGCGGCCCTCTTCGCTTACAGAGAGGTACCCAATGAACATACGGGATTTTCTCCCTTTGAACTCGTCTTTGGCGCGCGTCCGCGTGGCCCTATGTCGTTGCTTCACGATCTCATAACATCTGACAATATTGACGATGACACAAAGTCATCCTACGAATATGTCATCGCGTTGAGACAAAAAATTATCGAAGCATGCAAATTAGCAACTTCTTCTTCTGAATTTGCGAAACAGAAGGCAAGGCAATTTGCCAATAAGAAGAGATGCTTACGACAACTTTGTCCTGGTGACAAAGCATTTGTATTACTACCTTGTAGGGAAAACAGATTACTTATTTCTTGGAAAGGTCCGTACGATATAATATCGAAAATTTCCGATGTCGACTATATTGTCGATATTGATGGGAAGCATAAAACCTTCCACATCAATATGCTTACTGAATTCCATGAACGTCCGGATTATTTGCAACCCATTTTCCAAGCAACGGACAATTCTCCAGTACAACATGGTCATTACTCATCACTGTCCGTGATACAGGATGAGGAAACAAGTTTTTCAGATGTAAATCTTCCTCTTCCAATGATCCCACTTCATTCCAGTGAATCATGGAAGAACGTTACTGTCTCTCCTGATTTGTCTCTAGGAGAACAGCGACAAGTTTCAACTATGTTGCAAACATTTCAGGATGTACTCACTGACATCCCTGGACAAACGAATGTCATTCAACATGACATTGTTCTAACTGACCATACTCCTATTAGGGTTAGACCTTATCCTATACCTATACATTTTCAAGCACAGGTCGAGAAAGAGTTGGATGAGATGATAGATTTGAAAATAATCGAACCATCCACCTCTGCATATTCTTCGCCGATGGTTATTGTGCGTAAAAAAGACAATAACATACGTCTTTGCGTTGACTATCGAAAATTGAATCAAGTAACGAAGTTCGATGCCGAACCTATGCCTTTACTGGAAGAGCTACTTACTCGACTCTCCAAATCTCATTTTTTCACTAAACTTGATTTGTCTAAAGGATATTGGCAAGTTCCTTTATCTGAACGCGCCAAACCTCTCACGGCTTTTTCAACACCTAGAGGTTTGTTCCAATGGAATTTTATGCCTTTCGGTCTTATGAACGCACCAGCTACGTTCGTACGCATGATGCGCCGAATCCTATCTTATCGGTCAGATGTCATTGCATATCTAGACGACATCTGTCTTTTCAGCGATACTTGGGAAGATCACTATTCAGGGTTAGATGAATTGCTGTCTACTTTGCGTGAGCACAACCTGACAGCGAAACCCTCTAAAGCCTATATTGGTTTTAGCGAAATTTCTTTCCTAGGCCACCGAGTTGGTCATGGTTTCCTAAAGACAGAGGACCATAATACTAGTAAGATACTTAACATCTCAATCCCTAAGACTAAAAAACAGGTGAGAAGTCTGTTAGGTCTTATTCAATTTTATGGCAGATTCATTCAGAATCTATCCTCTATCATGGCACCTCTCTCAACACTTCTAAAGAAAGGTTCGCCTAATGTGGTCCACTGGTCTCAGGAATGCCAATGCTCTCTGGATAAGATTAAAACACTGTTTTCAACACCACCTATTTTAGTGCTACCCACTAAAGATAAGACATTCGTTCTTCGTAGTGACGCTTCATCCACTGGGATTGGAGCGGCACTAATGCAAGAGTACTCTGGAACTCTGCATCCTGTAATGTATATTTCCAGAAAACTTAATGCGGCAGAAAGGAATTATTCGGTTTTAGACCGTGAGCTATTAGCTATGGTTTGGTCGATCCTCAAACTACAGAGATTCCTTCTAGGCGCACATTTCATAGTAGAAACCGACCAAAAAGCTCTTACTGCTATACAGAGTAAGAATTTGAAGAGCTCGAGGTCTACTCGATATGCAATTGCTCTTCAACCTTTTCATTTCTCTGTGCGAGCTATTCGTGGATCAGATAATGTGATGGCAGACATTCTGTCAAGATGCCCACATGATTCCACATAACTATTAGGGCTTAGACTTCTTGATATGTCTAGTTCTATAGTAGTTCCTTTTCTATATCATGATAGATACACATTTGTAATTTAATAATATAATGATTGTATCACTACATAGCGGTTCATGGATGTTTATTCACCGCTGTGCTTTGATGATTTTTTCTTCATAAATCATAAATTTAAGATATCTAATACGAAATGATGATATGAATTTTTTAGGCATTGTGTAATTGCCAGAATTGTATTATACTTTGATGACACCTTCCTGGAAAAATATACTTGTAGAGAAATAATTTCTCTCAGTTTATGAGACACATTCTCACCAGTCGCTCCATAAGTCGACTTAGCCTCATATTAGGCGTTATAGGTATTCCTAATATTTTCATCTGCGCATTATTCATGCGTTGTGAGCCTATTGTACGTTGCTCCTAGATGTATTTCAAAAAAAAAAAAAAAAATGTTCCATTTTTTTTTTCTCCCGGGAGGTGTGGTAAGACTGTTACGTGCAGTCTTTGATATCTTACAATATTATACATAGGTAATTTTTTAGTGCTTAAGGGAAAGTCATTATTGAGTTACTTCCCTTGAAAGTTGTGTCGGCTCTTTCGATCAAACTCCGCGGATAAATCCATTTTACTGCGATTTATTCGTTGTTTGGGTAATAATAGATTGTTCTTGCTTCAGAATATCTATGGCCTGAATTTATGTGTATTGTTTGTCTGAGTAGGACGAGTCTGTCTTATATCTGTATATCTTTACATATCTAAGTCGAACTATATGTTCTGTTGTCTCTAGAGAGGTCGAAGGCTATTCGGCGGATGTGTCGCTAGAGTGTGGTGTGATTTGGCTTCGTCCTGATAGGGACTGTGTTTCCTATGTCGGCCTGTCGCCGGGGAAAAAGTGATCTCAGTATTTGTGGGGAAAGTGATAGTCGTCTAGACCTATCGTGTATGCTTTACCCCAGTGTTTATGCGTATTGCCAAGGAATGGCAGTTTCATATTTCTTATACCAAGGTAATCCAAGATACTTTTATGAACTCTCGTACGAAGCCACCATTTTCGATAAGAGAATATATTTGACTCGATGAAAACGACTTCGATTCCTAGCAGCACTATATTCTGTAGAATGCAGTCAATTGTTCATGATCAAATCTACAGAGCAATGCAATGTTTTATGAATGACTAACTTTAGGACAGATTCATTATCTGTATCCAAACGTGAGTGACAGCTCACGAGTGAAGCCATCTTGGATCCAAACATGTAGTGACTTTCAAGAAGAGAAAAGGGGATGCCCGTATTATCGCTTGTTTAGTCCAGAGATCACTGCTACACATGAGAACCCTTTATCAGCGGTTCAATATTATTATATGAAAAAAATATGTGCTGAACATTAAGTTGGAGAATCGTCGCTAGACGAGATTAGGTCTAGAAGCCATCTGAAATATTATTTATAAGCTGACGTGCTCAGTCAGTGAAGTCAGATGATTTATATGTATGGGCGATGCTGAGGGCTTGGCTACTGACAGTCCATTATAATATTAATCTACATGAGTGCCCATGTAACATAACATTGCAAGACCAGTTATCCACTGTACTATGATGTATTATGCCAACCTGTGATTTGTCACTATCTGTGCTGTCGAGTGTGTACGTCGAATTAAACTTTAGAAAAGGTACACAGTCGTTGGTGTCGATGACTTCCAGTCATACATGAGTGTGAGAAAAGAACATTTGTCAACAACACGAACCCTTATCATCATTCGCACATTGTACACTCAATCCATGTCTACACACCACTGCGTAGGTCAAGTTGACATTCCATACACTACAGTGGAGCAAACAACACCATAGAGATCTTATCAACTGATGATGATGATGATGTCTGCTTCCATCCACTTATATCTATCTTTTGGTGGATATCATTAACGGGAATAAAAATCCAACATTATTATATCACCCAATGAGTAACGGTTCTGTGGAGAGGCTCAACAGAACACTCAAGCAGTTATTACATAAGGTAACAGACAAATAGCCTCAGGACTGGGACAGGTTCTTGCCTGCCGTACTTTTTGCTTATCGAGAAGTGCCGCACGAGCAGAACTGGTTTTCCCCTTTTGAGCTCGTATTTGGTGCTACACCCAGAGGTCCTATGGGGTTAGTCAAGGATCTCCTTACTGACTCTGAGATGACTCAGAACACCCAGTCATCTTATGAGTATATGATTGATCTTTGTCGAAAGATTGTCGACGCACGTCAGTTGGCTACAGCTTCGTCAGAGGCTGCCAAACATAAATCACGACTCTTTTTTAAATAAGAATAGATGTTTACGTCAACCTTTTCCAAGAGATGAAGCGTTTGTGTTACTTTCTCGGAAGGACAATAGATTACTTATTGCTTGGAACGGTCCATTCAAGGTAATCTCACGTATTTCTAATGTTGATTACGTGCTTGATGTTAAAGGTCAAAGGAAAATTTTCCACATTAATATGCTCAAAGAGTTTCATACAAGACCTGAGCATTTACAGTCTATTTTTCAGGACATTGATGACAATGTTGCTAGTTGTTGTCAATATTCTAATTTATCAGTGATTCAGGAGGACGAATCTTCCTTCCCTGACATCCACATGTCTTTGCCTATACTTGCTTTGGATTCTACAGAATCTTGGCGGGATGTTGACATTTCATCGTCTTTAACATCTCAACAACATTGCCAGGTGTCTAACTTACTTGAATCTTTTTCTGACGTTCTTACTGACCGACCTGGTCGAACATCAATTATTTCTCATGATATCATCCTTACTGATGATATTCTTATCCGTCTACGTCCTTATCCTTTTCCTTTACATTATCAGGAGAAAACTGCTCACGAGCTAGATCAGATGTTGAGTTTGGGAATTATTGAAATCAGTAATTCACCTTATTCGTTTCCATTAGTTATTGTTCGTAAAAAGGATAATAATATTAGGTTATGCGTAGATTATCGCAAATTAAATGCTAAGACCATTTCCGATGCGGAACCTCATCCGCTACTTGACGATCTACTTGCTCGTTTCTCTAATGCTGTTCTATTTACTAAAATAGATTTAACTAAAGGTTACTGGCAGATTCCATTATCCGATCAATCTAAACCACTTACTGCATTCTCAACTCAACGTGGACTATTCCAGTGGAATGTCATGCCTTTTGCGCTGATGAATGCATCTGCTACATTCATTCGCATGATGCGAAAAATTTTATCACATAGAACGGATATCATAACATACATAGTTGATATTTGTTTATTCAGTTCATCTTTTCATGAACACTTTGTAGGACTGCGTTCTTTATTGGAAACTCTTCGGTTCCACGATCTTACTGCGAAACCTACTAAAGTTCAGATAGCATTTAAAGAACTTACTTTTCTGGAACATACTATTGGTTCTGGTCAACTTCAGACCATACCTCAAAATGTGTCCAAAATCGTCAACTTATCTGTTCCTCATACTAAGAAACAAGTACGGAGTTTATTGGGACTAGTACAATATTACAGTAGATGTATCCCTAATTTGTCTGATATCACAGCTGTCCTTTCTTCGTTATTACGAAAGGGCATGCCAATAAAAGTAAACTGGACAAATGAAACCCAGGTAGCTTTTAATAGAATTTTGCATATTTTTGCCACACCTCCTATTTTGAGGTTGCCTGATATTACTAAAGTCTATATCCTTCCAACAGATGCGAGTAATGTCGGCTTGGGAGCATCGCTGTTACAAGACTACAATGGTACGCTGCATCCTACGCTCTACATTTCCAGAAAGCTCACGGATGCGGAAAAAAAGTATTCTACAATAGAAAAAGAGTTGCTCGCGGTGGTCTGGGCAATTCAAAAGTTGGAGAGGTATTTGCTGGGTGCTCCTTTTATTATACAGACAGACCAACGCTCAGTTGCGTCTTTGAAGCGGGCAAACCACAAAAACCCAAAGCTAGCAAGATTTGCTATTTTAATGCAACCTTACATATTTGAAATACAACACATTCCAGGTTCTGACAACGTTGCTGCGGATGCTCTATCAAGAAATCCGACATCCGTACCAGAAGCCTAAGCATTACACGGAAGACATTCATATTATGTATGACATTGCTTGTCAGAAGTCAATCTCTCTTGAAGCCAGAAATCATACGTGAAAACAGTCTTGATTTATGCCTGATATGGCTTATTTATCAAATTTGTTGGACAAAATGTGATGTTAATTGCTGAATATCTCACTGAACATTTCGTAGATATCCTTTGCTACAGAGATCAAACTTTCACCAGGATTTTGTCACAATAATGCACACCATCTACATATTCAAGATACGTGCCAGGAATAGTTGTTGCTAAATTCGAACATTGACTTTGCTATACGGAGAGTCACTATTAACTTTTGTGATTGTACAATTGAAGTATGAATACTCTGGACATTCTACACTACACTGATTATGCTATTTCCCGGATTTGACACTGATTGGAATTTGCATGCTATATTTTATTTTAATGTACTGTTTTATTTTGTGTTAATACATATTTAATATTTAAATTTTATTTAATTTATTACCTTAATATTAATAATTAGATAGAATGATTAATGTCTTTTCATTACTTTTCTTTTGACTGGTATTACATCAGGTAGATAACTCATTATTTATTCTTGCGCTCTATACTATTCTTCCTTACTTCCCTTTATTTTGATGTTTACTTTTTCTTGCTAAAAATATATTTTCTTTTCTAATTTTCTTTTCTCATTAATTTTCTATTATATTATTCACACACATAACTTAAATTGTTTCTTAGTTACTTTTAAATAAGTAACATATCTATATGTATAATTTTATTGTTTGACATCTCATATACATACAGTCACTACATTCTTCTCTCTAATTTTTTTAATTAATATTACATATTAGTTAATTATAACATCACTATATTCAGATATTAATTTATCTCATACTTAGTTATTATCATAGATCTATATCTAATTTGTTGACTATTGACGACATTTTCTAAATAGTGACGTTTATTTATGTCTACATTGTTCTGACATACGTTTGACGTACGAGTAGTTTGGACAACAACATTGCCATTTTTTTTATTGTAAACGTATCTCGATAAGTATTCACGTGATTTTTTTCGAGAGTTTCGTTCTAACATCTTAGTAGGACGTTAATGTAAATTTTTTGGTGATACTTTTGGAAAAAAAAATCGCTTCGTGATTTTTTTAAATCCCACCGGGGGAGGAATTTGTTAAAGAAGATTTATATGTATTGTACATGTTGACCACAATTAGTTTTGTTAGCAGTTAATCTAAGCGGTAAAAATTCTATTTTGGGGCAAACATGATATGTATTTGCAACTATGTAAACTACAATTGAACACGATGTTAGTCTGACGTCACTTAGAGATGATGACGTATTTTGGTGTTGAGATAATTTATGCGGACCGTTAGCCGGTGCCTTTCGTTTTGAGATTCCGTCTAAGGAAGACGTTGAAGTTACTGCTGCTGAGAATTGATGATTGTCAAGTTATTTTTACGTGGCTTAAGTAATACGGAGGTCGCCCCAGTTTATTCAGGAAGATGCCGAACAGAAGTATTTGAGTTCGAGGAGATTTTACTTGCAGAGAAGTATTGCAGGAGCAATTTTATGATAATTATTCTCCATACTCTGGTTTTCGATACTTCGGTGATAACCGTTATGGCACCGCTAGTAAATATTCCAGATATGTGACATTCTATGAAGCACGGTAGGAGCTTTCAATTTATTCATGCATACCTTGCTTTCCAATGACTTTTATATGTTTCATCAATAAACTATGTCGTCTTGAGGACCCAAAATAACTAGAAGTTTGGGAGTCCTTTTTGTATGAAGAAAGATGCTTGCACCACCCCACGGCATCTGCTACAACATCCATCAGTATGATGCTCTATTAACCAGCCACAAATATATATAAATTATAGATGCAACAACCTTCTTTATCCGCCGGTTTGATAACAATGTCATCTCTGCGGCGGAGCTTTGAGAGGGCGTGGGACTCGTCGGAAGTAAGGTTGGAAAACCGCAGCCGTTGAGGATGGAGTTGCTGAATATCGTGGAGGGTATTCTGAATACACAAATCCAGAGCGTGGGAAACCCCAGGAGAGGGTGTAAAATTCGTATTCTTGGGAGGAGCAAAGCGTGCTAAGGCATCATCAGATTCTGCCTGCGATCTCTTAGGACAATCATTGTTGACGAAATTGAATTGAAGTTGCAGACGGCGATGAAATCGATGAACATCTTGGAAGAGATTATACTTTTCAGAGGCTGGTTGAAGAGGGACAAAGTGCAGGAAGAAAACTCACCCTCAGAGAAGGCAAGATCAGAGGGAATACAAACAACCTGGGAGCAGGATGGTGCAGAGGAGGTAGGGACAGTTACATGGGTAGGGCAGAAACATGAAAGTTTATCCTGCTTCTGGGCGGAAAAGAAATCGTACAGTTGCCGGTTGAGTGTATGAATAATGATGCGGATCATGGGGAAGAGAGGAAAGTTACTGGAGGTGAGTGTCGTGAAGTCTTGATTCACAACCCGTGATTCTTTACCCAAACGGCACGCCATAATTTATGACATTATATCCTTGACGGACCAATAGAATCGCATTCATGTATAGTGTTTACAAACGTACTAGCCTAACAATGGCGATCTCACATCTGTGCAAACCAGTGTAGGATGGCATTAACATACAGCGTTATGAGCATAGTACAGCATGGAAGAGGTTAAGCAATCACTAATAGGAATGTTCATTTAATTGGATGTGCAAAGATTTCCAAGGGAATTGATATGTTGATGGAGAAATCTCGAGTTAAATGCATGGAGACATCAGGCAAGTCTAAAATTTTACTGTTTAGGCTACGCTTAGGAAGAGATGGCAGTATGATAAGGAAAGACAATTAGTTAGAATGGGAAAGAATAATCTAGGGTGTATTTTAAGCCTAAAATGAAGGAAATAGGGATAGGAATAACGAAGATATTTGGATTCATAGATTCCAATATTTGTACATCTAGACAAATGTATGCCGGTATTTCGGAACGCAAACACACTTTAGCAGTAAGCTCCCTCTGTGGTTCGGCCTTGGCCTATATATAGGACGTACCCTAAATGAAAAGCTGGCCACAAAAAAATTCAAATACAGTTAGACCCGCTAGTACTGTCAGAGAGAGAGACTGCGTTGCCCTCTGCATCTGCGAGCTGACTGCGAGCTGACTGCGTGACCATTAACAGCTCGACTGTATGTACTTGAGGGTAAGAAAGAATGTATAAATATACGTATAAATATATTCTGTCAATTGGTCAAATTGTGCGTTAGGAAGTGTGTAAAATGTGTTAGAAAACTACTGTGCATTTCTGGTGGCCTTACAAGCCTGTGTGTATTCAAATAAATTGCGAATGGAAGCAAGAGTGAGTTCATAGTTTTAGAAAAGCTTTTAAAGAATTATTTCTTGCTGGAATGGACCACACATCAGAAACATAGGAAAGAATGAAAGGAATTACTTTACTATATTGATTGATATATTACTTAGTATGTTGCACAAGACCTTATAAATGTATGGAGGCGAATCATGGACAAATGGTTCTAACTAAGGATTTGGAGATAATTGTTTTCACAGTAACCTGGATTGTGCTATTACTGATATATCATTCCCTGTGCGTCTACCTGCACTGCTGTCTGAAACTGTCTCTTATCCCCTACATCTGTCATAGAGGGGTAGTGATAGACAATATAGTGGTTAATCAAATATGTTTCAGGTTATATCCTGTCATCCAAGTACACGTTAAAGAGTCAGCCACTACTGCAGGAACTAGTGGTGCGAGCGCCCTTGTTGTTCATAGGGACAGCCACCCAGTATCCAGTGCCTGGAGGAACCTCATGTGTCGTTTCCTTCCATGTGACAGGCTTCTTTATACAAGATGAGTACCCAAACAAGGCCACTGATCAGAGTACCCCAGTCACAACACGTTTAAAAACAGTAATTAAATGATGACCTCTTCTAGGGCATGATTATAGCCAGTATAGACAATCATTCAAAAACTGTGAATTAAGATGGTCCGTAGGACATAACTAGTCTACATTCAGAGTGAGTTCAACCCAAAGAGAAGAACGTTTTCTACAAAATTTAGAAACTTTAGTTCTTTTTGAAACATTTATGAGTGATTTTATTTATTTAATATTGTGATCAACTTTTGAGTAAAGTGGAAGATTTTCACTAAGAAAAGAAAACGTAACGTATATAAAATAAATTGTAAATATTTACCAGCAGACTTACTTAAATTATTTAAGTTAAGTTACAGTTCTTGTTGGTAGATAGTTTAGTTAATACCCCTAGCAGAGCTAATAATAATAATAATATTAACAGAGGAGGATCTGGAGAGGAGCACTTAAGGACTTAGAGTAATACATTACCATCTTCTCTTGGAACTTATACAGCTTGATCTTACCTTTGATGTCTATACACCCTTACTCTTTTCAGAGAAGGGGGTATTACTTATAAGACCAGACTCTTATTTGGCACTATCCTGGTATCACCTGATACAACTTTGTGTCCAGGATATCTTATAATTTCAATAATAATCAACCCTCTCGTGACAGTGAGACTGCGGAGTAGAAGTTGAGATTGCTAAGCACTGAGGTCTGCCAGAAGGCGGGAATGGATAGCTGCAACAGCCGGCTTACGCTGGAACCCACATTAGGTCTCGATGCTCACTAGGGTGAAGTTGACCAGCCGTGGGGTGGAAGTCGGAAGTGAAGCAGTGAGGGAGAACTTTTAGGTGGAGGCAGGTGCGGGGGAAGAGGAGAGTGCCTGTGGCGATAGAGGGGTGTGTGCAGGGTTGGTTTCCTCATAACAAAGAAAGCATCTATAGCACTACTTGGATACAATCCAATTAGTGATCGACTTCTCATGATTAGACTCAACAGAAAGAAAAGGAACATCACAGTTTTACAAGTTTATGCACCCACATCTACAGCAGATGATGATGAAATTGAGGAATTTTACAAGAGACCTTAGAAGTGGAAAAAGGGATATCATGATAGTCATGGGCGACTTTAACGCGAAAGTTGGCATCGAAAGAACAGAGGAAGAGAAAAAGGTGCGAGGTCCATTCGGTATAGGACATAGAAACGAAAGAGGAGAAAAACTAATCGAATTCTGCTTAGAAAACAAACTCTCTATTACAAATACCCTATTTAGACAACATCCCAGAAGGCTCTACAATGGACCTCACCAGATGGCAACAGTAGGAATCAGATACATTACATCTTGATACAACAAAGATGGAGATCAGGTATATCATCTACAAAGACACTCCCAGGAGCAGATTGTGATTCAGATCATGAGCTACTAATTGCAGATTTTAAGTTAAAATTGAAAAAAGTGACGAAAGGTGCTCGACCTCTCCGTCTCGATGTAAGCGCCATACCACCTGAATATAACATAGAAGTACAAAACAAATTCGAAGCACTGATGGCTGTACAAGAGGATGTGACACCGGATGAGCTAGCCACACATGCGAAAGATATTCTCATCACATCAGCAGAAAACATGATCTTCAGAAATGTGTATAAGAAGCAGATATACATCACGGAGGAAAAATTGAGGCTCATAGAAGAAAGAAGAAAATTGAAGCAAACAGGGGTAGAACGGAACCGTGACAAATACAAAAACTGCACAAGAAACATCAGGAGAGAGATTAGGAAAAACAAGAAACAGTGCATAAGGAACACCTGCAACAGAATAGAAGATCTGCAATTTCAGGGAAAAGATGGGGATATGTTCAAGGAAATCAGAACGCTAACAGATGATTTTAGACAATCATTACATGTAATCAATGATAAAAATGGTAACATATTAACAGAAAGTAAGGATATATTGGAGAGATGGAAGGAGTACTGTAGAGAAATGTATGAAGATAGTACAAAGACCCCAGACATGACGATTGAAAGTAAAGAGAGAGAGCCAGAACCTATATTAGATGAAGTACGTGCAGCAATCAAAAGCCTGAAGAAAGGGAAATCACCAGGATGCGATGATATACCAATTGAACTACTCCAAGCAGGAGGAGAGGCCAGTGTCCTCGTTTATTATGCACTGTGTGTGAAGATCTGGAACAGTGCAATCTGGCCCAAAGCATGGAAAAGATATGTGTATATCCCTCTCCCAAAAGAAAGGCAATTTAAAACTGTGTACCAACTATCGTACTATTGCTTTAATAAGTCATGCAGGAAAATCCTCTTGCGGATTATCATGAAGAGGATAGAAAGAAAGTTAGAACATGAAATACATTGAAGTGCAGGCGGGTTTTAGACAAGGCAGAGGTACGAGAGGTCACATTTGTAATGTGAGAAACATCCTCCAGAAATGCAGAGAATACAATGTAGATCTTCATGCCTGTTTTGTAGATTACACAAAGGCCTTTGACTGCGTACAACATCAGAAATTATGGAACATCATGAGAGACATGGGGTTTCCAGCTCATTTGATCCATCTAATTGAAACACTATACCATGTGTGATGAATTTACCATGATACAACGTTAAAATATCTCCAAATTTAACGATAAAATGTAGGGTTAAAAATAATGCGTAAGATACTAGGAGACATGCTCGCCCATGCCAGCCTTTCCTTCCGCCATTTAAAACTAACGAGTTAGACGTGCAGACGAAACGGTTTACCCTTTTGTAGACGGGAGAGAAACGGAGAACACAAAAGGAAAAATATGACTGAACACGTGTTTGAAGATAGCAAGGCTAAAAGACGCAATTGGTAGTAAAAGAAAAAAAATTCACGTCACTAGTTGACACAATGTAAGGAAATGGACAAAAAACGACTTTAGCTCTTGTCAGAAACAGCCGTTTCTTGGACTTTTACGATACTTGGTTGTTATTTGAATTCAGCGGCAAACGCCGTGGAGAAGGTTCTCGAACATATTTCAAAAGAAAAAAAACTAACCTTGAAAAAGTAATTTTTTCTTAATAATAATGTTATGAATATAAAACCTAGCTAGTTTGATAGCCCGTCTTGAGCAGAGAAATAATATACTTTAAATTATACAGACGGATAGATAACAAGGAAGACATTGACAAAAGACTGTGTTGTTCATATCAGACGCGCGACTGCACTGTTAAAAATTTCACTGAAGTTTCAAATTTTCGTCCTTGAGACACGCAAAATGCAAAAATCGAGCTGTAATTAAAGAGAGGGGAAAGGTGGAGAATTGTGGCTAAAAATAATTTCGGAGGCAGAAGTGTGTAGGGTATTGCATGGCGTTGGTTCAAGAACCAAGCGTGTTTTTTGTATGAAAAACAAGTAGAGACAGACGGACCAACAGACAGTAGTACATACTTGACTGAGAGCTGACTGAAATTTGACTTTTGGTTGTAGATTTGAAAGTTAGGGGGGGGAGTCGGTGATTGGATGAATGAAATCATATTGGCAGGACAGAGATGCGCATTTGTGCCATTCGTTACAAGACTGTCCAGAGACACAGTGGTTTATTGCCTGTGGTGTTGTTTCCAGAAGATTTACATACATTTAGTGGGACGCCATCATACAGCCAGCAGCTCAGCTGAGTTTTGCTAGCAATTAACTGTATTCTCAATTCTGAATTCTGGTAAGAATGAAAGTATTTCTTTTGTACATTTTAATAGTTCGAGTGATTGATACTGCCATATCATATAAAATGATTACGACAAGTAAGTGCTCGTTCTAGATCCCCAGCCCCAGTTCAGGGTCTAGAGACAAACAAAATATATGGACGCCTACTAAAACTATGTAAGGCGGATCTATTGTTGAGATCAATGGAACATATCACCTATCTTATTGAATAGAAGGAAACTATTGAACATATCTCAGATGCAATGTAGTCTTGGGGAACTAGTACTATGTGAAAACAACTGGGTAAGATGTGCTGTGTGGTCAGAGAGATCTGACCCAGTCTGTGTGGTGTTGTTGTGTAGTGTTGTGTGCAGAAGTGGCTCAGTAGGTAGAGTTCTGACACATGCCACAAAACTTTTATTTCAGAATTGTGAGTTTCTGTTTGGCACCGAAGAGGTGCCAAATGCTGTTGTGAAATACACAAGCGTGGACCAGTGCAGTCTAACATTGTGTCAGAGCAGCCGAATATTGTACTCCAGCACGGAGAGGAGGGGCCACCAGACTCTTGTACAAGATCGACGCAGTCGAGATACGTGAGATTCTGGCCTGCTGGAAATTCACCAACTAATTCACCAACTAATTTACCAACTAATTCACCAACTAATTCACCATCTAATAAAGACATACCATTGTGGGAAAATAAACCATGTATTCATCCCATAAGTCAATAGACAATGTTTTGGTAGTCACAGATTGGGCGTGATGATACCACCCCAACAGTACATTCAGTAATAGTTCTCCTGGGACAATCTAATCTAATTAATATTAACCAGTCTTTTAAAATATTTATGTACACACATTCCATTTTATTATGTCATATAATTATGCATTCCATTTATAACTCCATAATATTTCATATATTCTGACCAACAAACATTTGGTTCAGAACAAATAAATTTAACAAAAGATTTAATATTTAAAACTAAAACAGCCTGAGTTAGTTCAGTGTGTTATAAATTTTATTATTATTATTAGACTTATTAAATATCTGTGTGTGTGTGGGTAATCTACTACAACACATTACATTTCAGTACCCTAGACTTTTAACGTAGCTACATTCATATTCTTCTTCTTCTTCTTCTTTGATCCATAACCGCCAACCGTCAAAGCAGTCAGCGGCCATCACGCCTGGTGGCGTCTTGTAGGGCAGCAACAAATTGATTCCACTTTGCTCGGTCGGCGGCCATCCTTCGTACAGTGCCCCAACTGTGGTTCACATTCATATTAGTAGAGAAAAAAAGATATGTTTGAGGTCGTAAGTGGTAGTAAGAAGGGCCTTCTATAATTTGCATCAACATTTATCTCAGGAGCCTTCACAGCTGACCTCATTCATTACACTAGGTAACATCTCAACCATACAATACCATCAAAAACCACTACACCATGAACAACAAGCAGCTGTCAGAGTAGCGGGAGAAACATCAGGATGATTTGAGGTGAAAAGGGGAGTAAGACAGGGTTGCATCCTCTCTCCATACTTGTTTAACATCTATGCAGAAAATATAATGAGAAATGTTCGGAATGACCAAGAATGTGAACATTGCGATCCGTTCACAATTGGTGGAAATGCGATCTCAGAACTCAGGTACGCAGATGACACAGTTATTCTTTCAAACTGTGCCAAGGGACTAGAACAGTTAATCCTGTCTGTCAAAAGACACAGTGAGGATCTGAACCTTTTTCTGAATACAAAAAAAAAAAAAAAAAAAAAAAACAAAGATAATGTCCACAGACAAAACAAGATGCCAACCAAAAATTACCGTCAGTGATGAGGAAATTGAAAATGTCACAAACTTTGAATATCTTGGCTCCATAATTAACAATAATGGAGACTGCTCAAAAGAGGTCAGAAGGAGACTGGCCATAGCAACGCAGAGGTTAAATAAAATGAAGAACCTATGGCATAATACCAGCAAATTAATAAAAGTAAAACTTCTGAGAACGTGCATCTTTCCGGTAGCAACGTATAGATGTGAGTCATGGACCATTACTCAAACATTAAAGAAAAAAATCGAATCTTTCGAAGCAAAGTGTTAGAGAAAAATTCTCAGAATATCTTGGACCAAGAAGAAGAAAAATATAGACATCCTACACGACCTGAACATCGAGGAAAACTGGCCCATAAACAATATCATGTCCCGGAAACTGAAATACTTTGGCCATATTAAACGTCATAGTGGCTTGGAGAGAGCAGTGATGGAGAGTATGGTACCTGGAAGGCGAGGCAGGGGCCGACCAAGACGACGGTGGACACAGGACATTGAAGACACCTTGAACATGACATTGGAGGAGGCAGGAGGGCTGGCTAGAGATCGAGAGTCTTTCAGGCGGGCTGTGATGAGAGCGACGTTCTGCAAAGGAATTTCTACATGATGAAAGATTCCATTACAAGTACTAGGAGAATTACTTGTTCTAAAGATTCCATAACAAGTACTAGGAGAATTACTTGATCTAAATATTCCATTACGAGTACTAGGAGAATTACTTGTTCTAAAGATTCCATAACAAGTTCTAGGATAATTACTTGTTCTAAAGATTCCATAACAAGTACTAGGAGAATTACGAGTTTCTAAAGAGATCTTTTTCAGAAAGTGCGATCATAATAATTTCTTGGTCGTCGAGATCGTCCTCACTGAGTTCTCGCACTTTCCGAACAACACTAATTATTTGGCCGTAGTCTCTGGCCAATTCCAAGAGCTTGATTACATTCTTTCGCTGATTTGGAGAAGGCGTTTTTTGATCAATTTCAGTCTTAAGCGTTCTGAAAGCCATCCACATTTCTTGGGCACAGTTTTCTAACTCGGGCATAATTACGGCTAGTTCCGCAGCAAGACTTATTGCCTTGGTTAACTTATTCTTTCCCATTTCTTCACAGCTTTTGTCATATCCGTCTGTTTTGCTAAGCAGTGAATAACACAGGCCAGCTTGTTCATATGCACTTATTAAGGTTACTCTGTGGTTTCTGTTTTCAGAATGGGAATTTGTTACTTTATTAAATTGTTTCAAAGCTTCCTTGATTTGGTCAGTATCCTTCAGAAGGATGCCAAAGTCAAGGATCGCAGGAGAGTTCTCTTCTGATATTGCAATTGCTTTTTGGAAACATTCACAAGCTTTTCTGACAAACTCGTCATCTTTATCCAGCATTATATCATTTCTTATATGTCTTATGCATAAGCTAATGTCCATCTGTGGACTCCAACTACCTTGGGAAAAGGAAGCCCCGTTACCGGGAGCTCTACCTATTTGATCAATACTTTCTTCCCGGTGAGGATTGGTCTGTCTAATATTGCTGCGTGTGTTGTGATCATGTCTGTAAATCTCGTGAACAGCTACCAACGTGTCGGGTAGCTTCTGAGTAGAATCGTAACTTAAAGATCTGGCAAACCTGTTTCCTGCCTGAAAGCTGTGAAAGTTATATCTGTTGGAGAGTGCCCCTCTAAAATGAGTATTTTGACCACACTTCTGCCCGTATGTCCCTCTCACTTGGGCAGAATGGCCATAGATCTGCCTGTCTGTCCCTCTCATTTGAGCATTTTGACCATACACCTGTCCGAATGCACCTCTCAATTGTGCAGTTTTTTCGTTTATGTGTCCGTATGCCACTCCTACTTGGGCATTTTGACCATACATAGGTCCGTAAACCCCTCCTAATTGGGCATTCTGATCATACCTCTGTCCGTATGCCCCGCTCACCTGGGCACCTTGACCACATATCGGCCCGTATGCCCCTCTTATCTGGGCAGTTTGGTCATACACCTGTTCGTATGCTCGTCCCACCTGTGCATTTTGACCACACATTTGCCCGTATGCCCCTCTTATCTGGGCAGTTTGACCATACATCGGCCCGTATGCCCCTCTTACCTGGGCAGCTTGGTTATTCTGTACTTCATGTGATTCCGTTACCGCTGCAGTCGGAACATACGAGTGCTTGCGCGTCCTATTTATCTCCATCGATTGATCAGACCTGTTTCTACTTGCCAGTAGTTTTGCTTTTTGTTTGTAGCTTATACCAAGGTGATGGTAAGTCACCGAGTTTTTTTTAATGTCAACAGATTTCTCGAGCAACTTTATAGACTCATCAACATTAAAAGCCATCATGGCTTTACCACACTGGGTCAATACTGAAGGTATATCTTCATTTACTTTCAAAGCTTTTTCACACAGTTGCTTGACATTTAGATAACGAAATAGAGCATCATACTCAGCAGCAAATCCAGGGGCATGAGACATTCGAAGATTGACTAACTCCGCATAAGCCAGCGCTTTCAGGCGGTTTTCGGCTTTGTCTGCTACATCAAAAAGATACTCAGTAGCTTTTCTCGTATATTGTTCTACATCCATACGCTCCGGACTAGAACAGAATATATCTGCATGGGTAGCCCTGCGGAACGCAAGGCCAAGACGAAATTTCCACAAATACTTGTCTGGTATTTCTGTTACAGCCTCGGAGAATAAACTTATAGCCCTTTTCAGATTTTCAGGACCTCCAAGTTTACTGTAGTAATAAGCTTGCTCTGCCTCTGCCTCGGTAAGTCGTTCACCAAAATCACCTTCGCATGTCATCTTCTCCAGGTGTTCTAACCGCCGTGAAAAACACTATTCCCCCAGCGATGCTTCATTAACATAAATACCGTACAAATAAAATAGATATAAATAAATGCACCATAACAGTTCAGATGAAGTAAATAATATGCCTAAAAATATATGTAATACAGATTCAATAAATAAAACAGTGTCACAGTGACTATTAACCATTAATTTATTTTACCATTTCGTTCCATATGTTATTAACTCTTTTAATGTTCTGTTTTCCTGGACATTTTATATTTCTTTTCTTTCATTTTTCACCTGTTCAAACCCCACCCGCGTTTGGTTACGTTTGACTGGCCTTCAGAATTAAAAATTCGTCAACAGTCAGCGTAGCGGTAACGTAATGTTATCAAAACGCACCTGTGGTTTGTGACCAGGGAATTTCTCTGGTCGCTCTAGTCTTTGATCACGAGCGGCTGGTACCCTTTGAGGCCTGGGTAACCGTTTCATCTTCGAAACAAGGGGGAGATAACAATCGCGGTCAGTCTCTGGGTTTTGCCCCTTAGACGAGTTAGAGCTCTCATAATATTATGCATTTCTCTACCTGAAGGAACTTTCTTGCGGTTGTTGACTTCTGATGTCTCTAGAATAACCTCTGTCTTACTTCGGATTACGCCTTTCGCCGAACATCTGTAGAAATATGCAGGCCAGGTGTCCGGGGGGAGCGTCCTTTGTAATCTATAAGAGTAGATGGGTTTAATAAGCCAACACATTCGTGAATATTCCTGGCCCGTAGATGACCATCATGAGATAAGGCAAACTTTAACATAGTACTAGAATGTGTTTGCCTATGTTCTAGTCATTTTCGGGGTGAGTTGACATATCTTATAATTAATATGATATATTCATTTTATCTTATATATATGATAGGAAGGTGACTTGAATCTAGTAATTTAATTCAGTGATAATGTAGCGCTGTCTACGGCCTTAGTTAAGCGGTGTTTACGCTGTTTTGGTTTATAATGGGTTAAATGATAGACTTACAATAACAGACAGATACTAGGCGTAGAATCAGTCCACAGATGCTTATCATGGGTTACGAGTAGGCTAATTAACTGTCATTTCTGTAAGATAATGTCAGGTGTGGATTGTTCACTTAAAACTGAATAGTGAGATGCAGGCAATAACTCTGAATTATAGGAGATAGTCACTGATTCCTTTTTGATAGATATTTTTAGTGGCAAGGGAGAATCATTTTATGCTTATTTGTGTAGCTAGACTCTAGTCTATAACTTTCACAGAAAGCAGTCACCAGGCATAGATATAATGTTATCTTATGATTCAGCCACAACTGTATTATTGTAGCAAGAACATTGCATTTTCTATGAACTCATTTTGTGGAATGCTAATATATTTCCCCAAGGGGACATACGATTTATTTGTGTAATGTCAAATGCTGTAATCTGTTTATGTAAATTCATTTAATGTTGTAAGATGAATAAGCATATTCATTTAACTGTAACTACAGGGTTAGGGTTCCTGTATGTTGAGATTGGGAGAAGAGGAGTAGATTTTGCTGTCAGAACATTTAATGACAGGTACATGGTGTACAAAAGATATTAAGCCTATGCGGGCACATGCTATAATTGATAGAATGGAAGGAGCGGAGCATAACTAGGTTATAAAGCATTAGATTGATTTTGTCGTTGCTTGAGGTAAAGGGTGTCTTTTTTGGGTCTCAGTTTCAGGGAGACCGAATCGCTAGAGCAGACTCCAGTCAGGCGAAGAACGACAGGTCCTCTTCGACCTAGAGGGTTTCTGAATACCGCTAGCGTCACGAGTAGTCAAACCCCGTTCCTGAACCTAAACCCTTTTGTCAACGCCAAGTTACGCTCACGCAGTGCAACGAGCCAAAGCAAAATCTGGAAATCATCAAATGCAGTAGTAGTTCTCTACTCGCCTATTGGATTACCAGTCAGAGCATTGCCGCTTCCAGAATATCAAAACCGCCCAGCACGTCTGTAGCAGAATTCCATATCACCCGCCTTTGTGTGCCTAAACGGGGCAGTCAGTCAAACCACAGTCAAACCAGCCCAAACCGGATTTAATGCCAAGCAGAGTCAAGCGCCGGATGAGAGCGCATGGGACCGTTTGTCCTCAAGTATCCTCGTCTTGGGTGTATTTTCTGGATACTTAAAACTTCGCACTTAGGAGTGGCCAGCAAAGATAAACAGCGTCTTCCAGCCTAACTCGCGCAATTAGGGGTAACCCAAGTCAGCACCAACAAGAAAGTTTTTACAGGTCAAGTCCATCACACATGGAGTATATTTTTACGTAAAAGACACTTTCTGTAGCTAACTTCTGGTCCCACGAAAGTGGACAGGCTGACACGCAGTTTATTCATGTGAAAAACGGAGGTAAAGAGGGTCTTCCAGCCCACCTCGCACCAGTAGGGAGGAGTCACCAATGATAGCGCCTATACAGTGATTTTATTCAGGTTAATTCCATCACCCATGGAGGATATGTACGAAAAAACCACTTACTGGAGCTATTTCATCTGGTCCCGAAAGCGGACGGACTGACACTCGATTTATTTATCTCTCCGTGTTCTACAGGTTTTATGAGTGTTGGTGGTGTGTGTGTTTGTGGGTGTGTATTTGCATTATTGAAGGTTATTGATGAATATTTGATTATTGATGTATTTTATGCTGTGTATGATGTTATGCATTAATTCCATGCTTTTCTTCTTTAATAAAGTTTACACATTTATTAATGCGCTGTTCCCGACCCTTTCATCCATAATTAAACTTTTTTTAGCTTTTTACTATAATCTCTATGTTTGATAAGAGAAAAGAGTGAGAGCAGGAGGTGCTTAGACAGTAACAGTGAGTTGAGGCTTGGAGAGAGAGAGATCACTTTGATAAATCTTCTTCCAGGTTGTCTCAAATGCATCTCCTATTTACACCTTTCTGTGTGTGTAATCTATAACTCTGTCAGTCCACTACCCCTTGTCGATTTCACTACTATTGTCCAACTCGACAAATACTCTACACTTTACTCAACCACGACAAACAGAAATGAACTAACCATAAATACAACACGAATAAAATAAATACAATAGAAATGCAATAAGTGCAATATATATATGGAAATAAATACAGTAGAAATGCAATAAGTGCAATAAATATGGAATAAATTCAGTAGAAATGCAATAAGTGCAATACATATGGAACTAAATACAGTAGAAATGCAATAAGTGCAATAAATATGGAATAAATACAGTAGAAATGCAATAAGTACAATAAATATGGAATAAATACAGTAGAAATGCAATAAGTGCAATACATATGAAAATAAATACAGTAGAAATGCAATAAGTGCAATACATATGGAAATAAATACAGTAGAAATGCAATAAGTACAATACATATGGAATAAATACAGTAGAAATGCAATAAGTACAATAAATATGGAATAAATACAGTAGAAATGCAATAAGTAATATAAATATGGAATAAATGCAGTAGAAATGCAATAAGTACAATAAATATGAATAAATACAGTAGAAATGCAATAAGTACAATAAATATGGAATAAATACAGTAGAAATAATCTAAATACAAGAACTTCAGACTCATATTTTTATGTCTACACAGAACAAATGTGCTGCTGGGTCATGATGTGGATGTGGATGTGGATGTTGCAGCAGTTATTACTTCCGGTTGTCACGGTTAGCCTCCTCTTTAGAGCTCGACGCGGACGTCATACTTCTTAGCCACTCCGACTCCCTAGGTCGAAGGATAATGATGCTTCTACCTCCAGGGAGATTCACAAGATATTCAGAAAAACAAGAACAATGCTGCATTGGCTGAGCACGTTAACTCTAGTATCTGCCATCAACTTTTGTGACGGATAGGGTTATCTTATAATTCGTTAGCTCGTTCAAGCCCCCAGCTGAATTAATTCAGCGAATTTCCTCTTATTATTATTTAGCTATGCTTACGTGTATTTAAGAAATTGTCTGAGACATACTGATACAACACATTCAAAATGACTAAATCAACTTTAAATGTGGATAGATATAAGTAATACATTTAATAATAAATTAAGTTTTAACAGGTATTAAAAATGGAATAATTCTTTAAAAAAAAATAATCACCATCAATGATGTTATGGAGGTTTATAAAGGAGGTCACTTGGCAGCTTTTATTTGACTACTTAGCTGCCGGGGTTTCTGCTCCCGATGGTGTTTTGGTTCTTCGAAAATTGGTGACTGGATCGCTCGCGTCCCTGGTAAAGATAAGAGTTGCAGCACGTTCCAAGTAGAATCAGGGAGTAACTGCATAGCTTGTCCCGCGTCTGTGAGACCCGTCTGATGATGGTGTCTAACGTCGACTTCAGGCCACTTATACCCTCACTTGTTCAAAAAATAGTACTGTTGCGTTGTGTATTGGTTCGATATTTAAATGTTCGTAGTAATAGAATTTTCAATTCAGCCAAGTAAAGTCCAGGGGCACAACGCTAACAGGAACTGCAAATAAACGAACCACTCTCGTTTGACAAAGACTGTCATTTTTAATGCACACAACCAGGCTCCATTTTTCATATGACAAATCACTGATGAATCAACGTGCTACTGGCCATTTTCACTAGGCCTTCTAAGTCATACACATCGAAATGAATATAGCTGTCTGCATGTCTACGTAAGTCCGCGACACAGTCTTTTGTAGCGACATGTTCAAATTATAACGAAGCAGTAATTTAAGTATACTCTCCTGACAAACACATATCTCCAGCATTCAATAAAATGCAGACATCCTCTAAAAATGAGAGTAGATCAGCGGACATCAATCACTTCAGCATAAAGCTCACACCGACACGACGTGTCTCTTGAAGAACATATTCGAAAGTCACGTCCAGCAGACGTTAAGCACTTCTGCTGTCTAGCCGCGTCTGCTTGCATAAATTACATGACGTCATTGTGTAATGCGGTGGCATTCCGTTCAATAAAAACTCCGTTTGAGCACAACAAGGATTCACACAAATGAACACGTCGTAGTGCGCAAAAGAAGATGCAATAAGTACCCTCATATGGTACCACCAACTAGTATGGCAAAAGATGAGAAACAAATATCCCCTGAGTATTAAGTCATACTTATGTGCCCCCATCTATTCATTCCACCATCCCATCTCCCTCAGAACTTTTACTCTCGGTGAGAATTAATATAAATCCCATTAGACAAAAAACTATCTTTACATTTAAAATGAATAGTTTTATATTTAACTGTAGTTGAAAATGTTAATAAGATAGTTTGAATATGTTTACATTTACATCAGTTGAAAGGGTTTTAACCTTTCATTACAGTTAGAGTGAATATGGTTTACATTTTCACTGGTTGAAAATGTTAATAATATAACAAGTATTTACATCATTTCTTTCATTATTCCCTCCCTGTTCCATAAGGAACTTGGGACTACCTCTGCTTTTGGTTCTTTATAAGAAACTCGCAATAAAGCAGTCACCAGCCCTGGCAGTGGTGCTTCATGATATCATCATTCTATATGCTGAGGTTGCCAGCCTCAAATGACTTGGACATCCACTAGCAGTTTTCACATATTAATATTCACATATCAATATATACGTAATAGTTCACATGTTAATAATGAAAAAAAATATAGAAATCAAAATGTGCAACGTACGCCAATCTTTAGGCTCACAGACTGCTGGCTCAGAGAAATAGGCACATGTAGAGGCCTCTTACACTTGGTCTGGGGTGTTGTTAACTTAGCAATAAGTTCCCATTGTGACATGTGTTTCAGGTCCCTCAGATTCTGGTCTTCCGTGTTAAAATAGTAGATTTTCCTGGGCTGTAAGTCCTCAAGACGTTAAACAAGGGTCCGGTCCGATAAATGAAAGCTAATTTTAGTCTTAACTCAGGCAAGGTCTGGTTGTCTTCTTGGCGCGAGGTAGATTCTCACAGTGTTCTAAAATGGATAAAATGTCAGGTTGTATTTCAGTTGTCTACTTAGTTATAATTTAGGCAGGGTCTAATCAGGAATTTGGTTGTTCCTCTGTGTCGAACCCCCGCCAATCGTTTCAAAACGTGCGTGTTTTGTGGGGAAATTCAAATTATTTTCATATTGAAATTTCTGCGCTTTGATGCAAAGGTCATGCCTCCCAAATATGGAATGAAAACATCTGATCACTCTCTCTGCAATGTTCACAAATAACTTCTTATTTTCATCTAAAGTAATGTCTTTGTAACAAGGTGTACAGGAAATGATTATGTCATTCGTTTCCGCCGAGTGCATGCGGACAGATCGATAATATATAGTGGGGCACTCCTGGGTAAACATGACACGTGATCATTATACGAAAATTAGCCGGGCCCATATTGGTTTTACATGCGTCCCGATCTTAGCAAAGCCGAGAAGCGCAAAGCAAACATGATCAATTATCACCGAAGGGAGTGTAATTTGACTTGAAAATACCAAATATTTGCTTGACAGCAGAGATAGAAAAGGGCCAACCAACGGACATGGCACGTAAATCAGTACTCACAACAAATGTAACTGACTACTGCCGGAGATGAGAAAAGATGGGCCCAATATTTATGTGACATCGGTAACAAGGAATCAACAGTGGTGCAGCACTTCACATACCCGGGGTCTACCATTAATGACAAACTCTATCTTGACACATAAATTGCCAACCGCAGTGGCAAAGCTGCAACCATCTTTTCCGCTTCACAACGCGTTTGGGGAATCTACAAACTCACAATGAAGCTCAAAGCTGTGGTATATAATACCTGCGTTACCCAGTACGCTTTAATATGGTGGTGAGACATGGAATACCTATGTTAAGCAAGAGAGAAGGATCAATGCCGTCCATCTATGATGTCGACGATGCATCCTTGGTATTTCGTGGAAGGACAGTGACATGTCGAAGTGCTGTCACGCGCTGGCTTTCAAAGGAGCGCAAACCTTTTGTTATCATAGTCTTGAACGCTCCATATTTGCAAACAGGGCTGGAAGACAGCTATATAGTTAAACGACGCTACACAATTTAATATAGAATAACGTAAAAATAAGGAAATATCGTTAGACCAAGTGCAACCAATCGCAAAAAATGCCACGGTTTTTAAAACGAGTTTTTAATGAACTTTTAAATTGCATTCCGGGAAATATTAATACACTTTAAAAAATAAATAAATAAATACATGTCACCTAATGTTTGTTTAAGTGTTACTTGATCTCCTTTTGTGAACTCCCTTTAAAATTAGCTGATAAGTCAAAACTATAACTGACAAGTCAAAACTATAACTGACAAGTCAAAACTATAACTGACAAGTCAAAATTAGAAGATATGGAAAATCATTGGAGGCAATCACCTAACCTTGATTGGTAAAGTGTTTTTTTTAAAAATCTGGTAACATTCCAAGCGATGGATCATGTGTTTGAAAACATACCACGAGTATGAAAATTCAATGTGCAATTTTTTTAATTAGAGGATTTTCCATTATTTGCATTAAAATTATAGAGCCTACTTGTAATAAATATAGAGCGATTGTTTTCACGACTGACATCAACGAAAACCAAGATCGTGAATCTGGTGGGTGTAGATCTCTGGAAATAATGCTGGAAGATAAAGGCATTTTGTTTTTTTATTTTGAGCCTTCGGCATTGATGTTAAAATATAATTCTGACATATACAAAGAAAAATGAAGGCAAAGAAGATGAAGAACTTAAAGAAGATCAGCTGTGAGCTTGCTTTCATATAATGCTAAAATAAAATATATTACTTTAAATATCATGATGTTATGTTTATATTTGTCTATCTAGTATATCTTGCGCTCTCTCTCTCTCTCTCTCTCTCTCTCTCTCTCTCTCTCTCTCTCTCTCTCTCTCTCTCTCCTTTTGGACCATATATATATATATATATATATATATATATATATATATATATATATATATATATATATATATATGGTTCCGAAGGTTGTTACAGCGGGGAGTTGTAGTGAGGATAAGCTCTCACTGCAGATAAATACTTCTATAGCACGTGCCTCAAATTGCCTCTGACAACCAAGCCCAGCTCCCAGCCTTCATGTGCGGCTCAATTTGAGCCCGGAGGAACTGTTTCACTGATGGGAGAAGGAGCGAAGGCGAGCCACTGGTGCCTTTAAACCAGCAGCTTCGGGCAGATAGGGCTCGTGATCCTTGGTTGGTAGCTTATCTAAGAGAAGGAACTCTGAATTCAAACCCCCGCTGCCTTGCGGGAATATCTATTTATAGAATTAGCTTCGGGAGTAAACCCTGAGGATAAATCCGGAGTCGGAGTCCCTAAGGCAGTCTAATGTTGATTCAATATAATTCTGGCAACTCCTGCGACGTGGCTGGTACAAAACTGTATCGGCTACTGCCGTTCCTTTAGACCTACCGGCAGTGTGGAGAGGGGGAACATGCTGCATGGGCAACAGCTTGATCTCCATATAACTGTGCCCAAGCTCGCACCCCGGAGAGGACACTCCAGCTTCACCCTATAGGTGTCGGCAAAACACGGGAAGTAGAAGTTACTGGTTATAAGCATTTTGCCCAGTTGGCGTAGGGCTTGGCGCCAGGGGCTACTTCCGACAGTGGGAGAGGTTCTATGATCTCACTGGACAGCTACCGCCTGCTTCAAGCTGGGCAGCCCACAGTCAATTTAGATGTTGTCCCGCTACTCTCTGCTTTCCCCAATGGGTGCATGGGGATTAGGGTTAAACCAAAACTGTGGACAGAAAGATTTGCACCAAGCAATTATCACAAAACAAGAAGTAACAGAAATAAACAAACTCTCAGTATGCTTGATGTCTTCACATTAATGTGAGGCCCCTGAAATAGAAGCATCGTCATTCTTTTATTTGTCACTGCCAAGAGTAATCTTGCGCTGTCACAAAATGGCCTTGCTATCATTTTATTGTGTTCTGCCTGTCTTCTTTTCTCATATTATGCCTTCTTTTCATTTATTCCTAAACCAGTATTTTGTCTCATATTGAACGCATGTTGTTATTTGGCATGATCTACCCTGTTGTGGCGTGAGGTTTTATTTTGGCTCTAAGATCAGTATAGTACTGACAATTACAGAAATAGAATTTCTGCAGAAAATGGTGAAGTCCCAGTGTCTGAGAGAACTACTGGTATCACAAATTAGTTACGGCTGTGAATGTTCTGATCTCGAAAAATTAGTAGAGAGGAGACCGACATAAAGTGCCACCTCCGCTGTGTAACTAACTGTGATATTAAGACAAGGAAACAGATTTTACTTAACAATGATAAAATTGACAAGTCGTTCAAATACAATTTCCCTAGTATTTATTTAGTATATACACTATCTACTCTTGTGCTAAAAAGGTGAAGGTTGAAAAATGGAATGTAATGGATTTGTAAGTTTACATGTGATTTACAAATATTTATTTTTATATAAATATATAAATATTTTACAACAAGTTTTCCAATTATAGGAACAATAATTATATCAGCTGTGCTGTTAATTAAGTATATAACATTTATCAGCTATGCTGTTAATTTGTGTCTCTTGCTATGCTAATTCACTTTCTCTTCATTGACACTAACTGTTGCTCACAATGCTGACAGAAATGGTACTAATGTGTACTCATCTCTCTTAAGTCTGTTCTTCTTTGTTTGGTTCACACAACAACGGCAGAGTATCGTTCCTTTAGCCCACCCAAGACTGAGGGGGACCAAAGATGTAGAGTCTGGTCAACCTCTATGCTCCTGCGGAGTTCCAGGCAGCTGGATTGACGACCCACGATCTCAGTTTTTATGACACGAATGAAACCTGTAACAAGGAAAAATAGGGGCTAATTTCTGTCCTCAAGCCCACCTATTTCTAATGTGGATGAAATGAGCGTGTGCCTCAGTGTCTGCATGTAGGATGAATGACAACATGGCTCAGTATGATTTAGCAATAGCGAGACAAGACAGGTGTCCACTTGCAAAACATTCTTTCTGATAAACTAATACATGGATACATTCAATAATATAAATTCAATGCATGAATACATTCAATAATATAAATTCAATACATTCAATACATGAATACATCCCATAATATGTACACCTAGGTGTGATACAACAATGTCCTTCCCCCTATAATATACCAGGCCCTCTCTGACAAGTGCTATAATATATCCTAACAATAACGTTATGTTCTTATGATAGGAGTATATGCGACGAGGACTGTTTGGTTATATATATCAGGTTGGAGTTATATGGGACAATAGATTGGAGTTAGATGAGACAATAGATTGAGTCCTAACAAGGACTGTTTTGGTTATATTGCGGTTGGACTGAGATAATAGATTGAAGTTATAGGAGACAATAGATTGAGTCCTAACAAGGACTGTTTTAGTTCTATTTCAGTTGGTCTTATCTGAGACAATAGACTGAAATCATGTGAAACAATAGATTGAGTTATAGGAGACAATAGATTGAGGTATGAGTCCTATTAGTTTTCGTCTTCATCAATCATAATAGGAAATACAATCATTATACTTAACTCATTCAGTCCCAAGCAAAAAAGTTGGTTTGGCCCAAGCAAAAATGGCATCCCCGGTGCATTTTTAAATAAATATCTCAAAACAGAAACACGTTCACTCTTAAACACATGCGGTATTTAAAAGAATGTACTTGCAGTCGGAAATGACGTTTTGGGTGGTTTGTGGGTAGTTATAATTAGAAACAGTCTCAAACAGAGGCACATATACTAAACGCTTTATAAAGTTGATTGGGCCAAGCGCGTCTAACCGCTGAGGATAAATAAAGTCGATTGGGACTTAAAGAGTTAATTTCCCCAAGATACAATCAGTATTAAATAACACACAACAAATACAAACATTATATATCTGCTGAAGGTCTATTTTCCTAAAGGTTATCGCAAATATATTTACCCTCTAAGATTCAAACTGGCCAGTTTTTGACGCGACTTAGCGAAGTAGGCTGCAGGTCGATGCTCTCAGGTAAGCTATAAATCACGGTGACAGCTTCTTCCTCTTCAGTCGGTCGGTATCTCTGGCGTCGTGTCGGTGATGTGTGATTATGCATGAAATCTACCCGATTATATAGGTAGGTGAATTCTTAAGCAAGGCTTTCGGTTGGTTCCTGGCGGAGCAAAATGATTGGTTTCCTGCAGTTTAGTCTCATGCTCTGTACAGCCTAATTTTAATCAGTTTTATACCGCCATCCTGCGTGAACAAGATGGCCGTTAATTTATTCTGTCTCAGAGACTGATGAACGTTGCTCGTTGATTGGTTGAAGCAAATCTGTATCTCGACATAGTGATTAACAAAGTACTGGGTTACACTCGTTTCACGACACCTGTACAGAGAGAACGTAAACAAACCCAGCTTGGAGCAGAAAGATAAACACTGCCCTACCTTGTTAAAATAAACAATCCATGCAGGTTTCTCGCTCGCGCCGATCTGAGCGCCCATACCTCTTATATTGAAGAAATATAAAACGTTAATAACGAGTATTGGACCACGTATTGAGGATCTACTGAAGCTAACCAGCAAGAAAAGTCGACTTTATAATTTTGGAAACCACAAATTCCACGGGACATATAGACAGAATAATAGTGGGATTATCATTAAAGTAATATTCAATTACCTGTAAGACGGCGTCATACCATATGGTCCTACATTATTCGGAATTCTCCCTGTGCCAGAAGTCTCTAAATAACCCGATACTGGGTAAGTTGTAACAAATACAATTTTATCATTTTAAATTTTATGTTTGACGTGTTTAACGTGCTTGTGGTTTTATAAATTAAAACGAGGCTGGCAGCCTCAGCATATCAAAATTATAGAGTCATGAACCACCACAGCAAGTGCTGGTGACTGCTGCATACTGGTTCTTTCACATCGAACCAAAATACAGAGGTAGCCCCAGGCTGCAAGTGGAGCAGGGAGTGGATTATGATGACATCCTGGTGGACATATTTATTATATTAACATTTTAATAAGTTCACATGTATATTTAAAACATGCTTAAATTAGGCAAAATTCGTTTTCCACTGTCCAGCCATATTTATTCTCCTCAGATTACCTGAAATAAGCATACTATTTTCATCCTATCCATTGGGCTTATCATTGATGCTCAGGGAGGGTAAAATTACTGAGAAAAACTGGAAGAGTCGGTGGAACGGACAGCAGGGAAGGCACCTGACTAGTGTTAGAAAACAAATACTTAGCAGAGATATTTGTCGTTGCTAAGTCATATTTTGTTGGTAGGAGTTAAGTGTTAAAGATTTGTATGTACAGGGCGGTTTTTTGTACACACGTTAGTTAGCACGATTTAGTGATGAGATGATTTTTTAGTTGGGGGCTTTATGCTCGGTAGTTTTTGAACACAGCTCAACTGAGTGGTTGCTAGTTGGTTTTTTAAAAATAGGATAAAGAAAGTTTTCGAATGTTCTTAGTGAGATTTTTAAGAAGAGACGGTTGAGCTGAGCTATAGTCTCACGCGGTTAGTTCGCGCATGAGTAATTTTTACTGAGCTGTTCTGAAAAGTTGTAATCTCGTGACAGTGTGTGACTGGCAGGGCTCCGGGATGGTCGTTCCATCTCGAGAGTGCGTTCCAGAGTATTTTTGTGAAAGAGAGAATTGGTTATATTGAAGATATTTCGAGGCCAGGGATTGTATGGGCCATTATATATGTTCACATTTCCTATGATGGATTTTTGAAGATAGTTGGATTATTTAAGGGAATGTTCTTTCTCCCAGGAGATTTATTATCCAAGTCAGAGAGTATGTTGGCTCAGGCTATATTGCTGTAAACTGCGAGGTATGCAGTTCCTTTGATGAATATTTTTGCTGTGTTATCTATGATTGTGAGCTGCTGTGTTCTGCAGCCTATATACTTGGGATTTTTTGTACCTGTAACTGAGTTGTATGGATTTACTTACCTGATGCCTGATGGTGTACTATGGGCTGTTATCTACGATTATATCCTTTTGGATTATGCACGCTGTTATGGACTTATTTACATGTTGCTCCATGATTTGCTATGAAGTCTCGTCCTATGATGTTTACGTGATTGTGGTGTAAATAAACAGTGAAGATTTATAGCAGTTCCACTACTTCTTGAACCATCGTTACTGTGAGTGTGTGATTGCAGTAGGGATATTACACCCTTTAAAGAACTCTGTCATTCGCGTAACTACATATATACTTGTTTACTCACCTGTCGGCCACCCGTAAGCCAGACTAAGGCTGATCATATTTTTCAGCGACCCTACTGACTTGTCATTGTCAGTGACCTGACACACTCACCACCACAGACATTTATACAGTAGCAGTGGTGACGGCTTGTGTGGCCTACTGCTGTTGTAGTTTAAGAAAACAAACTTTAACTTAAGTGGTCGCCAGTGATATGGGGTGTGATACCAACTACAAGGAGATCAAGTGCAGATTTGCAGTGTTGTCAGTTCGAATTTTCGTATGCCAGTTTCGAGTAGATGTCAAGTACTTCGTCTAGATGCTGCTGTCAACTATTCCCTTTTAAGACTTGACGAGGAGTTCCAGTACCTTATCAGCGTTAGACTTCGTCAGATTTTGTGACAACTGATGTCCATCATTTTTGTTGTTGTGGAGGCCGGAAGTTTTCCTTTTGAAGATAAGTGGTGTTTTGTTTGTAAACTGTACCACTGTTCTGTGTTATCGAGCCTTCCTCAGTGCTTTGACTATTTATTCTATTTCGTGTTATGTTATATGTTCCATGTTTATGTGGGCGGTTGGGTTGGTGACTTACGTTAGGATATATGCCAGTTCATCCAGGGCCTACGTAACCGTTCTGTAGGGTTTAGTTTGTAAATTTCAATTGAGCGATGATCTCGGTTCAAGGCTAAAAACCTTGCTGAAGTTCAGATCGCTACTTGTCCCTTACAACAGTAATTGTTTAGGTGTGACGAACTGTCTTATTGTTGTTATTGTAGCATTTTTGCTCTGTACCTTAGTTTCTCGATTACTTAGTTTGTAGTTGTCATCGTCTATCTCTCTATTGTTTATTTCTATACAAATTTTTTGTTTATACACTGTGTTGTTATTTGTCTGGTCATTCTATTCGCAGTGTCATTGCACTCTTTGCAATATTTTTTCTTTAGTTTGCTTTCTTGTTTAGTTGATTCTGCGAACGTAGTCATTTGTTTTTTATATCTTGTCCTTGTCACTCTTGTTCACATTGTCTATTTTTCTTATGATCGGATAATACTATGATGCATATGTTAATAAGTAATTAATAACATTGTTAACTGTTGGAAAGGTAATTGTACACGTTCTTAAGCAAGGACTTGCCACCCACTAAGTTGGGATAAAGTTAGTTTCTCCAGATATTTTGTACAAGTCACATCTTATAAAATTGGACATAATGTCTAGTTTAGACTATTTCATTAAACAAGGGAAAGTCCTCGGTATGACTACTGAGGAAGTAAAGGAATTCGCACTTGTCGAATATGAGAAGGCTCAGAAACTAGAAGAAAAGAAACTTCAAATGGAGGCTGAAGATAGAAAATTGCAAATGCAGGCCGAAGAGAGAAAACTTCAGATGGAGGCGGAAAAACTAAAATTGGAGGCGGAAAAACAGAAATTGGAGGCTGAAGATAAAAAACTTCAATGGCAAATGGAAAAAGAAGAGAAAAAACTTCAAAGGGAAATGGAAGAGAAAAAACTTCAAAAGCAAATGGATTTGGAAGAGAGAAAACTTCAGATGCAAGCTGAGGAGAACCTTAGACTCCACGAGCAAAAGGAGTTGTCTATGGACCTGGAGAGAATAAAGGTAGGGAATGAAAATGAGCTTGGGAGCCGCGCTAGCGTAGTGGTTACAACACCGCTCTGGCGACCGGGTGATACAGGATCAAACCCGGGCGACGGCATTTGAGGATTTTTCGTCGACCGGGATTTGGACTGGATTAACTCGAGACCTGGCGAGGACATTTGAAGGAGTGTCGTCGACCAGGGACTGGCAGCTCCTGAGCCGACCCAGCTGCAATGGGTACCTCCGAAATCGGCGAGTATTTGCCTGAATGGCGAGGGACACCTGTCTCTGTACAAGAAATAAAGGGATACTCACGTAAAATCAATGTCAGGTTAGACATAAAAAAAAATAATAACCTGAGATTTCGCCTTGAGTATTAGCGGGCGAACGCAAAAAAAAAAAAAAAAAAAAAAAAAAAAAAAAAAAAAAAAAATGAGCTAGAAGATGAGATGAGCTTATTACAATACGAAAAACGTTATAAAGAAAATGCTTTCACCAGTGAGCTGGAACAAGTCAAAATGGACTATGAAGAATTAAAAGTTGAGGCCAAGAAACATGAGGAGTCAAATACAGAAGAGTTTCTTACTCTATTCAATGATAATACAGATCTCAGTCGCCAACTTAAAGAGAAGAATACTGTATTTCCCGAGAAGGTTGATGAGCTTATGAATAGCCATCATAGTGCTATTAAAGCACTCAAACTTGAACTTTTACAGGAGAAGGCGAAGGCTTTAGAAACTATCCAAACTCTCCAACAAGAGATTAAGATCCTTAAATTGGAGACTACATCTCAGAAGAAAAAATTGAGAGTAGATCTTAGGGATAGAATTGCTAAAGAGAAGACTCTTTCTTCTCAGTTGCACGACTTAAGGTTAGATTACAACAGGCTTCAAAGTTAAAACCAATGAGAAAATAAAGAAAGCTCTTGCTAAAGAAAAAGCTAGTACAGAAGTAGAAATTACAAAACTTCGTAACAGAGTTGATGGCCTATTAGATATTCTCTTAAACAACAAAGTGTTGTCTACTGTCAAGGTTGACAGTGTTAGACATAAAGTTGATGATCAACACTTCACAAATGCAAAGAGTCAGCCATATGCACTCAATGCTAATTATAACATTAAACAAGGGGTAAACAAATCTTTTCGTGGCAAATATAGTTTCCCACGTGATAACGATACTGTCTCTAATAGTAGTGATTCTTGGCATCAGGCCAACAAAAGTAATCCGATTATAACAGTCAGTCTTTTAGACCACGGTAAAAACTCTAATAAATTTCATGTCAAGACTCCACAGACCAACCGTACATCGACTTTTCAGAGTTCTGATAAGTTCGTAACAGGGGACAAAACTATTAGTACTCGTTCCCAAAATAATACCCATTATGTTCGTAACTATAAGGATTCTATCATTCCTGCGCACAGGGTTTCGCTGATGCTGCTACTCATCATACTCAGCACAGTCAGTATAATGCACCTGTTAAGCACATTCCCACATGCAAAAATGCAAGCAATTTTGGTAGGAAAGACTATCGTGATTTTAGACAGTACCAAGCAAGACCATCACGTAGTAATTTTCATTCTCCAAGAAACTGGAGACAATTTAACGGACCTCAATATTTTGGTTCCAACAATTATGGAAATTTTGGAAGAGGTAACTACACTAGAGATTATCAGACTTACAATAATTTTTCTCGGAGACAACAAAATCTACCTAATAGATATTTTGATCAAAGGGGAAATAGTAATCGCAACTATGATAACTGGGGTTCTAATCAAAACAATAGTTTCAATAGATCAAATAACAATGCTCCCAATAGAGATAATAGTCGCGATAGATCGCGATATGACGGTAGATCTCCAAATGATAGATTGCATCGCCATGCTAACTCTGCTCAACAGGAGCCCCAGGTTATTAATAATCAAGGTAACAATAATAATAGTGTCTCTAATGCTACTGCTTGCTCTGCTTTCGATTTCGAGAGAGCATCTCAGTGCCCGGAGTGCACAACTTTGTTCCAACCTACAACTATAACTACCTTGAGTTGCGGTCATCCTCTACCCACTCTTCCTGCCTTAGCTGCGCATGACGGAAGAGGGTCTCTTAACCTATATAATTTATGATTCCAGTTTGCTACTTTCTCTGTTACCCTTTCTTGTGTAACGGAGAAAGGTTTGATTAACATCGTACAGGGGTCGGAAGTTTACACAGCCACACCCGGTAGGTTAAATTTAAAGTTAGCTGTTTTCTTTCATAAAATCCTACCGTTATTAAAATAGAAATTTTCATTCATTTTTTACAGCTACGGCCTTTCCATGAGAATCAGAGCTACTATGTTACTTCATTAAGCTGATTCTCTTCAACCTGTTGTATGTGTCGCCTTGCGCCAGTTTAACTGTTCAAGTGAAGCCAGTCGGCATGTTGACTCCGCGGTGTATGAGTTTGTATCTTCATGCTCACAGGACTTTCCAAGACCACTGGAGCTTTTTGATATTGTATAATTCATTTAGTACATTGTGTTATTTCATTTTCATGCACCATGTCATTACCATATTATTTTTATATGACTGTGTTTTTGATAAACGTTGTACGTATGCCAATTGTATTGATAATACCATTTAAACTTAACTTATCATTGCGATACATTTCGGTATTGTACATTTAAAAAAGGTGTTTTTTCTGACAGTGTGATTTGGACGCCGAGCTGTAAGCTCGTATTTTGTGACTGAGAGGATCCATAGTGGTGATTATGATATTTATGCTGTGATAGATTCTATCCACTTATTTAGTAATGGCGATGTGTTTCTCGCCTGGAGACGCTCCTGTTGGAGCCATATAAGTATGTTCATGGAGAACATTATAAGGTGACGTTTTTCCACCTTGGAGCTACGGAGGAGTAAGGCGACGCGTTTCCCGCCTTGTAGCTAGAATAGATAAAGTACAGGCGAAGTGTATTTTCCCGCCTGGAGAGGATTCTTTGAATCTATATGGCGATGTTCATGCCGCCTATCACTAATGATAAGTGATATACACCTGGATGGTGTTGTATTAGTGCGAGGGTGTTTTTCCGCACGTAGAGTTGTTTGAGTTATTATTGTGTGCGAAGAGTGTACACCGCACCAAGGACATTATGTACATTGTTATTATATATATGCATTGCCTTTCTGTTCTATGCTGTTTTGCCATAATTGTATTTTTTATTATACAATGCATTGTTTAATTTAAGTTGTTACCATGATGTATCACTGCTTTCTTCCACTTATTCACGTTTCATTGCTTTCTTTCTTTGCTGGTCATTCCGCATTTCATTCCATCTCTTCTTTTCACTTTCCACTTATTGTTTCATAGTTAGTCTATATTTTATATACTTCATCTTTGTTTGAATTTGATTCTCTTTGCATAATTCACCTTCCTACTCTACACATTCTTCCATCCCTCGATTGTTGATTTAGTAATATGACTTAACATAATGTAATTCTTTGTTGTAGATATTAGAATTTCATCGACCTCACATTTTTGTTCCATGTTTTTATTTTTTTTTATTTTAAAAATGATGATGTCGTAAATTTATTTTGAGAGAAAGAGTCTTAGAAATAGTAGTCCGGTTTAGAGTGTAGAATGATGGTGAACAAGCTCAGTGATAGAAATGTAGAGAGTAAATAGTTGCTTCACAGAGTGCTGGAGGAGAGTAAAGACAGACTTATTTACGACAAATCGTTTCTCTCAATCTACTCTTAATGCTCACCTGGTCAAACAATTATTTGCCAGTTTCCAGACACACATCTGCGCTCACACCGATTTGGTGCTTCAAACACCCAGACGACGTGGATACAACTATATTAAACAAATAGGGAAATTTTGGGCTTTTGGGTATTCCAACACAGTCCGATATAAGTTTATGATGTTTATTAACCTTAAAAAATCAAATCACAAAAAACCAATATCAAGTGTTACATAAAATTATCACAAGTACAGAAAAATGCAAATAACAAGGTAGGGAGGGGGTGAAGAAGATTGGTATCGACTAAGCCCTTCCCGCTTGTATTAGACAAAGATAAACCCAGTCCCAAGATAGATAGTTATCAGGAGCATAGGAAAGTTAACCTAACAGTGAAGTTAATTACTCTGAAAGAGGTGTTTCAAAATTAGGTATGGGTGGTAGAAAAAAATCCTGTTCTTCCCAATTGTTCTCCCCTTTACTAAGCAAATGGAAAGGAGGGGGGGGGGAGTGAAGAAGATTTAAACAGAGTTAACAAATTATCCTACTTAAAGGAACAATGTAGGGTATACAGAAAGATATATTACCAGGTAAGCAAGTTAACAAACTGGTTACCAAAAAAAAAAACAAGATTAAATTTCCTGTCATTCATGCACGCACGTGAGGATCCACACTCATATATTCACACACACACTTACCGATTGCAGCATCAGACAATCCATAGAATTATATAAACCACAATTACTCTTGACACGTGAAAATGTCTAGTACTTCGGTGTCCCGCCCCAGATGTAGCGAGGTTTGCTGATAGCGAATATTCCCACTAATCGCCGGACTGGAAGACTCAGAGTTATTATGTTTTATTATATAAAAAGGAGTCTATGGGATGGCACTGACACAATTCGATACAGGGGTGAAAATGAGGTCTCTTTAATTTCGCTGCTGGAGGTAAAATTCCTTCAAGGCGTGATGATAGCAACTGACCGGTATGGTTTAAATCCAGTGAGGAAAAATTAGGCTCAGTCACAGTCAGGTAAATATGTATTCTCTCACAGTAGAGCAGTAAATAAACAAAAGCTCGGGCCAGTGTTCTTCTTCCCGTTACAACTTAATTTGCTTGATGGTGTGTTAAATTTGTCTTTGGGTGTGCTTTCTTTGCTAAAAGTTAGATAGCGGAATTCCAAACATAGAATCGCCTCAACGATTAAAAATTTACACAGTCTCAACAAGTTCTGAGTCAGGGAGACTCTACACACTGTTTATGCTTTGCTTTGCTTAGATTGATTTCTTTATTGCTGGGATTGCAAGGTTTCGATCACTCTGTATGAAAGAAAAAGACATGTAATATCCCGAAAAATCAAGTAACCTTCTAAAGTGCGATAAATTTCCCGTTAAGACTATTTTATATACGCTCGCGTATTTAAGTATGTATTTAATAAACACTGCGCGAGTTCTAGTGGTTAAATCACACATCTATAAATATAGGACTTAACTAAATTTATTAATTATAAATTCCTTCGCGACTTTAAAAGTTAATTTAAGCATTAAACATCTATTATCTTTTGGAAATAAAATAGCAGGTATATCATTACATTTACAACTGGAACTATTGAGACGGTTTAATTTAATAGATTTAAATTAACACAAAATCCAGTGAAATAGAATGAATGAACTAGACCACTGATCACTTAACACAATTATATTTTACCGTTTTGCACAGAAATAGAATTCACTGCAAAATATAAATGAGAATCCATGGGCTAATCTAGGAAGATTTCAATTATAGCTAGTGCTTCTATCAAGGTCTGGCCAACGAGTGATAACAAGCATTTCTTCATGATGTGTATATATTTAAAATGAAATGAAAGATGAGTGGGACATGAAGAATTTGACACCTTTTTTTTTATCTCAGAAGAATTTTGGGGATCTGACCGCCAGACCAAAGAGAGAATCCACCCCTCTGGTCTCTCGATACTTCGCTCGCTGCTTGCGCCGGCTTTCCCCGTTCGCTCCCACTGCGATCGGTTCCGTGTTTAACACCGAGATGCGAAAATACCGGCAAGAAACTAGCGTCTCTGATCAGGAATCGTCTCAGTGTCTTTAGATCTCGTGCCGCATACTAAGTGAGTCCCGGTGGAATCGGTTCGCTCTGGTGAAACAAAAAGTTACAACAAATGTTCAGGGGTTCTAATGTTTTGAAAAGCTAAAAGTCCCTTTAATCATCCATCAAATCAGGGAAAATTCACTTGTCGAACTAGACGTACGTCACAATCGTCCCCACTTTTAGACATGAAACCGTTTTTCATGTTTCATTTTTTGACAATGGAGGTGACCTGATTGGTGATTTTAGGATGAGTGGTATCTTCAGTTTGCTCTTCTTCCTCTGTAGACCAGTTTCTACTCAGGAAATCAGCCCCGACATTTTGTCTTCCCGGAATATATTCCACTTTGAAAGAATAAACGCTTAAAAGAAGCGCCCAACGCATGATCCTTGCGTTAAATTCTTTATTGGCACCAAGAAATGCTAACGGAGCGTGGTCTGTTTGCACTGTGAAAGATGTGGCATACAGAAACTCATGATGGCGTCTGATACCGTCAATCAGAGCGATGCATTCTCTTTCGACTACGCTGTAGTTCCGTTCAGCTTTATTTAATTTCCGACTGCCATAGGCAACTGGAAATAGCATGTTTGGGTCACTGTCATCGGCTTGAAGCAGTGTTGACCCGATGCCCTGACCTGACTCGTCGACCCGTAATACAAAAGGTTTGTTGAGGTCAGGCAACCTCAAAATGGGGTATGCAGACAACTGTCCTTTCAAAGTGCTGTACGCGTGTTCGCACTTTTGATCCCATATGACCTTATCAGGACAACCTTTCTTTGTGAGGTCAGTCAGAGGTGCTGTCAGTCCGTTGAAGTTGTGGATGTATTTCTGATAATATGCACATAGTGATATGAGGGAACGTACATCTTTCTTCGTTCGGGGTCTTTTTGCTGCCACTATTTTCTCCACGTTCTTCTTAATATGCCAACTGCATCCGTGAGAAATAGTATGACCCAGGAAGTCTAACTGTTCAAACCCGATGAGACATTTGCTAAGTCTGGCTGTGAGACCCGTTTCCTGTAGTCTCCTGAGGAGCATAGCAACCGTAGCAATATGTTCTTCGTAGGTTTCCGATGCAATTAATATGTCATCCATAAAATTATGGATATGGGGACTTTGCAAAGGTTCTAGAAGCTTCCTCATCATCCTGGTGAACACTCCTGGTGCGTTATGCAAACCGAATGGCATCACGTTAAATGTGTAATGTCCTTCACTAGTGCTGAAAGCTAACAAAGGTTTAATTTCCTCCTTGACTGGTATTTGATAATAACCTTTACTGAGGTCAATCTTGGAGAAAATCTTTGCCTTGCTAAGCTTGGTGAACAACTGAGAAACAGTTTGGAGAGGTTCGGGCTGGAATTCCGTTACAGCGTTTAGCAGCCGGTAATCTATACACAACCGAACTTCCTTACTGTGCTTCTGCAACAGCACTACACTGGAACTGTAAGGAGATGTAGACTCACTGATAATTCCTGCCTGACGCAGCTTGTCTATTTCTCCGCAAAGTGCATCAGCTTTAGCGTACGGTATGGGGTAAACTCTGGTTCGAACAGGGGTCTCGTTTGTTAATTTCATATCAAATTCGATGAGATTTGTTCGACCAGGTACATCCGTTAAGACTGCACTGTACTGTTTTAGTAGCGCCCTGGTTTCTGTTTGTTGTTCTGGTGAGAGATTGTCGCCGAACTTGACATCTTTAAAGGATTCTGTGGGTTGCAGTGGGTACTCCATGCAACCATCATCATCTTCCTCGTCTTCCGTTGTTATGGCGACAGCAAGGAGATGCTCGGAGGATGGCACCGGTCTTTCCAACTATTTCTTAAGCAGATTTATGTGGAAGACCTTCTCCTTTCCTTTGATGGAGATCTTGTAATTGGTACGTGGGATCTTTTTAAGGACGGTAAACGGCCCTTGCCATCCGATGCGAAGTTTATTGCTTCCGGTTGGAAGTAGCAACAAAACTTTCTCCCCTGGTTGGAGCTCTCTCTCTTTTGCAGCTTTGTTGTATCTTTTAGCATGTTTAGCGCGGGCTTTCGTAAGGTTGGTTGTAGCTAGATCCCATCCTAGCTTTAGCCTTTCCTTGAGCTCAGATACATACTTGCTTGCAGAGACGACTGTCTCGTCAGCCTTTTGGTCTGTCAGGGACCGAAGTAAGGCTTCTAGTGGCCCCTTAATAGGTCTGCCAAATAAAAGTGTAGCTGGCGCGAATCCCGTAGACGCTTGGGGAACCTCTCGGTAGGCGAATAAGGCAGCCGATATATATAGGTCCCAGTCTTCCGGTTTCTCCTGACCCAGCTTACGTAACATGGTGGTGAGGGTGCCGTTAAAACGTTCCACGAGCCCATTTCCGGCGGATGATAGGGACTTGTGTGGATATGTTTGGCCCTCAAGATCTTAAAGATCTCTTCCATTAACAGGCTACGGAATTGGGATCCATTGTCCGTCAAAACTTGTTGAGGGAATCCCAACCGTGTAAAGATTTGCACGAGGGCTTCTGCGACATGCTTGGAGTCTGTGCATGTTAGCGGTATAGCTTCGGCCCACATTGTGCAAGTGTCGACTAAAGTCAGGATGAACCTGCTCTTTCTTTTGGTCCTTTCAAGGGGTCCAATGATGTCGACGGCAACCCGTTCAAATGGAGTCCCTACTATTGGCATTTGCCCCATGGGTACTGGGGGTGTCAAGTGCTTGGGTGCTACCCGTTGGCACTGGGCGCAGGATTTCACATACCTGATAATGTCAGAGTTCATTCCTGGCCACCAATAGTGGGTTTTTATTTGCTGAATAGTGGCGTTTTGTCCCATATGTCCGCTAAAGGGAAGAGAGTGCCCCATTTCTAAGATCTGGCTTCGGTACTGCGTCGGTACTAGGAGCTGGTTATTCCCCGTGTCCGGGTTGCCCGTTCTACGATACAATACGCCATCCTTAGAAAAGATGTCTCCGTTGTGTCTGGGGTCCTTAGCCATGGGCAGTTTTTTAAAGCAGAGCTCAAGAGTAGGGTCCTTTTGTTGCGCCTCCTTCAGTTCGTTCGGCAACAAATTTGGCGCAGGCTCCCTCTCCTTCTTGGCTTGCCCTCTTGTGGTTACCGCTGCCACAATCGGCTCCTTTGGTCTCCCAATAAACACATATCTACATCCCAGGATAACTGGGTAGATAGGATCATCCATAATGGCCGCTTTAATGACACCTCTGACAAAATCAGAGTGTATTTCTACCAGTGCGATAGGAAGCGTCCTGGGTGCATCACTCCTGAAAACTCCACTATGTTTGACGGTTTCCTCTGTCTCCTGACCGGGTTTGACTAGGTGCCTAACGACAATACAACTAAAGCTTAGTTCAGTGTCAAAGAGACAAGTAGTTGAGGTACCATTCAAAATTACAGTTCCTCGAGTTGAGGGTCGGTCCCCCTCAGGTTGAGAATCACTGACATTGACTCTACCTTTCGAGGCTGTATGCAAACATCCGATGCGGTTTGGACCGGTTTGTTTGCCCTGATCAGACGTTCCTGGTGTAGGGGTCTTCCCTTTTCCTTGACCTTGGTGGCCGCGCTGCCACGTAGGCTTGGTGGGTTGATCAGAATTGTTGTTAGGGGGTATCGGGTTTTGTAGAATTTCGATTTTTCCTGCGGTGGTCTCTGGGTATTATTTTCTCGTTGGTTATAATTCTGAGAGGAATTAAAGGAATAGGATGACTGCTCTAGATTTTGTTTACGAGATGGCTCATCTGTGGGTTTACGTTTTGTGCTGGGAAATTCGGCCATTGCATTGGTATAGTGTTCTGCCTTTTTGAGTATGTCCTCAAGCCTGACTGCGCCCTGTTCAGCCAAAAATCTACGGGTTTCGTTTGACAAAGTTGACTTTATCTGTTCTACAAGAACAAGTTCAAGTAGTCCCTCATATGTAAGAGGTAGGTCAGATAATTCAATGCACTTTGTCAAATAGCCCGTGAGACGTGAAGAGAACTGTGGGAATGTTTCCGTGCTCTCTTTTCGGCTGTTTCTGAACATTTGCAGAAATTTTCGGGCGGTCATCTCAAACCGCTCTAGCAAGGCCTTTTTCAGCATGTCGTAATCATGTTGGTTGGTTCCCAGCTTTGTATATACGTCATAAGCATTGCTTTTTAGTGACGTTGAGAGTTTAAGTGCCCAGCGGGGACTCTCTAACCCATACAGATTTGCGAGCCTCTCGAATTTTTCTAGATAGCTGTCAATTTTCTCATTGGGACTAGGAAAAGGCTCTAAAGCAAAAGACATCGCAGTTAATTGGGCAGATTGAGTGCTGGAGAGGTCCATTGACTGAGACTGGGGCGAAGACGGCTCTCCGTTATTCGAAGTAGAGGCGCCCCGACTCTCTAAAGCCTTCAGCGCCAGTCCATGCTGTCTTTCCCCCTCTCTCTCTCTCTTTCCCTGCGAGCTTCCATCTCTGCCTCAATTTTCTTCTGCTCCAATTGACGATCGTCCGCTTCTTTCTTCCTAGCTTCTGCCCTCTCTTCCGCTTCTTTCTTCCTAGCTTCTGCCCTCTCTTCTGCTTCCTTCTTCTCTGCTCTATCCTGTGCTTCCTTCCTCTCTGAACTCTCTTGCTCCGCGTCATATCTTTCAAGTTCTTTGTTGACAAACAGGTTCGCTGCTTCTCCTTCTAATCCTGAGTCCTTCGCCTCCTGTCTCAAAATGGATCTTATCCTATTTCTCTGTGCCATTGTCAAAGAACTGGATGCTTCTAAGACTGGAGAATAGTAAGATGGAACAAGAAGGGGAAAAAACTCAAAGCCGCTAGATGGCAAAGGACGTGAAGGCATGGCATTAATCTGTTGACGAGATGTGCTACTCAGGAATAAAACAGAGAATGGGACAGTTCCGGTTTGTTTTCCGCAGCTTACCTTATACTGGAACCTGTGAACATCAAATTTCAGAATTCTACTGTCGTAACTGCTTCAGTTCTCATGTGCGAACGCTCCTAAAGCTACCTGTAACCTTACTGGTAAGAGGTAAAATTTTCTATATTGCTCACTACACACATATCATGATGTAAACACAGAGAAACGGCTCTGTGCCATTAACACAACACGTATGCAAAGACATTGCTAACACTAACGAATAAGCTGAGTGCCAAACACCGAGTCTGCTGCTTAGGCAGTGTCTAAAAATATCGGTTCTAGTCTGTAGGTAAACATAGAAATTGTGTCTAAATATATCGATTCTGTGAATTCGTAGTCGAAATTGAAACAAGATCAGTATCAGATGAATGTGTACCGCTAGTCTGGTATTTACTAATGTATACAGGCATACCTCACTCTTCCGACAGGTTAGGGACCAGAGCACTGACGAAAGTCGAAAATCGACGAAAGTCGAAGCATAGCCTTTATTTAGCTTGCAAATGCATTAGAACCGACAATAAACGTAAATAACTAACCATATAACACTTGCGAACGCGTGCAACACCTAAAGAAACAGAAATAAACATAAGAATAAAGAAAATACAGTAATAAATAAAAAATACGTAAATAACATCTTACCTTAAAATCATTCTTGAGCAAGTAGACGATGAATATATAGCCTACAGTATGTACAGTTTTGAATGTTGTGATTTAGGGGGATTCTAGACTTAGAAAATCAGATGGAGAAAATTGAGGAGGCTCATCTTCGGGAACCGGAGGAACTCAATCTAATTCTTTTAGGAGAAGGGGACTTTGATGTAGATCTAACAGGGGCTGGGGCTGATGTTGATAGCTCGGAATCTGAAAGGTTAGAGGGAGGGGTGACTGAAGTTGGTTGTGGCGGTTGCGTCTTGAAAAAAGAGAGCAAAGACGTTTGCCTCATTGATGTCTTCTTCCGCTAATACTCGTGGCTAAACGCTCAGCAGTGAATATGTTTAATGTGTAAATTTCGTACCATTTGGAGTTAGAATTAGGTTAACCCTAATCCTAAACCTAATCTTAACTAACTCTAAATGGTACGAAACTACAAATATTATACACATATTCACTGCTTGGCGTTCAGCCACGAGTATTAGGAAATTACCCTTCTTACTTTCCCTAAGAAGTTCTTTGTAACAGGCTATTTGGTGTTCTAGCCCACTATTTACTTTTGAACTTCTGTCGGGACCTAAGACGCGCCAACAGTGAAGAATGCAGTTAGCGACCCATAGCTAGACTGCTTGCGTCAGTGTCAGCGAACCAGAGCTGACCAAGAGCCTACTCCACCTCCAAGTGGTAGTCCTGGAAACAGGCTTCATCACTGCAGTCTGGCTGAGAGAGTAGGGATCAAAGAGGGAAGGCTAACCCGGTCCCCCCAAAAAATGCCGTGCTGAAGTCGGCTGTGTCGGTTGACACGCGCAAATATCGCAGCTACGCTGTAAACGGTCACAACGCCCCCAACGTGCTTTTCAGGACGAACGAAGAACTTCTGTCGAAATTCGGATCCACCCTTTCCCAGTATGCATTTGCGTCCTCTAATTATGGGTTTTTTTAAAACTTTGTCACTACACTTAAGACCCATTATAAATATAATTAAAGCACAAAAATAAGTAGTATAGGGCTTAAACACAAAATGTACAGTATGAAAACTGTACACGTGTCTTATAATCACGATATGATACAAAAATCACAAAAATAACTATGAACTGTTTACAGTATAATTACAAAAATAATATAGTATGAAAGTTTGGTTATTTTAATCACAAATATTAGTAGTATTAATATGTTTAATCACAAATATAAGAGATTCAATTCGGACAACTTCAAAAAACAGTGCGCACCGAACGATTTCTATTCAAAGACTGAACGACGAAAGAAACAAGATGACACGCGGTTGTGACGAAATGCGACGAAAGAGCGAAGCGAGCGACGAAATTTGGAAACGTGGTTATAAATGAAAACCGACGAAAGAGCGAAGCGACGAAAGCCGAAGCGACGAAAGTCGAGGTATGCCTGTATATCGATTTAGAGTGTAATTCTTCTTTCTTGTTTGTCCTTTCTGAGAACATGTGATCACCAGTTTTGAAGTCTGGTTAGAAGTATACTGTTCAAAAAAAGAAACGCATAGCTACTGAAGACACACACAGAGCCATAATTTTGACATTCAATAACTTTTTTAATTTAATGAGTTAATTGTTCAAATTCCACACAAGAATATCTTAGGGTTCAAACAATCAATTGAAAGTTGTTTTGCATCTGGGTCACGAGAGTTTTTTGGCGTACGGGCTTTTCCGTCAGTATGGTGTGTGGCCTCCTCTTGCATCGATCGGCGACTGGCATCTCCTGGGCATGGATGCGATCAGACGTCTGATGTGGGCCTGTGAGATGGCTGCCCAGTCTTCCTGGAGTGCCTGGAACAGATCACGACGATTGGCTGGAGCAACGTCTCGGCGACAAACACGTCTATGCAGCTCATCCCACAGGTGCTCAATCGGACTCATGTCTGGAGACAGGGATGGCCAGGGAAGGGTGAGAATGTTGTTGGCAGTCAGGAACTGCGTGGTCAACCGTGCACAATGGGGTCTGGCGTTGTCCTGTTGAAACACAGACCTTTGATCAGCCAAAAGTGGAAGGACATGGGGTCGAAGAATTTCATTGACGTATCGTTGCGCATTCAAGCCTCCTTCAATGTGCACCAATTGACTCCTTCCGTTGTAACTGATCATTCCCTACACCATTGCACCTCCACCACAGTGCGGCGGAGCTTCATCAACGCAATTTTGGGCAAAACGTTCATTTCGCCTACGGTAGACCCTACGCCGTCTATCATGACGCTGGAACAAAAAGAAAGATTCGTCACTAAACCAGAGACGTCTCCGTTGATTGTCAGCTGCCCAGGGACGATGCTGGTTGGTCCAAAGAAGTCGATTTTGGCGATGGCGGCGCGTAAGGACAGGTCCTCGGTGAGGTCGTTCTGCCCAAAGTCCAGCGTCATTCAGTCTATTCCGGACAGTTTGATCAGACACATGACGTCCTGCAGGCAATGACTGGGCAGTTGAGTAAACCTGTCTCTGAGGTGACGAAGCCGAATAAAGCGATCCTCCGGGGCTGTTGTCACTCTGGGTCGTCCACTGCGATGCCGGTCTTCAGCTGAGCCAGTGGCTTGGAACCGGTGCCAAAGTCGACTGATGGTACTCTGATGCACGTCTAGATGCCTGGCAACCTGACTTTGACTTTCGCCTGCATGCAGTCGGCCAATAGCAATGTTCCTTAAATTTATCGATAGAGACGCCATAAATGTTTGCTTGAAAATGAACTGAATTTTTTGTGTGTAGCGTTATCCTTTTATAGGGTTTCAGTTGCGTAGTCCGTGAATAGTGTTCACCCCAAATTTTGTTGCTTTCACGTGCGCACAACATGAGCTGTGGTCAAAAATTGCGTCATAAACACTATTGACCACTGCGTTGTAACGATTACAAAAACGAACGCAATTCAGGTCAACACGTGCATTTGACACCGTAAAGAACATTTGAGGCTGGTTTTTATATACCCTAGCATCAAATTTTACTTACAAACTCATAAAAACGCGCCCTCGGATAGCTATGTGTTCTTTTTTTGAACAGTAGTAGTTGCTGCATTAGTGGTTGCTTATGGACTTCGTTTTAAGAAAGTCATTTGCCCACCCCATGTCCTAAGTGACAGTCGCACTGTCGAAAGTAATGAATCAATCAAAGCAACATGGATAATTTCATCATCATCATGATGTTCCTTTTCGCTCCTTGTGGAGCAAGAACCCCCCCCCCCCCCCCCCCCAACTGCGCTGGTCTTCTTGTAGCAAGCCTGCACCAGGCAGTCGCATGTTCTTACAGCTTATGTAGAAATATGTTTGACATGATGAGGTTTCCAGCCTTATGCACACCATCATCTTAGTCGCCCTCTACGATATGCTTTAAGGAGCTGTTGACATGTTCTTCTGCCTCATCAGAGACACCCGAAAACTACACGGGTCACGTGGATAGTTCACCTTTGCCTCATTCTGGTATGAACCAACCAAGGTTGACTGAGTCCGTGGCCAGCGGAATAGACCTAATTTATTTCAAAGAACATTAACTAAGATGAACGTTTGAATGAATATGACACCTTCCTCCTGGTGTAACTGAATTAGGAAGAATAAAATACTGCAGGTACAGTACTACGATAAAAGGAATGTATATCGCTAAAAAGTGATTTACTGATTGTTGCTGTCATTTTTGACGGAGTCATCTGTCAAGTTATTTGCTTATGTTTTTATCATAAGAATAATTGTGTCTTTACCTGCGATGTCAGGTTGATTAGGGGTTGTCTTCCCTTGTTTATTCATTCATTGTGTTTGACCTTTAGGGTCAAAGGTAGACAGTTCGGGCGTATGCCCATGGGCAGGTTTTTTTTAAGCGGGAGTTGAGTTAGACTTCCGGCAAGCCGGGAAGTGTCCTGGTTTCTGAAGGGACGAGAGTCCATTGTGTTTTTCGGGAAGAATCTTCGAAGTGACTGCACTGGCAGTTTTCCCCAGTGAATCTCTGTGCGTTGGAATGACAGCAGAGTTCCTTGTTAAGTTCTGTGGACTCGGTTACAGGTAATACCGACTTTTTCCATTACTATGCTTTCGGTAGCAGAACATGTTAGAAGATTGCCTAGTCTGTGAACTGCAGCTCACCGGTCCTCCATTACAGAACATATATGTTGTGCTCAAGGTAGCCATCCAAGACTATTAGTCTTCATACCATCCAGAAATCCAGTGACGAAGATATATTGTGGGAGCCGCAGATTGGCGGCATATTTATGTCTACAATAAGCATTACTGCAGGGTTGATGGTAACCTGCTTATCAGAAGTACACAGCCGACGTCAGAACGAGGCCTGTGTTTTTTGGCTATTATACTACAGCCTGATAATGTGCAATTGGCGGGGAATGCCAAGTTGCACCTATGTGTCAAAGTGATTAAGGTATCTGACGCGTTTAGTCAGTAATCCCAGGGCGACGCCACGAACTGCCCTTATTGAAGACCATTGTATTGACCATGCACGAATATTCAAATGTTTACCAGCTTGCTGAATGCATAATGTATACCTATCGATTTCCGGTCAGCATGACCTTGTTTACAATGACTGTTCCTGTTGATACCATGTGTGTTCTCGTCAATAAATGTTTTGAAACGTGCCTGCAGTGTCCAAGCATCCTTGACTACTGCATGTGAGTGTATGGGTTGCAGGGTCTACATATATACGAGCCTAAACACATTCGCGCCTTCATTCGCACCCACACTCAGTTCATCATACGCTCGCACTACACACCTAACAACATGTATACTGTCTTGGGCCAGTGATCACCTCAACAAGAGAAAAGTACAGTTACACTGATATTGATTTTGAATTTATTGGACTTTTTCCTGTACATCAGTTCAACTTTGTTTCAGCTGACAGTAAAAAGTGTATATTTTCCAAGTCTTCGTTGATTGAGGCAATAGGAAACTTCTGCTGCCTATAACAATGTCCAAATGAGAGCTTCATTACTTTTAACTAGTTCCTCGTTTTGTGTGTTTCTATCTAACATTATATATATATATATATATATATATATATATATATATATATATATATATATATATATTATATATATATATATATATATATATATATATATATATATATATATATATATATATATATATAATATATATATATATATATATATATATATTATATATATATATATATATTATATATATATATATATATATATATATATAACCACTACACTTCTTTCCAATGAACATTGAATTAGATTATAAAGGGAATAATATTACAAAGCATACTACTATAGAAAAATTGATGATCATACATCATAATAATAAAGTAGTGGAGTTCGTCCTGTAGAGCAGAACTGGGCACACATTAGCATGCCCAGATCTATTTACAGTGGCGTCACTAGGCTTTGGTGTCACCCAGTGCGGAAACTCATGGTGTCACCCCCATGGATCTCCTCCCGTACCAGACCATACAGAATCCTTAGTAATGTTTTCTGTTCTAATGTTACTCGTAAATCGTAATTCTCGTATATCACTGAATGTAATGGCAATAGTTGTGACATAAACAACTAGCAAAATTAAAATTACACCTTTAAATTACAATATCATACGTGCAGCCTAAATGTATTTACTTAGTTTCATGTGGTTAAAGTGAAAATTCAGTAAGAAAACAATAGAATTCAAAGTAAAAACGTTTAAGAACTACATCAAAATTATGTTCATATTAACGTTAAACTTTAAGCTGGGCTTACGAAAAATGTTTTTGTGGTTATAACTAACTACAGGGATATTTTTATAAAAAATAATAAATTTCTGCTGAAACAATGCACACAAATTTTATAGACAGTCATTTTGGTGTCACCCCCTCTGATGGTGTCACCAGGTGCGGTTCGCACCCTCAGCAACCCCCTAGTGACGCCACTGTTTATTTATACTTTTTTCAATGAGTCTCGGTCTTCTTCTTCTTCCGTCCTTAGCCAACGACCGGCAAAGCAGTCAGCAGTGGCCATTACGCCAAGTGGCGTCTTAAGGGCAACAGCGAATAGATTTTCTTTGCCGTTGTTCCCATCACGCCTAATGGCGTCTTTAGGGCAACGACAAATCAATCCGTTTGTTGTTGTTTCCGTAATCAAAGTGACTGGCAAACGGGTGATCAGCCGTTGGGAAGAGTCTCGGTCTACCAATATTAATTTGTCATTGTATTTACTTTTGCAGCTTTTCAACTGTAAATATTAAAATAATTCCTCATTTGAGTGAAATAAACAAGAAACAAAAAGTGCCAGTTAGGAGAAGACTAACAAATATGGAAATGAATATGATATTACATTAATAAGAACAAAATGCAACAATCGTAATATTGAAATACTAGCTTTACAAACAATGCAACAGCACATACTTAATATGAGGCTGATTTGCACTGCATCGCCTCAGCTAGGTCCTAAAATTTTGGTAGAGGATTACTCATGCCCATTTGTATACATACTTCCATGTGTTCGTCAGATAGAGAAAAGCGATACTTTGATTTAATAATGTTTGTAGTTGTCGTTGCTGACCCACATTGATAGGGCGAAAAAAAAATCATGTCAGGTTGACAGCCAGTTTCATAAGGTTCGGATTTTATACCTTTAAAAACGAAAGATTTAATTAAAGAATTATAAAACAATTAAAAATGTGTTTATATAACATGTAGTTTTGTTGTTGTTGATGTATAGTTATCCTTAAAGTGTTTGCCGTGGTAGCTTTTGTTCTGAATATCTACTATTTACAATTATCGACTCGTATTTACATAACTTACGTTTTATGAATCACAGTATAGCGACACTGAAAATATCTGTACAAGATATAAAAACACGTCGATTTGGGCATAGTTCTTACCCAGAATAAAGCATTTTTTATCTCAGCAGGTAAAGGAATTTCCGCCTAAAAGCAAACGTCATCGACTTTTATTTTAATAAGCCAATCAGTGCGTACAGAAAAGATACAACATCTATGTCTGGGGAATTACTCGAGCTTTTCATTTGTCTGTGTTTTACTTGTCTTCTCTCCTGTAACCTTACCTGTGCCTTCGCTCATAATTTGCTTGCAACGATTCATTTTCGTGTTGTTATCATGATCGCTGATCTGTTCTGAAACACATCTGTGCAGGAGAAGAGTTGTTTCTGTACGGTTACATCACAGTTTCCGGTCTAATGTAGCGCGACAGTTTAATTCAACGACCTTTGTTAAAGTAGACGCCAGCGGGTAATATTTACCGTCAGGATAGTCAGTTTTCGTGCATTGATTACCGGGAGATAAACTGCGAATGTCCCGACAGGAGTGTTTAAAACATAACGGCAGATTAACTTAGGTGTGGCATGAAGATTATGCAATACTTTGGGAGATGGACTTAGTGTTTGTCTAAATTTATGACAACAATTTAAACTGAGTATATATCATAAGTTATTATCACGAGAGGGTAGAGGTTATTTGAAATTATGAGATATCCTGGACCCAAAGTTGTATCAGGTGATACCAGGATAGTGCCAGATAAGAGTCTGGTCTTAAAAGTAATACCCCTTTTCTGAAAAGAATAAGGGTGTATCGACATCAAAGGTAGAATTAAGCTGTATAAGTTTCTAGGTAAGATGATATTATATGTTCCTAGATTCCTATGGGCTCCCTCTCAAAATCCTCCTATGATTATATTATTATTATTATTATTATTGACTCTGCTAGGGCATTAACTAAATTATCTACCAACAAGAACTTGAACTCAACTTAAATAAGTAAGTAAGTCTGCTGGTAAATATTTACAATTTATTTATACAGTTTCTCTTTTCTGTTTGAAAAGCTTGAAATGAATTCAAATTTAATTACAACATTAAATCAATAAAGCATTGGAAAATAATCAAAAAGTCTCAAAAGACATTAAACTTGTTGAAGGTTATCACTTTAGTTAATTATCTTCGCTGGAAGAACATTTATATAATATTAACAAGTTTATTTCTCTGTCACTTGAATGTGAAGCTCATCATCATCATCAGTTGCCATCTCCACAACGAAGGTTGGCTGTAATGGATCTCCAACGTCTTCTGTCTCTTGTCTTGGTGGTGCACTCTGATAGACTCTTTCCTGTCCATCTTTTGATGGTATCTTCCCACTTATAGCGCTGTCTTCCCCTTGCACGTTTGCCTTCAACTCTCCCTTCTGTTATGGTCTTCTGAAAGGTGTTATGCCTTTTGATGTGGCCAAAGTAGTTTAGCTGCCGAACTTTGACCTCCCTCATTAGTTCTCTTTTCATACCTAGATTTTCTAGGACCTCCTTATTTGTTTTCATCTCTTTCCATGAGATACGCCCCATTCTTCTATATATCCACATTTCAAGAGCCTCAATTCTTTCTTCCAAATGCTTATTCATCGTCCATGTTTCTGCAGCCATGTGAAGCTATCACTGGATAAATCTATGCCCACTTCTGTCATCATAAGTAATTTTGTCTACCAATGTGGTGGGATTTGGACACTCTACAGTTATCTTGGTTTCTGACTCATCTTTTGGAATGAATCTGGTTCTACTTTTTTCCTGGCAGGAATGTTATTTGAGATACCTGTAGGCAGTAGACACTTTGGTAACTGGCCTTCTGAACTTCAAAGTAGTGCCTTCATTAGTGGCTGGCTCTTATGAGCAGTTAGGTTAACAGGATAAAACCTGAAACAAAATAAATGTAACCCCTATATGGTCCATCACTATCCCATGATCACAAAAGTTGGGGATGATAGACAGTATCAGACAGTGTGCTAGCAGATGCACAGGACAGTTTATACCAGTAATACCCACTTCCAGTTCACCGTGACTACACTTTCCCTCTAAATCCTTAGTGAGAGCCATTTGTCTATGATCCGCCTACATACAATGATTTGGTCTAGTATAAAATACTAAGTAATAACTTAAACAATCCAGTAAAACAATCGCTTTCATCCTTCCTTACGTTCCTGGTGAGTGTATCATTCCATCAAGAAATAATTCTTTAAATGCTTTTTTAAACCTGCAGACACACTTTGGCCATCATTCTCCATTATTTTAAACATTTCACCAGGCTGGCTTTTGCCTCCAGAATTATACACATGCCTGTAAGTCCGCCAGCAACACACCGTAGTTTTCTAACACATTCTACACACGCACAAATTGATCAATTATTTAAACTATATATATATATAGATATATATACATTCTGTCTTACCCTCAGGCACATTCAGAGGAGCTGTTAATGGTTACAATGGTCTGCTCTCAGATGCAGTAAGCAAAGGCATTCTTCCTTAGCACTTTTTTTACCGCTCGCTGTGATTTTTAAAATATGACTTGCCTATTTTCTTCAGAACACGCGTTTATTTATATTGCGAGGTCGAGCGTCCAAGGGGTTTTCCTGCTCGCTAGTATTTGCATCCCAAAAATGTTTGTAAAATCTGCCTAGGTGTGCAAAACAGGAAAACTAAGATTTTATGTATCTACGTTATTACTGGGGCAATTTTCTTCATCTAAAGCTTAAAATACTCCTTGTTTTATTCTAATCTTCCTAGCTAATAGTCTTTTACTGTCCTAAGTGCATTTTATTCTATGCGTACTTTAAACAGCAAAATTATGGACTAGCCTGAGGCTTCGATGTTCTCTCTTAATACCACTGATCGTGAAAGTCTCTGCAAAGACGTGCAGAGCAACATTCCCGTTGTAGAATTAGTGACCTCTTCCAGGTGGTACTTCCTTCCTATGTCTGCAATTAAATGGCATCCTCCACTCGTCTGCACATAATAGACTGGCCATTTTGACTGTCCAAGGCTGTAGTAAACACGGCATGAAGGTACGTTCTGATTGGTTCGTGTATCAAGCAGTTCTTACAATGTATGGCACGCGGTTTCGTCAGAGTTCCACAGCGGGACGTGTTGTGAAAACAGAACACTTCACGCCAGTTATAAACATGATTTATAAAAACTACTGGTAGCGTTCGTACTTTATTTGGGAGGATTTTCAAAGTAAACTCAACGCATGTTGTTATACGGAATTATCATGAGAGGGGTGGGGAGAAGACCTACGCAAAAGCCAGACATGCGAATAGGCTTGTTCCAGATGAAATATATTAAAATAGACTACTTTTGATTGGAAACATTCACCTGAGTGGGAAGACGGGAGCGTGGGAAAAAACGTCCCTTCAAACGTATCAAAATTTTAGACCCTGGCACTATATTTCCATCTCGTCAAGAAGACAGTTCAGACAATCCAGGATAACGAATAGAAACATGATTCCAACATAAAGAACCGGACAAAGTATTCGAGGATCTTCTGATATTAGACAGAAAGAAAATTCACTTTGTAAATACTGGAAGCCATGAGTTCTAGGTACCTACATACAGAGTGATATTGGGATTTTAATTAAAGTAATACCCCGACTACCTGAAAGACGGCCTCTGACAACCAGTCGGAAGTTTTCTCTGTGCAAGAAGTCTGTACATTCTCATCGGTAAATTGTAACATATACATTTTATAATTTTATATTCTTTTGCATTTAACATGGGTACGTTGCCTGTGGATGTCCAGATTCATAAGAGTCTGGCAACCTCAACATATAAAATGACTGGATTCACGATACACCACTATGGCGCTGGTGACTACTTCGTACAGGTTTCCTCACAAGGAACCCAATAGCAGAGGTAGCCCCAGGCTGCAAGTGGAGCAGGGATTGAATGATGATGACATCATGGTGTACAAATTTATATATTAACATTATGATAAGTTTATATGTATATTTAAAAATGTTTAAGGCAGGCAAGAGTCGTGTTCTGCTGTCCTGCCACATTGTTTCATCACGTTAACTGGGTTTAACATTGATGCCTGGGAGGTTAAAAATACTGAAAAAAATGGGTCGGTGGAATTTACAGCGGGAAGGCGCTTGACTAGTGTCAGTAAATCGATGCTTAGTAGTGACATTTGTTTGTTCCCAAGTGTGTGGTTCCAGCTTGGTATGTGTCTCTGGATAAAGAGCTTGTGGTCTACTATAAATGCCTGCCTTCGACGGCCTGTGAAGATCCTTGTCCTGACGTTCGGAGTGGTTACCGCTGCAACAACGCATGGGAGATGAACTCGCCACTGAAGTCGACGATTGATGCAGTAGTCAGCAAATCATTTTCAATATCTGGCCAGTTAAGTTATTTTAATCAGACCAGAGCAAACGAACTCATACTGCCTAAAAACAAACCACCTTCACCGGTATTGTGTTCTGTGAGGAAAATCGCCATATTTCAATTTCCTAAACCCATTTATTCATTTACTCTTGTTAAGCAATAAATGATTATTAAATTTGTTATATGTAAATACAAATTGATAGTTGATTTTATTATTACAGAGTGCAGGGCACACTTATGAATCAGCTATTTTAAATATTTAATACAATAGAGCTACTAAATTAATATTTTACTGAATAATTCAGTTGGGGGATCAGAAACGAGCACAAATATCTTTATCCTCATAGAAGGGCCGAGCAGATAATAAATTCATGACGGCTAAGATGATCTAAGGGTTGTGCTTGAATGCTGAAAAATCCTGTGCGGACTCCCTAAGATAGAAGCACCATCCTCCTATTTACCACTCTGCCAAGTGTAATTTGTAATAGATACCTTTGAAGACCCTCATTGTAAACTCTAAATTTTGGCACATTGTTGGACCATTACTGCAGAGCAGGGGAGGCTATCCCATGACACTATGTACAAATCCATACATGAGTTAACAGGCAGAAGGACACATTTTGAAATCAAAAGAAGGAACATTATTAATATATCAAGAGAACATACTAGAAGGATAGACAGAACACATTAATAAGCTCTATGATGATGACATATCAGAATTTACCGTCCAAGGCAATAGTGAAGGACCACCAATGTCGTAGAATTAGAGGATGCCATGCGCCACATGAAGAAAGACAAAGCGCTCGGACAAGATAATGTAACAGTAGAGGAAGTCTAGGCTTTGGGAGAATTTGGAGTGGTACTGTTGAATGATATCTACGACAGTGGTCATGTACCTATGGTCTGCTAAAATCCGTATTCATAGTTTTACTAAAGAAGCCTGGAGCCATGGAATGTGAATAACATTGCATAATTAGTCTTGAATCATGTAACCAAAATATTGTTAAGAATTATCATGAGAAGGGTGTGAAATAAAATTAAACCAGAAACTGATGATGAACAGTGTGGATTTGTACAAGGTAAAAGCACAAGCAACGGAAACAAATTTTAAGAATATTAATAGGAAGAAGGTGATAAAGCTTCCCGCCAAGAAATCAAAGACCGTATTCTGGGAAGGGACAGAAGAGGCGACATATATTTAGACCTTATAACAGAAGAAGACGTCTTGTGCACTTTAGAATCCAGTAGGAACACTGCCACGGGTCCTGATGGTGTACAGTATCACCACATAAAATAGCTCGATGACTCAGGCATTAATAATGTGGTGAGAGCTTTCAACAACAGCTTACAGAATGCTCTGGTGCCAGAAGACTGGCTGCTAGTTACCTACGACCACTTCCTAAACCCGGTAAAGACCCCACGCTTCTCAGCAGCTACATAATTATTACAATGCAGAATGTCCATGGTAAACTACTAGAAAAGATAGTAGCACGAACAAATAAAGAATCACCTCGAAAATGCACAGATCCTACCCGATACTCTCGGCAGCTATAGGCCCATGAAAGTAACATGGAGTAACGCCGGAACTTTTGCTTATGATGTATTAGGGGTTCCAGGATAAACGAGAAACGGTTGCGGTAGCAATTGACTTAGAGGATGCTTATAACAGTGTGAACATTAATAAATTGTGTAATGGCTTGCAGTGTTAACCCTTGGCTTACAAGATTGATAGCAGCTGTCTTAACTGAGAGGTTAGTGGCATTTCGCTTGGGAACATGGACATATGCAGACAGAAATGACTCAAAGCGCTTTTATGATGCCCTGAAAGCAATTTATGGCCCTCAACCGAATCAATCATCACCGGTCCTAAATGCTGATGGCATGGCATTGCTCACTGATAAAACGCAGATTTTGGAACGCTGGGCACAACACTTCAATGCCATCTTAAATTATCCATCAACCGTGAACGACCAACATACCGCAAGTTACAGTCAATGATAGACTTGACCTTCCTTCCAGCTTGGAAGAGGTCAAGAAAGCAATCAGTCTACTGTCCAGCGGCAAAGCCCCTGGATCAGATGCTATTCCTGCTGAGATTTTTAAAGCTGGAGGCAGCATGCTGCTGCAGAGACTAACAGATCTCTTCCACTCAGTCTGGGATGAAGAACAGATACCACAGGAATTGAAAGATGCCACCATTGTTCACATATACAAGCGAAAGGGAAATCATCAATCATGTGATAACCATAGGGGAATCTCCCTACTATCTATTGCGGGCAAAATCCTGGCTCGAGTCCTGCTCAATCGCTTGACTGTTCATCTTGAATCGCAGGACTTACTTCCAGAGAGTCAGTGTGGTTTCCGAGCATGCCGCGGGACCGTCGATATGATATTTGCCGCTCGCCAACTTCAGGAGAAATGCCAGGAACAGTACAGTGACCTATTCACAACATTTATTGACTTGACCAAGGCCTTTGACACTGTCAATAGGGATGGACTATGGAAAATTATGGCGAAATTCGGCTGTCCCGATAAGTTCATCTCAATTGTCCGCCAGTTTCATGAAGGTATGATGGCTCGCGTATTGAATGATGGAGAACCTTCTGAACCCTTTCCGGTCACAAACGGTGTCAAACAGGGATGTGTGCTCGCTCCGACACTATTCAGTATGATATTTGCTGCCATGCTGTCTAACGTTACGCATGGCAGTAGTGACGGCGTACACATCAGATACAGGACAGATGGGAAGCTGTTTAATTTGAGACGATTACAGTCCTTTACAAAGGTGAATGAAACAATGATCTCTGACCTTGTCTTTGCGGACGACTGTGCCCTTAACACCTGCACAGAACTAGACATGCAGAACAATATGAGGAGGCTTTCTGTAGCGTGTGATGACTTTGGTCTTACCATCAATACGAAGAAATCTGAAGTAATGTTGCAACCTGCTCCTGGGAAACCTTACTGTGAACCAAATATCACAGTAAAGAACCAACGTCTCGAAGTGGTGGACAGCTTTACTTATCTAGGCAGTACCCTTACCAAAGATGCGAATATCGACGCCGAGGTCAACAACAGAATTGCAAAGGCAAGTGCAGCTTTTGGAAGACTAAGAGTAAATGTCTGGGATCGATAAGGAATTAGTGCCGCCACCAAGATAAAAGTATATCATGCAATAGTGCTCACTACCCTCCTGTATGCCTGTGAAACATGGACAGTGTATAGCAGACACGCCAAGAAGCTTAATCATTTCCACATGAGCTGTCTTCGCAGGATACTCAGGATCAAGTGGCATGATAGAGTATCTAATTCTGAGGTCCTCAACAGAGCACATATCTCAAGCATCTACACATTGCTGCAGAGGGCCCAAACTAGATGGGCCGGACATATTGTTCGCATGCCCGACAAACGCCTCCCAAAGCAGTTGATGTACAGCGAACTCTCTATGGGTAAGCGAACAGTAGGGGACAAAAGAAACGCTTCAAAGACACACTGAAAGCATCGTTGAGCAGCTTCAAAATTGATGTCTCCTCCTGGGAGACTATCGCACATGATCGCTCTGCCTGGCGGACAAACATTACTCAAGGCGCTCGCATTGCAGAACAGAATTTAGCTGATAAGGCAGAAGGCAAGCGTGCTGCAAGAAAAGTCAGAATGCGCAACAACACTACTATCGACTCTAACCATGTGTGCCCTGTATGTGACATGGCTTGTAGGGCCAAAATAGGACTAATTAGCCACATGAGATCACGGCACTGATGTCTTACAATTCAAGTCTGAAGCTGTCGCCATTTTCGCTTGCGATGGGCAACTATTATTATTATTTGTCGACGTCTGTTATTTAGTCACATAACAGTACTCTAGTCACTTCTCTACTCTCACACAATGAAATTATAATGCGAATTCTATTCGGTCACTGATCCGTCACACTAAATAATGTTAGTCAGGTAAACCGCATCTTCTCAAGTAGAAAAATTAAAGTATAGAAATTACATTACTCTGAAACTAGCAAGAAATATTTATGCGTTTGATTATTTCCCTAATTTTAGACGCTAATATATTGAATCAAATGGTAAACCTATCACGTTTTAATACTTAGCAGAATTTCTATTACCACAAATCAGAAATTAAATTCTCCACGGGACAATTTAACACATTTATCGTGCGGACGATAATGGACTTATGTTGTACATCTGATCTGCCAGCATCAGGGAGGAGTATTGATTATTATTTAATGAACATTGATGATCTGCAGCTGACACTGTTGCAGGTTTAATATTTATGAACTTTACGTATCCAGATCTGTACCATATCATTTTTATACAGATCCATGAACCAAAACTTTATGACACTGAACTATTGTTTACTCTATGACTGATGAGAATTGGATCCTACATGACTATCAGTTGGCACCAATATCATTTTAGAATGCTGAATTCATTGAACTGTGATGTCTATGACGTATGTAACGTGACTGTCATTGTGGCGTGAAATAAATGATGAAAACGTCACGAGCAGTTTACCATTTCTATGACTTTGCATGTCATTTTGCCTGTGCTGTACTCTGTGGACTATCTAACTACAACATACACAGCAACAACAAAAACCAGATAAGACACCCTACACTACAACTATAATATACCTGGTGTCGATAGGGGTGGTATTTGAAGTCAGCCTAAATCCACCCGTATCAGTTATATGATGGCCAGAAGTTGGTTTAATCTGGTACCAGCACTCAAGGGACTCAACAAACCCAGACATCATACCACATTCAACATTGCAGTTTCAACTCACTTCCTTCGATGAAAGATTTTGAAAGTACCCGGCGTTGCTGAAAGTTGGAAATATTTTGAAAGTACCCGGCGCTGCTCGACAGTATCGAAGTTTTCCTGATCCAGAAGGACAAGCACCGAGCGAGTCGATTGTCTGCTACTACAGGAAGAAAGACAAGTGCCGTAACAACTGTTCCAGTATCAGAAGCTCATTTTCCTGCGCCATGGCTGTCTATGGGAGCAGATGTTGATCAACGTTGGATCATTATCCTCAGAATGCTGATCGCAACCTGTTCTGCACCGTGCTGACGTTTGGACATATAGAAGTTAAGTGGCCTGTTTTGTTTGTGAACTGTGCCCTTATACTCTAACTGAGCCTTCTGTCTTTCACACACTTTTTCCTACTGTTTACATGCTACATGTTTATATGTTATTTATATATTTGTATATTTATATGTTTATATTTCTGCGGGCTGGTTGGGTAGGTGACTGTCATAAGACATACCACGTCATAGAGGTCTTATGATAGCGTTCTATAGGAGCAATTTCATTAATTGAAAATTTGCATGCAACATCTGTTGCAATTTCTGTTAGTTGTGACGACATGTGCTGTTTTGTTTTCGGTATTTTTTCGCTCTCTTTAGTTTTGTTTTGATTTGTTTGTATTTGTAGGTCTCCTCTTTTCTATTATTCAGTTCTTTACACCATTTTTGTTTATACATTGTGACGTCATTTGTTTGTTTACATTTTTCGCATTTGTCATCACATTCTTTGTGATATTTTCGTTTAGTTTTCGCTGTTTATTTAGTTGACTTTTGCGAATGTTTTCGTATTGTATTTGATCTTTGTTATTGTTTACATTGTCTTTGATCTTTGTTATTGTTTACATTGTCTTTGATCTTTGTTATTGTTTACATTGTCTTTGTTATTGTTTACATAGTTCTTGCATAGTTAGCTTTCACTATTGTTACATATTTGCTCATGCACTATTGGTTCTATAGTGCACTTATCATAACTAACTAGTCGATTTGTTCATGCACTGTTACATGTGTAGTGCAGTTATGATAAATAACTGATGGATTTGTGTTTATGCACTAATTTGTGTAGTGCCCTGATGATTAAGAAGTGACTAGTGTTATTACTACACATTTGGTTATACAAGTTCTTTATGAAAGACTTGTTTCCCACAGAGATTGGAGTAAACATTGTGATTATACAAGCACTTTATTAAAGTCTTGTCACTATTAAGGTTGAAATAAGATTATTAATTATTTCAGGTTTCGGGACTCATAATATAGATTGGAGTAAACATTGTGATTATACAAGCACTTTATTAAAGTCTTGTCACTATTAGGGTTGAAATAAGTTAATTAATTATTTCAGTTTTTGGACTCATAATATTAGACATCATGTCTACACTTGAGTACTTTATTGAACAAGGGAAATCCCTTGGTAAGACTGGTGATAAGTTAGAAGAGTTTGCGACTACTCAATATGCCAAGGCATTGAAGTCGGAAGAAAAGAAGATGAAAGCAGAAGCTGAACAAAAGAAAATAGATGCTGAGAATTTTAAAATTCAGATGCAAGCAGATGAAAGAAAATTCCAGATGGAAATGGAAAAACAGAAAAGAGAGGCTGAGGCTGAGGAAAGAAGAATTCAGCTACAACTAGATGCTGAAAATAAAAGACTTGAAAAAGAGGCTGAAAATAAAAGACTTGAAAAAGAGGCTGAAAATAAAAGACTTGAAAAAGAGGCTGAAAATAAAAGATTAGAAAAACAAGCTGAGGCTAAAGAAAGAAAGTTACAGGCAGAGGCTGAAGAAAAAAGTTACAAAGAGAGGCTGAAGAAAGAAGGTTACAAAGAGAGGCTGATGAGAGAAAAGCTAAAATGGAGCATGAAGAAAAACTCTTAGTTTTGGAGGTAGATAAGTTAAAATTGATGAACATGGGTAATGCTAATGATCAAAATAAGGTATCATCTTCTGATAAGACTAATGCTAGTACTTTCAAGCTTAATCTACCAGCATTCAATGCTTCCATTGACGATATGACGTTTTATCTGGACAGATTTGAAAGTTCATGTAAAGTACATAACATAGATAAATCACTTTATGTTTATCATTTGTCCAAAATACTTAGAGGTGATGCTTTGATTATGTTAGGCATGGTAGATGAGCCTGACAAGAAAAATTATGAGGTTGTCAAGGCTGTCTTGTTAAAGAAATACCAACTTAACGAAGACGGCTATCGTCTTCAATTTAAAAATATGTTGCCTGAGACTGGAGTAGAATTCTCTGAATTCATATCAAAGATACGTCTTACTTTTACACGTTGGGTTGAACTGGCTAAGACAGAACATACATATGAAGCACTTATGGACTTACTATTTAGAGACAAGGTTATGTCTTCTGTCAATGAGTCTTTTCTTGCTTTTCTTCATGAGCGTAAACCTAAAAACATAAAAGAAATGGAAGAATACTGTTGCCAGTATGTCACTGCGCATCCTCATGTAACCATTAGCAACTCTAGAGTAAAAGAAGGTCTGCCAGTTGCATCAGCAGCACCTTATGGCCCAAATTTCATGCGTAAATTTCAGGGTAGCCAACAAAATTTTAATAAGAATAGTAACCGTAATTATGCTCAGAATCATAGCAATCAATTTCAGGGTGATTCTTCTTCACAGAACTGGAGACAAGCTGATACTCCACGGTATACTACTCCCAATAATTTTAGACATTTCCGCAAAGGTAGTCAGTATAGAGGAAACTATTTTTCGCGGAGACCTCAAAACCAATATAATAGAGGTTCTCAACAGCATAGAAATGGTAATGACAGTTATGGAAACTGGAATTCAAACCAGGATAACAATTACAGTAGAGAGTTTAATGATAATTGCAGAGGCAATAATGGTCGCGGTAGATCGCAACATAAAAGAAAGAGATATCAACAGGCAAACTTGGTACAGCAAGAGTCTCAGGGAGCATGTAAAAAAGGTGATGATGATAAAAACTCTAGTGCTATCACATGTTCCGCATTTGACTTTGGTAGGGCAACTAAATGTCCCCAATGCAGTACTTTGTTCGAACCGACTACCGTTACTACTTTAAGCTGTGGTCACCCTCTTCCCGCTCTTCCTGCTGCAGTTGCGCATGACGGGAGAGGTTCTCTTATCCTACATAAGGGTCTTGTAAATAGTAATCCAGTCTCAGGCTTGTTTGATTCTGGATGTACTACTATTGGTGTTAGACAATCTCTTGTAGATCCATCCTGTGCTACAGGAAAGGTGATCAAATGTGTCACATTTTGTGGCACTTTGGAAAAGTATCCTACTGCCATAATACATATTTCTACTCCCTTCTTTACGGGAGATGTCTACGCGTGTCTTCTTCCAAACCCTATTGCGGACCTTATTATTGGTCGTATTCACGGAGTTAGGGAATGTACCCCACAGCAGATTGCTGTTTGGGAGGAGCAAAACATTGAAGCTACCAATGCGGTGGTCACAAGAGCACATGCTCTGGATCCACCTCAAACTTCATTAACTGATAATAATGAAGTAGATAGCCAAAATAGTACCTTGATTATTTCACGTGACTCATTTATAAAATTGCAAGAAGAAGATCCTTCTTTACAAAAATTCTTCATTCTAGCAAAAAAAGGTGATCCAAATCAGAATACTAATAGAAAATCTTGGATTTCTATGAAGAACGGCGTACTTGTGCGTATGGTACAAGACTCGACTACGTCCACTCATTCTCAAATTCTTGTGCCTAAGAGTATGAGATTGCAAATACTGCAACATGCTCATGACTCGCAATGTGCTGGACATATGGGTTTTTCCCGTACAAAGTCGAGGGTTCTTGCGGCTTTTTTTTCCATTTGTGAGCAAGGACATACGAATTTACTGTCGTTCTTGCAAAGTGTGTCAGGAGGTCAAATCGAAAGGACCACGACATACTGCGCCTATCCAGGCTGCTGACATTCCTATTCGCCCTTTTCAGAAAATGGCAATAGATATTATCGGTCCTTTTAGGATCAGGTCGGCCAGAGGACATCAATTTATCCTTACATGTGTCGATATATGCACACGTTGGCCAGAGGCTATACCTCTTAAGAGCATATCCACTGCTGATATCGCAGACGCTCTTTGGCTGATATTTTCTCGCTTGGGATTCCCCGGATAAATATTGTCAGACCATGGCACTCAACTTATATCCGACACTATGTCACAGGTAATGTCTATGCTACATATTAAAAGGTCTCTCAGCAGTATCTATCACCCAATGTCTAATGGGTTAGTTGAGCGTTTGAATAGGACACTTAAAACTTTACTTGGGAAGATAACTGAGGATCATCCTCAGGATTGGGACAGGGTTTACCCGCGGCTCTCTTTGCTTATAGAGAGGTTCCCAATGAACACACAGGGTTTTCTCCTTTTGAACTTGTCTTTGGCGCGCAACCGCGCGGCCCTATGTCTTTACTCCACGATCTTATCACTGCCGATAATATTAGCGATGAGACTCAATCTTCTTATGAGTATGTCATTGCTCTTAGGCAAAAGATCATCGAGGCATGCAAACTAGCAACTTCTTCATCCGAATTTGCTAAAGAAAAGGCAAGGCAGTTTGCAAATAAAAATAGATGTCTACGACAACTTTGTCCAAGTGACAAAGCATTCGTTCTTCTTCCGTCAAGGGAGAACAGACTTCTTATTGCATGGAAAGGTCCGTATGCAAGTCTCTAAAATTTCCGATGTCGACTATGTTGTCGATATTGATGGAAAGCATAAAACTTTCCACATAAATATGCTCACGGAATTTCATGAAAGACCTGACTATTTGCAGCCTATTTTCCAGGCAACGGACAATTCTCCAGTACCTCATGGTCATTACTCATCCCTGTCAGTTATACAGGATGAGGAAACTACTTTTTCTGATGTCAATCTTCCACTTCCTGTGATCCCACTTTATTCAACGGAATCTTGGAAAAACGTTTCCGTTTCTCATAATCTTTCCGCTGAGGAACATCGACAAATCTTTTCGATGTTACAAACATTTCAGGATGTCCTTACCGACATCCCGGGACACACAAATGTCATTGAACATGACATAATACTAACTGACCATAATCCTATCAGAGTCAGACCCTATCCGATACCTATCCATTTTCAGGCTCAAGTCGAAAAAGAATTGGATGAAATGATACGATTGGAAATCATTGAACCATCCACTTCAGCATACTCTTCGTCTATGGTTATTGTTCGAAAGAAAGATAATAATATTCGGATTTGCGTTGATTATCGCAAATTGAACCAGGTTACGAAGTTTGATGCTGAACCTATGCCTTCATTGGAAGAGCTACTAAACAAACTTTCTAATTCTAAATTCTTTACCAAACTCGACTTATCGAAATGTTATTGGCAAGTTCCTTTAACTGAACGAGCCAAACCTTTTACTGCTTTTTCTACACCTAAGGGTTTATTCCAATGGAATTTCATGCCTTTCGGTCTTATGAACGCCCCTGCTACATTCGTACGCATGATGCGTCGAATTCTCTCATATCGTACAGATGTCATAGCATACTTAGACGATATCTGTCTGTTAAGTGATTCCTGGGAAGATCACTATTTAGGTTTATACGAATTGCTGTCTACTCTTCGTAAGTATAACTTAACTGCAAAACCCTCTAAAGCCTTTATAGGATTTAGTGAGATTTCTTTCCTGGGTCATCGTGTTGGTCGTGGTCTTTTAAAGACAGAAGACCACAATGTTTCAAAAATACTTAACATTTCTGTCGCTAAGACGAAAAAACAAGTGCGTAGTCTCTTAGGTTTGATACAATTTTACGGACGATTCATTCCGAATCTGTCCTCCATTATGGCACCTCTTTCTACTTTATTGAAGAAAGGATCGCCTAATCTGATCCGCTGGTCTAAAGAATGTCAATCCTCATTGGACCAGGTTAAAGCCCTATTTTCATCTCCACCTATCCTTAGGTTACCTACTATTGAGAAGACTTTTGTTCTTCGAAGTGACGCCTCGTCTACTGGGATTGGGGCAGCACTAATGCAAGAGTATTCAGATACTCTGCATCCGGTGATGTATATCTCTACGAAATTAAATGCTGCAGAGAGGAATTACTCGGTTTTAGACCGTGAATTATGGCTATGGTTTGGTCAATTCTCAAGTTGCAAAGATTCCTTCTAGGCGCACATTTCATTGTGGAAACCGACCAGAAAGCTCTTACTGCTATTCAGAGCAAAAACTTGAAGAGCTCGAGGTCCACTCCATATGCCATAGCTCTTCAACCCTTTCATTTCACGGTGCGAGCTATCCGTGGTTCGGATAATGTGATGGCAGACATTCTGTCTAGATGCCCACATGATTCCACTTAATTCTTCTGTCATATATATTCCCTGTTAAATGTCGAGATCTATAACAGTTCTCTACTATAAGGATATATTATCACATATGTGCTCATTTTGTGAATTTATAGCATTGTAATTGCCTTGTTCTGTTACTGATTTTGGTATAACGGAAGAAGGCTTAGTTAGCAATATACGGGCCAAAAGCTCACATGGCCACAATTTATATATTGTATTTTGATTACTGTATTAAGAAATTTAGCATATACCATAAAGATTTGTGTTATTGATATTTTCGCAGCACATCATTGACGTCTGCGAGAGTAGGGACAGTATGTCAACCATGAAGCATGTCAAGTTCTTTCCTGCTGTGGAACGATTATATCCATGTCTACGTAGAACATCTGATTTTTTAGTATTGATTGTTAATACTTTGTATCATGATATTATTACATTACATGATTGTATAATGTATTTTTTGTTCATACTATGATAACATATTTGTATTTATGTGAGTATAATTTTGCTTACATTATGATGTTGCCATCATGTGGCGTATGTTGGTGGCACCTCCCTGGAATATGCGTGTACACTTAGGGAAATTTTGTCTCTAAGAATCTGAGATATAATCTCAGCTATTGCTCCATGCGTCGAGCTAGCCTCATATTAGGCATTATATCCGCGCATCATACGTGCGTTACGAGCCTGTTGTTTCTGGCTCTTGGATTTAAAAAAAAATGTTTCATTTTTTTCCCCGGGGGGTGCGGTAATGTTACGCACATAATTTTTTCCTTAGACTGTGTGTAATTAAATCTGTATGAATTGTACACTTTGAATTTTTTGTGATCTAAGACAGATAACTCTTGTTTATACTATGGGTACATTACTATGGGGATTAACTTCTCTTGTTGGTTGACTCGTTGGTTACCTGATCTTGCGTCTTGACTCACCGATTCCTTTTTTCGAACGATGTCTCCTTATACGGTAATACTGGTCAACTATTTCTTGGAATGATTGAAACTAGGATTGAGTTGTATTCCCATGTCCATATAAGGCGTGATTTCTGAACATAACTTTATTGAAATTGTTCCTTCATCGTTCGTTGTGAGTGTTAGTCAGATGTATGCGTTCTGCGCATGTCGAAACTTTGAGAAGGTTAGAATCGTCTTCCGCCCAGGGAATTCGACGAGATGTACTGAGCAGAGAAGGACGCTGAGGCGTCTTGTGATTTTTGATAGGGAATTCTATAGTCCTTTTGTGAGTTAGTTAGCTAACGAGACTTTCCCTGTATGATTCAAACCCGCCTGGAGGCATACGTTTTTGTGGTGTTGATTCCGAAGAAAGGCAGGTTCTTTGACTGGGAATTTCACCACCGGTATCTTTATACCTGAGATATATACATATACATGGGTCGCTCTAGACCAACAGAACTATTTCTATGTTCCAGGATTCGCTATGCCAGCGATTGCACCTATGTCGAGGGTTAGACTTAGGAATGTTATAAAGGTCAGTTTGACCTGTACCTCTGAAATGCTATTCTCGTGCGGACGATAATGGACTTATGTTGTACATCTGATCTGCCAGCATCAGGGAGGACTATTTATTATTATCTAACGAACATTGATGATCTGCAGATGACACTGTTGCAGGTTTAATATTTATGAACTTTACGTATCCAGATCTGTACCATATCATTTTTATACAGATCCATGAACCAAAACTTTATGACACTGAACTATTGTTTACTCTATGACTGATGAGAATTGGATCCTACATGACTATCAGTTGGCACCAATATCATTTTAGAATGCTGAATTCATTGAACTGTGATGTCTTATGACGTATGTAACGTGACTGTCATTGTGGCGTGAAATAAATGATGAAAACGTCACGAGCAGTTTACCATTTCTATGACTTTGCATGTCATTTTGCCTGTGCTGTACTCTGTGGACTATCTAACTACAACATACACAGCAACAACAAAAACCAGATAAGACACCCTACACTACGACTATAATATACCTGGTGTCGATAGGGGTGGTATTTGAAGTCAGCCTAAATCCACCCAGTATCAGTGATCTTACTGGAAGTAAGGCTATTCCCATTTACGTCATTATCTCTATTGTAACTCCCGCCGATCGTTAGCGTGGCTTATGCCAAGATTGAAATAGTTTGCTTTCGTCTTAAGTCATCCTATACTCAATTTATCTTGGGTTTATGATATACTATGAGATGTCGTACTTGCACTGTTTATTTTCTATAATAGTAAATAATAATTTTTATTATTTTATTATAATTATCATTCCATCGTTATTTTAACCTGTTAAAAACTAATTGATTATTAAATTTGTTACATGTTATTTTAAAAAACAACAATCATTGTTGATTCAGTTATTATAGGTATGAAAGCAAATGTATGAGCAAGACTCCTTAATATATATATCTAAATCTAGACATATATTTACATCTATAGAGCAAATACTTATAAAATAATTTCTCTGGATTACACCAGCTGGGGGCTTGAACGGGCTAAAACCATTGCTTAATTCTTCACGAAAGGCGACGGATCAAATATAAGTTAATAATGCTCTGCCCTATGCAGCATTGCTCTTGACTTCTGAAAACATCTTGTGAATACTCTCTTGAGATAAAAGCATCATTATCCTTCTATCTACAGCTCTGCCAACAGTAATCTTGTGCGAAGGTAGACATCTTTGAAGACCCATATTAGATACTCTTGAGTGTTGGCCACTGGTGGACCACTACTACAGCACTAAGGGGAGACAATCCGTGACAGAATTTACTACATCAGTATGTCTTGGACAAGTCCTTAAATACACTTAAACAGAGCTGTACAATAATAACACTGGTATACACACATTTTGGTGCCTTAAATTTTATAACTGTTCTTGTGTAATTGTGGGTTGCTGATTCCAAAAATGTAATCAGATTTTTTCTATCAGCTCTAGTTTTTGAGATAACGAAGAATGACCATATTAGTAGGGCAATTGTTATGTACAATCCTAGAGTTAGGTGCTATCAGTGGCATTTTGACTTTAGTCTGCATTCATATTATATGTAATTACTGTGCATATATTACCAAAAATGTAATAAAACTTTATCACTAGCACTTGTTTAGTCAACACGCAAAAAGGATCTTTTCGAGGACTTCCTGGAATGTGATATGCCCGGACAGTCACGCTTAAGGGTCCAACAGTAATCTGCCATCATGTGGCCATCCCAAAGTCCATGGTATCTCTCTTCCATTGTTTTTATATTTTGGTGAAATCTTTCACCTTGCTCCTTACTAAAGTCGCCAAGATTCTCCGGAAATAAATGTAAATGGTTATGGAGGTAGTGCAATTTTATGCTCATGTTGCATCCAAGTTCACAAAAACTCGACAGCATGTTTCCAACTAATTCAGAATAATTGTCTGCTTTAAAGTTACCCAGAAAGTTTTGCACAACTAAAACAAATGATGACCAGGCTGTGGACTCTGTTTTGTTCATGGAATCAATAAAATTTGGATCGTTTATTAACTTTCTAATTTGAGGTTCATCAAAAATTCCAGCTTTAAGTTTGTCTATGCTCAATTCTGGAAACTTTCTGCATAAGTAATTAAAACAGGTACCATCTTTGTTCAGTGCCTTAACAAATTGCTTCATCAAGCCAAGCTTTATATGTAATGGTGGCAGTAGAACTCTTTTTCGATCAATGAGAGGCTTATTGACAATATATTTTTTCTCCAACTTTAAATTCATCCCTCAACGGCCACTGTTTCTTTGTCCAGTGCATATCTTTTGCCCTGCTATCCCACAAACATATAAAGCATGGATATTTGGTGAATCCCATTTGCTGGCCAAGCAAGAAGTTTATCATTTTAAGATCTACACAAACCATCCAGTTATGTTCTAAATACTTCAATTTTTCCAGAACTGTGCTTATTGTAGCATACTCCTCCTTCATTGTAGTAGAATGAGCAATTGGAATTGAGCCATATTTGTTACCATTGTGTAAGAGAACACCCTTCAAACTTCTTTTAGAGCTGTCAATGAAAAGTCGCCACTCATCTGGTGTATAACTTACACCCATTTTGTTAACAAGACCTCCTACATTAGTACAAAACACAAGGTTGTTTTCTTTACTAAAGAATGGAATAAAACCTTGCTCTCTGCTGCGATAAAATGTAACCTTTGTTTCAGCAGTCAGTAATTTTTTTTCTTTCAATCTTGAAGCCAAAAGTTCTGAAGATTCCTTGGAGAGATATAGATCTCGGATTAGATCATTTAGTTCAAGCTGGTCGAAGCGTTGAGCATCTGAAAAATCATCTTCGAAATCACTATCACTGTCACTTGTCGTTCCACATGCCACTGCTGTCTCGTCTTCTAGCAGGGAATCCGAAATCTGACTGAAAGTTGGAATTGGTATGTCATCTCCGTGTGGAACAGGTCGCCTAGCAGAATCTAAATTTGGATATTTCCACTTTTTGTGATTTTTTCCATTAATTCCCTTAATATTCACAACACAGAAATAACAGTCATCATAGTGGTTCTTGGGCTCTCCAAACCATTGGAATTCCAAATTTTAAACATTTTTTTTCCCAAAGTCCACTGTCGCAGGTGTTCAACACATGTTTTGCAAACAATATGAAAAGCCCAAGACTTGTCCTGGTCACCTAGTTTTACTTTAAAGTAAGCAAAGTATGCCTTTTTCACAAAAACAGTAATATGCTTCCTATGTTCTTCTTTGAAAGTGTACTCTCCACAAATATAACAAACATAAATGCAGTGAAAGAAAACATGCTCTTCTTGAAGATGATGCCATTCTCTGTTAGAAGTGTAATAAAATAAGTAGCATACTAACATGCATGCAGTGGCTTAAAATCTAAAAAAGGCAATTCTGGGAAGATTCTTGGAAAACTGAGACTGAGAGTAAACAAGCAGTTTTCTTTTGTAAAGGACTAGACAGCAATAGTTTTTTTTACATAGCCTTATATAGAAAATATTGTAATAATACAGGGTGACCCCAAAAAAAAAAAAAAACGGGCCCGCGCGCGCACACACAGTGCGCGCGCGGGCCTGTTTTTTTGGGGTCACAATGTATTAATGAAATACAAAAATGTCTGTATCTCAAAAACTAGAGCTGCTACAGACAAGCAAATGTGATATTTGGATTGAGCAGGCCTCATTTATGTACAATCAAGAGTAAAAAATTTTTTTTTTGGTAGGGCTGTGTAATAAGAGGAATTTCGCTGAATTAACTCAGCTGGAACGAGCTAACGAATTATAAGAAAATCCTATCCTTCGCAAATGTTGACGGCAGATACTAGAGTTAACATCTGCTCAGCAGCATGCAGCATTATTCTCGCTTTTCTGAATATCTGGTGAACACTCCCTTGAAGTAGAACCATCATTATCTTTCTACCTACGGCTCTGTCAAGAGGAATTTTGTGTGAAGGTAGACACCTTTGAAGACCCACATTAGTTACTCTTGAGTTTGGCCACTGTTTGACCAATACTGCAGAGCTAAGGGGAGGCAACCCGTGACAACTAGGGTGAATGAAACATGAAGGATGAATGACTTAATTTAGTCAGATATGTATATTATTTCCTATACTTAAAATTCGAAATGAAATGCTACAGAAGGATGTTGAGAATACCCTGGACAGAAAAAAAGACCAACAATAATCTTTTAGGGGAGACCAGACGAGCTAGTGGGATCATAAATTTATAAATGACAACACTGGAGTATCGCCGCAGACAACTGTTGAACTAACTTGACTTCGTGTTGCCAATTAAGCTACGTGTCTGCTATAACCAGAATGATATATATGTGGCCGTGCATGCTGATAATTGTTGATGATGATGTTGATGTATAGTGCTTCGAATCTCTACAGTAGGCAGCATCTTTTGGTTGATGATATTTAAGTAACCTCTTTCTGACAGAACGACAACAGTTCAAGTAGACAGTGTTTGATGATACGACAGTGATTGATGATTCAGCAATTCTTATGAAAGTACTTTACTCTGAGAGCGGTGGCAATTCAAGTGGTAACTTTAGTTACATAATAAAGTGTAGAAATGATGATTTGTATACCCAGCCTTCCTCATGTGGCTAAGTAGCACAGCAACAAAGTCAGAACTAAATTTTGCTTTTAAAACAACGACTTACTCTCACTCACTCTCGCTGTTCAGTGGTTCTAGTTGTTATAGTGGTCACGTCTTTCAGAGCGCTGCTGTCAATTCTTTTTCTGCTTGTTTCTAACTTCTTCATAGGTAACCTTGCCTCTGTGATCGCAATCTGCTATGGTTCTTCTGCTATAGCGTAAAATGATGTCCTTTGTTTCTATAGCCTTACTTGGTATATCTCAGTGAAAGCATACTGGTCTAACACCAGGGTTGATTATTTTCCAAATCTATCTATTTCTTAGTCTATCACCATTGCCTACTGTTCTTCGTGTTTGCTAGGCACCTTAATTTATTCAACGCACCTGGATTTCTAATGTCTTGAAATCACTTCATAATTCTTGAGATGGCAACACTGTCTCTTGTCCTCAGAATAAATAAAAATGACTGTCAGAGTGGCATACCAAGCGATTAAGAGGCTATAAAACCGTTTCATATTTCTGTCACCACAGAAGCAACCAACTCATTGGCATATTGTCCATTTGGCACCTCCTAATATCACTTGCCACTTCTAAGATACTTTCTTTACACACACATCTGGGAGAGAGCCCATTTTACTAACCTTACGCTTAACGAGTTCTAAATCTGACTGACTATATTTTGTACCACGATTTAAATTACAACTATTTCCCGAACGTTCTAGAACAAAGCAATTCACTCGAAATATAAATTTACCGTGCGATTTATTATGACTTCATTGAAAAATCATCTATATTGACTATGGAGACTATTGGGATGGATTACTTGCTTTCCCTGAATACTAATCAGTTGCCTGAAGGACCTTCGACCACTATTAATAAGGACAACAACTTTCCTTTCTGAACAAGGACTTTCCACCTTGGTAGAATAATACAAATAAAAAACCAACGAAAATCACTCAGTATGTGGATTCGGTAATGGTGGGTTGCTTTAAAGAAGGAAACTGAAGATCGGTTTGAGAAGCTTGTCACAGAAGTAGTGAAACTTCTTAGTCATTAATGATTAAAATAAAAGCATAATTGTAAGGGTAGAAGTATACAGCTTGTCAATTTTTTGTGGTAAACATACACAATAAGAAAACATTGTTTCTAATAATCAAATTCTAAGTTCTTCGATTGTTGTTTATCAACTTTACCTTATGTAAACTAGAAACATTCTAATAATTTGTCTGTGTTAATTTTATTTCTTTTTGTCACTCTTAGTTTTGTTACATATTTATGGATGTTCAAAAACTTGAATAAAATAAAAACTTAAGAAATTAGTTAATTTATGTTTTTTGCTCATGTAACAAAATGAATTTTTATGTAACATTTTACACACACACACACACATGCATGCATGCACGCACGCATGCACGTATGCACGCACGCATGCACACACAGACACACACACTCACACACTCACACACACAAGGGAGAGTAAGACGAAAATGACCAAAAAACATAAGAAAATTGAGTTCCGGATGCATGTCATTTTGTGATAAAGTCTGGAGGATGAGTGAAATTTTGTGATAAAGTCTGGAGGATGAGTGAAATTTTGTGATAAAGTCTGGAGGATGAGTGACATTTTGTGATAAAGTCTGTAGGATGAGTGAAATTTTGTGATAAAGTCTGGAGGATGAGTGAAATATTGTGATAAAGTCTGGAGGATGAGTGAAATTTTGTGATAAAGTCTGTAGGGTGAATGTAATTTTGTGATAAAGTCTGGAGGGTGAGTGAAATTTTGTGATAAAGTCTGGAGGGTGAATGTAATTTTGTGATAAAGTCTGGAGTGTGAGTGAAATTTTGTTATAAAGTCTGGAGAGTGAATGAAATTTTGTGATAAAGTCTGGAGTGTGAATGTAATTTTGTGATAAAGTCTGGAGGATGAATGAAATTGTGTGATAAAGACTGGGGAGGGGGGGGGGGTGAATGAAATTTTGTGATAAAGACTGGAGGATGAATTGAATTTTGTGATAAAGACTGGAGGAAGAATTGAATTTTGTGATAAAGACTGGAGGATGAATGTAATTTTGTGATAAAGTCTGGAGGATGAATGAAATTGTGTGATAAAGACTATGGGGGTGAATGGAATTTTGTGATAAAGACTGGAGGGTGAGTGAAATTTTGTGATAATGACTGGAGGGTGAATGAAATTTTGTGATAAAGACTGGAGAGTGAATGACACTGACATAGTTTAAGAAACACTGTTGTGTGCAGCAATTATTTGTCAATGTTAAGAAAGAAAGTTCTTCGTTGTTATATAGAACCAATCATAACATACGGAAGTGAGTAATAGACAGTTAGAAAACAAGAAGGAAAAGCATTAGACGCCACACAAATGAGGTTTTACATAAACGTGTTAAAAAATATCATGGACAAACAATGAGTGGGTGGGGATGTCTTGAACGAGGCCAATGCACAAAGGAAGTATATTCCTTGTGTTTGAAACAAGTAATTCCCTTTCCACGGGCATGTTATGAGAGGAACAGAGCTGGAATATATTGCTACAACAGGTAAGACTAAAGGAAAAATAGGGGAAGGCAAAGAGAGGAAATACTGGACAGCTTAACATCATAGCGTGGAAAGAAGTCAAGAACAGAATTGATCAACCGTGCCGGAGACAGGAAGTTAAGGAAGGACATGATCACCTACTTCACCAGGCATGGTACCTGTAGTAGAAGAAGAATTATCGCGCAGAATCGATCGCTGACACGTTTCAAACTTGAAGACATTCCAAGCAAATTATATGAAAATATTTGTCACATTCGAAACTATTGACTTTGTGTAGTGAAAGTTTGCTATTCGTGATATTACTAATTGTATTTAAAACCAGTAGTCTTACATGTGGAACTAATTAATGTATGTAATAACAATTCACCGTGTGAGGCTTGTGGCAACATGGTAGCCAAACGCCGCTTAAAAATGTTAATAGGTAGCGTTAATAGTAACCTTAACAGTTCAAAACGTTTCAAGGAAATAATATTGCACCGAAAAAATATATGGACAGGGTCACTTTTAGCCACTTAAATTATCGAAACATCTAAAAGAAATTGTCATTTTTGTGTTTTGATGAAACTAATCTTCAAAGGTACAAGGCCACTGTTGCCCAGTCATGAAGCAAAACAGTTTCAATACACCATCGGCGTCTGCGTGGAAGACACGTGCTAATATGTCTGGGAAAGAAAGTTGATCGTCTTCATCCCCGTCATTGTGACATTGTTCTACATCACCCAGACCTCCAATATCCTCTAACTTGAAACGCTGGTATGGTCTCAGACATAATGGAACCTGCCCATCTCTCAGGCCTGCATCTATTACCAAGATCCTTTGGTTCGTAGGGGTGTCAGGATCTTTAATGTAATGTACACGGTGTATGATGGCATCAAATTTTGGTTCTCTGATATGAAAAAAATACAACAAAATAGAAATTGAGGAATTAGATAGCAAAATAAAAATAATAATACGTTCTTTGACTTGCAGGCAACGCATTTTCTTTCTGTAATTTATACATATGCTAGAATACACGACTAAGTAAAATAGCCATGTAGCCAGGACAAACAGTAGACTTCGGCAAAATAAATACATGTTTCAATACATGGGCCTATAGATTTAGTTTCTTGGTGTATTTCGTTGACAAGAAAATAAAGATAAAAAGAACCACAGCCCTCGCTAGACATATCACAAGAGGCAATAAACTTGAGGGTGTTAACCTTAATATCTAACACATACTGCTACATGAATCACCACTGCATAATCACAAAACTTACTACATGGGGGTCAATTACTGTGGTATATCTCCATGCTCCTGAAGGAACATCAAGAAAATATTCATTTATTTAAACTACATAATACAGCGATATAACGTAGTTGACATAAAGGTCTGACAATATCATGGTTAGCATTTTATTGTAAGGTAACACAACTTCATCGCTGCTATCAATCTATTGTATCATCATCATTATGATTATTATCATCTGCTTCTTCGCTGTATCAACTACATATAACCCCTTGAAGAAGCCTACATTAAAGCGCTGTATCCACTATATATAACCCCACTGAAGAAGTCTACATTAAAGCGCTGTATCCACTACTTATAAACCCTTGAAGAAGCCTACATTAAAGCACTGTATCCACTACATATAACACCTTGAAGAAGCCTACATTAAAGCGCTGTATCTACTACATACAACACTTTGAAGAAGCCTTCATTAAAGCGCTGTATCTACTACATATAACCCCTTGAGGAAGCCTACATTAAAGCGCTGAATCCACTACATATAACCCCTTGAGGAAGCCTACATTAAAGCGCTGTATCCACTACATATAACCCATTGAAGAAGCCTACATTAAAGCGCTGTATCCACTACATATAACCCATTGAAGAAGCCTACATTAAAGCGCTGTATCCACTACATATAACCCATTGAAGAAGCCTACATTAAAGCGCTGTATCCACTACATATAACCCATTGAAGAAGCCTACATTAAAGCGCTGTATCCACTACATATATCCCATTGAAGAAGCCTACATTAAAGCGCTGTATCCACTACAAATAACCCATTGAAGAAGCCTACATTAAAGCGCTGTATCCACTACATATATCCCATTGAAGAAGCCTACATTAAAGCGCTGTATCCACTACATATAACCCATTGAAGAAGCCTACATTAAAGCGCTGTATCCACTACATATAACCCATTGAAGAAGCCTACATTAAAGCGCTGTATCCACTACATATATCCCATTGAAGAAGCCTACATTAAAGCGCTGTATCCACTACAAATAACCCATTGAAGAAGCCTACATTAAAGCGCTGTATCCACTACATATAACCCCTTGAAGAAGCCTACATTAAAGCGCTGTATCCACTATATATAACCCCACTGAAGAAGTCTACATTAAAGCGCTGTATCCACTACTTATAAACCCTTGAAGAAGCCTACATTAAAGCACTGTATCCACTACATATAACACCTTGAAGAAGCCTACATTAAAGCGCTGTATCTACTACATACAACACTTTGAAGAAGCCTTCATTAAAGCGCTGTATCTACTACATATAACCCCTTGAGGAAGCCTACATTAAAGCGCTGTATCCACTACATATATCCCATTGAAGAAGCCTACATTAAAGCGCTGTATCAAAAAGCCACTACTTAACTATAACCCATTGAAGAAGCCTACATTAAAGCGCTGTATCCACTACATATATCCCATTGAAGAAGCCTACATTAAAGCGCTGTATCCACTACAAATAACCCATTGAAGAAGCCTACATTAAAGCGCTGTATCCACTACATATAACCCATTGAAGAAGCCTACATTAAAGCGCTGTATATCACTACATATAACCCATTGAAGAAGCCTACTTTAAAGCGCTGTATATCACTACATATAACCCATTGAAGAAGCCTACATTAAAGCGCTGTACCCACTACATATAACCCATTGAAGAAGCCTACATTAAAGCGCTGTATATCACTACATATAACCCATTGAAGAAGCTTTCATTAAAGCGCTGTATATCACTACATATAACCCATTGAAGAAGCCTACATTAAAGCGCTCTACCCACTACATATAACCCATTGAAGAAGCCTACATTAAAGCGCTGTATATCACTACATATAACCCATTGAAGAAGCCTACATTAAAGCGCTGTATATCACTACATATAACCCATTGAAGAAGCCTACATTAAAGAGCTGTATATCACTACATATAACCCATTGAAGAAGCCTACATTAAAGCGCTGTATATCACTACATATAACCCATTGAAGAAGCCTACATTAAAGCGCTGTATCCACTACATATAACCCCTTGAGGAAGCCTACATTAAAGCACAAGTTATTGCAAATGTGTTTTCTGTATATTTATTTTATATGATGAAGTTGCTAGTTCCCTGCACGTTTTCATATTAGCCCTCTCTTCCAGTCAGTCTTAGCCTGTCTATATTTCTCATCTTTGTCTTTAGCTTGTGACTGTTACTTATGAAGGGTCAACCCCAAAATGTCCCGTCATTAGAGTGAATCATTTAGATGTTGTACTGACGCAATGACTAATTTTGTTATTATTATTTTTGTTGCTGAAGGAGTAGTAATTCTATTTCTTCTATGACGAGAGCTGCACGGGGCAATCAATTATTTACAGAACATTAATTATTTATATCCTTCTCGTCCTGTTATATTCCCGCTTATAGGAGCTTTACCTCTTGCCATTTTGCCGTCAACTTGTCCTCTTATTATCACGTGTAATAGAGTGTTATATATCTTTGTATGTTCAAACTATATGACTGTCTCATTTTATTATCTTCCAATACCAACAGCAACCTGAAAATGCTGTTTTTACGAATGTGGAAATTAAGAAAGCCAGCATTCCACCTCATATTCTTCTTTAGCAAACTTTTTTTGTTTTCATTAAGATTACCTGATGTGTTTTATTTTTTTTTAGATCCTGCTTTAAAAATAAATTCCAATCACTACTGACAGCAGTTACATCAGTCTAATATAGAAATTTCGTTCATTTACATGTTAAAACAGATATCCATTCTAAAATGTTGACATTGAAAATGACTGTTACCGTGTGTCATTTCCTAGTACTATTATCACACACTGATATTTCCTCATCTCCTCGAGTTGTAGTTCCGCATTATCACCAACATGTTTGCCACTGCCCTGAAAGATGAAGTCAGCGTAATAATAAAGGATAATAATAATGAAAGCGCAAAATTAAACAAAATGGTTCAAGTATAAATAGTCATATAACAAAACAGAGAACACAATTACAAGAGCGTTCTCGGCAGAAATGAACATTAGAAGAAAAAAAAAGGACAAACTTGAAAGTGGTATATACTGAAGCACATTAAAAACGCACCACCTGTATAATCCAGGAACAGAGTGTGAAATGTAAATATAAGTGTTTACAAGTTTACATATTTGGAATCTTTATTCATTTTCCTATGAATCCATGCTGGTCATTAATTTGTACATTTGATTGTTATGAAATTCATTGCATTCTGTGCAGGCAAGGGAGAAAACCAAAAATGCAACTAATAAAAAAATTCATTCACACTATCCGCAGTATCTAGTATGTCGACCGTGTGCTTGCAAACAAGCTTGGCAGCGGCTCCGCATGGAACGCACAAGGCTCTGAAGGAAATTCCGGGGAATCAAGTCCCATTCACGTGTAAGAGCAGCTTCGAGCTGTTGCAGATTAGCTGGAGAACCTTGCCTGTAGACTCTGCGTCCAAGCTCGTCCCACAGATGTTCTATAGGGGACATGTCTGGTGATAGGGCAGGCCAATCAATCGTCACAATGTTCTGCTGCTGTAGATATTGCTGCGTAATGCATGCGGTGTGCGCACGTGCGTTATCCTGCTGGAGAAGCTGCAAGTCTGGATAATTTGTGAACGCAGGAGCAACCAATGCATCCAGAACCTCATCTCGATATGTCACAGCATTAACATTTCCACGGAAGACGTGAAGAGGCAAGCGATGGTGAAAACTGAATTCTCCCCAAATGTGAATACTGCCACCTCCAAATCGGGTTAGTAACTTGTGGTTGGCCACTCCGAAGTCTATCCCGGGCACTGCCAGTGGTTCCGTAACGTTCATTGAGACGTACAATAGTGCTGTGGTGGCAATTCATCCTTCTGGCAATGGCCCGAGAGCTCATTCCGGTCTCCAACATACCAATGGCTCGTTGGCGGTCGTTTTCAGAAAGTCATGGCATTGCAAGCACATGTACTTGGTGTTCTGTCTCAACGGCCTTTTTATACCGAGTATACTGCCACAACGCGTACACATTTTCAGGGTCATAGCTGTTGGGAATCGTGTTGCACGTGTAACTTTCATTGTTTTCATGTAGTCTGTACACAAACCCGTGGGTTGAATCATGCACTTTCCATTCCAGCAGCCATTCGCTCTCCACCTCATAACAAACACGGGGAAAATCCATTCCCGCACATTTTTTTCCTGCTTCTCGGCATCAGTATATGTAATAGTGGTGCGTTTTTAATGTGCTTCAGTATATAAACAGTTAAAAACTATCCAGAAGTCAGAGGTTAAGTTAATAAAACAATCTTGAACCACTTCAATAGATTTGAAAACCCGTACACATTAATAACACCAGATGACAGTTGAATCTTTGAAATACAGAACAAAAAGGCATTCTAGAAATTAAGAACTATTTTTGCAGAAATATCTATCCATGATATTATGAAACCGCGTTTCCTCATTCGCATTTACATCTTACACTATCATACGGACGCTAATGGTGTATAATTAATATAACTGGTTGTTAATGCTGCAAATGATAAGGGTAATTCACCGATTATTCTATTGGAGGCACAAGCTAGCGTCCCAGTTGTAGCCTGCTTCTTTGAGGCAAAGGGGCTGGGTTTAAAACCAGGTACGCGTCATGCTCCAGTCCACACAGCTCTAAAGGTTTGTACCTGTATATGCTCTTACGTTAGGGAAGGCAAAGACAGCAAGGAAGTGAACTGGTCACTCCAAGTGATAGAGCACGAGACATAGTACATCTGAAGTCTCTAGTCCTGCAAGTCTCTAGTCCTGCAAGTCTCTAGTCCTGCAAGTCTCTAGTCCTGCAAGTTTCTAGTCCTGCAAGTCTCTAGTACTGCAAGTCTCTAGTACTGCAAGTCTCAAGTCCTGCAGGTCTCTAGTCCTGGAAGTCTCTAGTACTGCAAGTCTCTAGTCCTGCAAGTCTCTAGTACTGCAAGTCTGTAGTCCTGCATTCCCATACGGTCGTTTCTGTTATGAAATAATTTTAAACAATGTCAAGCAAATTAAACTAGCATTGTATGCAAAGAGGGACAAGCTCGGCAGCACTAGTTCAACAACAACAATGCATGTGGTTGCGTGTTTGTGAAGGTCATTGATAAATGTAGATGTTGGGACTGGTGTAGTAAAGTGTAACGATTGTCAACTCATTAAACCCAGCACAGTTTTGGTCATACAGGTCATCTTGTCCCAGAACGTGATGAGGCTCCGACAAGAATGTGAGTGTAGACAATGAGTGTGTATAGGAATGTCAGTACGCGAATGGTAGAATGATTCGATAGAGTTGACAGGTTGGTAGTACATCACTCATACTCACACTGTTCGAATTCAAGAAGTACTGGAACTACGGTGGTCTTTTTATAACATTTAATGGGACGCACACTTGGACAGTACGTGTATGGTTACAGGAACAAATGTCGACATAGACAGCATAATGTTGATCACAGGAATATCATCTTAAGTTAGCATTCATGCTTGGCAAATATCATAATGGAGCATTCGTAAATAAGCATTCAGAGTTCCATCATGTAAATCATCTGGCTTTACTGACTGGGCACGTCAGACCATAACCAATATATAGGAAGGCTCCTAGACCTAACCTCGTCTAGCGAATATCCCTTCACGTAAAGTTCAATATATATATTTTCCATAAAGATATAGGAATCCCAGACATGGGTTCTCACATGTAGCAGTGATCTCTTGGTTCATCGAGCGATAGTACAGGCTTCCCTTTTTCTCACTCGATAAATACAAAGTATATGAATTTCAAGATGGCTGTGCTTCTCTCGTGAGCTCCACTCACTATTGGATACAGACCAAAATTGGTCATTCGTTAAATGTCCTCATGTCTTCATAGCTTCTCTCATAGAGGTAATCGAATAATATCATACAATCTAGTGCGGATACATAGGAATGTCATCTTCCTTTGAATAAATATTCTTTTCAAAAGTACCACTGTGCATCTGCTTATCGACAACGATGGCGAAGCCCAAGTTCATAATAAATTGTGGTTTTACCTTTCTATGCGAAATATAACTTTGCCATTCCTTGGCAAAAGAGAATAAACACTGGGGTAAAGTACATACAACATGTCTAAATGACTATCACTTTTCCCCATTTACTTATAGATCACTTTTTCGGCGATAGGCCCGCTACAACAAAATTTGACATCCCGACAGGATGACAGCCATGAATCACACCCCCTGCTAGCGATACTTCCGCTGCATAGCCTTTGACCTTTTCTAGCGACAACCAACATAGTTCGACTTAGAAATGTAAAGATATCCATATATAAGACAGACTCGTCCTACTCATACAAACACTACGTATAAATTCAGGCCATAGATATACTGAAGCAAGAACAATCTATTCCTACCCAGCCAAAGAATAAATCGCAGTAGGCCTAGAATCGTCCGCGGAGTCCGATCGAAGATGACGGAACTACTTTCAAGGGAAGTAACTCAAAAATGACTTCTCCTTAAGCACTTAAAAAGGAAATACTTTGTTTACAAAATATTTGCGAACATAATAAGTATATAAATGTATTATATTGCAAGATAGTAAAAATTGCCCTTTACAGTCATGTCACCATTTTCCTTGTCATTTCTTACATAGCACTAACAGATATACCCGGCGTTGCTGGAGTTTAAAAAAAGTGACTGAATTTTTAATATTTCACCTGGTTGCAGTAACGTCTGAGCCAGCATTATTATCTTTGCAGTCAGGATCAACCCTCCACAGTTAATTCTCAGATTAACCCAATGGCATCTATACATCTCACCTCCAGCGTATCAACCCCAATCATGTTCGGCATTGTACATGTCTTCCACCACATCTCCTACCTCCGGCACATCTACTCCAATCATGTATCCCATTGTACGTCTCACCTCAGCATATCCGCTGCAGTCCTGTCCAAGATACCTCTCATTCCTAGCATACCCACTTCAATCATGTCCTTCACTATACCTCTCATTCTTAGGACATCTATCCCAATTATTTCCTCCCTTATACCTCTCACTCCGAGCAAACCTATTCCAATCATTTCCTCCATTTTACTTTTCACTTCCAGCACATGTAATTCAATCATGTCCTCCACAATATTTCGCCTCTAGACGATCTACTCCAATCGTTTCCTCCACTTTACCTCATTCAGTTCGATTAGTTTGAGGGAGACCAAAAATATGCTGTTCCTCCCTTTACATTGAAATATCGTTATCTTCTATGGCAATCAAATCTGTAATGTAAATTTCATCACTGTAACCAATTTCCATTTCAGGGTATATTAACTGAGCCTCTGTATTCTATCCTTAGTTTCTTGTGGGTCACCAACTCATCAGGTTCTAAGTTGAATGTCATCTAATGTTTCTTGTTGTGTGTGAAAAAGAAGACTAAAAGTAGACGAAGCAAAAAAATTGCTACCCGTGATGTTGTTGAATATCTTTTTTTAATAAAATGGGACATCCTTTGATATATTGATCCAAAATTAATGTTAAGGTAAACAATTAATGTCTAACTTTCATTTAAAAAAAAAAATGTGCGTCCCCTGTTTCTGTAAGGGACAAACCGACAGACGTTCAAAAATAAAGCCACCACTGTAGCTGGTCTCTTGGCAGGAAACATGCACTAATCTTTGATGTTCTCCCGCTGTGTTGGTTTCTGTACAAATATGTTTATCATGATAAGATTGTGAATCCCATTCACAACCTCATAATAGTGGCTTTTTACGACATGCATGAAGGATTGTAGTCATATTCTTGTTCTCATCAGAGACCCCCCCCCCCCCTTCCCGTGGGATCTACCCGGGACATGTACGTATTTGTTTTATTGTATGTATGTCAACGTGTAAAATTATGCATAGGTGTGAGCATTATGAGAGTAGCGTTCTTGCTCGTGTCTCTTCCGGACGTCTCTGAAAAGTCACAGATAGATTATAGATATTGCATCCCTAGGTACGCCGTAGGAGACCATTTATATTAGGCCATGTATTGAACTGGCAACCTCATCATATCAACAATTTGCTATGATAACTACCACTACAAGAGCCTAAGACTTTGGTACAGGCTTCACGTATAAAGACTAGCTGCAATGATAGTCACATGCTCAAAATGAAACGAAAACAAAATGATGATGATAAAGTTGTGCAGGTGTGTAAGATTATGTGTGTTAGCGTAGGTAAAATAGTATATAAGCCTGCGTATAGCCTTGTGTATTTATGTATGTGTAAATTATGAGCTTGTGTTTTTGTGTGATGTTCTATAGGCAGAAGAGCATGTATGTGTGACAGATTTCGTTTGGTTTAAGGACCATCTTCACTGCACAGGACAACCTCATCAGTATTCCAATCTCCTCCCTTATATGACACAAAGAAGATTTCAGCACGGTGCACAGACTCCGTAGCACCAACGACGATCCAAATGTGTATACACAGGAATCACAACGAGCCACTCCCGTTAGACAGAGACTACTTTTATTAACATCACAAAGGCTCCATCAATTCCGCATGACAATTGATTATCAATCCTATTGATACTGGCCATTGTAGTAGGCCTTCAAGTCTAACACATCCAGATAACGAACCTGTCTGTCTGTCTGAAGTCCGCAACACAGTCGTCTAGCGCGAAATATTCGAAATATAATGAAATAGTAGTTTAGAATACTCACTTGGCCAAATACATCATCTGGCATTCATTCATAATGCCAGCATCCTGAGAAATTGAGAGTATATCAGCAGACACATATATTTGAGCATAGAGCTCACAGGTACACGTCTCTACAACTCGAGACCACAATCCGAAAGAGACAGCAGCGGACGATACTCACTTCTGCATCTCTGTACGCGTCTCCTGCATAAATTATATTACGTCATTGTTTCATGCGGTGTCGTTCCGTTCACAATCCCCTTCAATTGAGCACGACAGCGATTCGCATAATCGAACACGCCGTGGTGCGCAAAATAAGATGTAACAGGAATATAACTTCTGGAAATGTTTTGAGAACCACTGGTTCCTGATGATGCCACACTCACCTCTGCTCTCATGTGTAGTGAGATTGGAAGCCTAGTCTTCTTGGATAAGTACGAAACATAGGAGGCTCTGTATGCAGGTTGCGCACGTTAAAAACCCCTCGGCAGTTGAAAATCGTAAAGTGTAAGCCATACAGCCGCTTGTTACCTCGTACTTTGCTCACAGGCTTGTAAATCATCGCTGTGCGCAACGGAGCAGAACGCGAAAACGCTTCGAGTGTAAAAGCGTGCGAGTGGTGGAAATGTGTGTGACACAGGTATTTAGTTTATGACGTGACAGGGTCTGCTGCGGGGAGAAGAAAGGTGATCGTTAGAGCAGTGGAGTTTGGCTTGTGTTTTCAAAGTGTAGGGATATTTATGTGAGAGCGACAGACCAGTGTTTATTGTTATAAAATATTTCAGAGTCAGGATAATTGACTCAATTCATTACGATGTGTGCCTGATTGTATGTGGCTTAAGGAGATGGACAGTAAGTGATTTGAATAAATACGGATTTGTAAAGTATGAAGGCGTCTTAGACGATACATAGACATTCTGACTTTAAACCGGCACAACGACATTATTGCTCATGTCTGCTACTGAACACATTTGTATTTCTGATGTACCGTCAGATCATCATATGCTCTCAAAAGAAGTGAAGTACACTTATGTTGTATTGTAACATATTAAATGTGATAAAACGTACAACAAGCTGTTGATCAAGATTATTCAAGTTGGCCATTCCTTACGTTACTGTTTAGACTGTTGTCTATTATATCAAAATACCTTACAAGACCAGTGCAGCACATTAATATACTCGTTACCCAATAGCCTTCAATAAGTATAAGGTAACAGTATAAATTGATGGCCAGTATACACGGGATTTCGTTCTACCCACAAGATTTTATCAGAACGATACTACTGTTCCTAGCCACATCTACGAATTTTCTGAATAGAAATTTCTGCGCAACCTATGCCAACCGGCTTTCTTCAAACAAGTGCCGGCGAGAAGAAACTCAAAGAATAAACAGCACACTACAATCATAATATTTGCTGAACTTTACCACTAGAAGTTCGTATTTTCTTCATCAACGTCTTTGAGAAGGAAGTTATCATCACTCTACGCAGTTCCAGGTTGGATTCGTCAAGAAAAATTAAAGTAATCAAACAACATTTCTGCAGTCAAAACGAAGCACATTCATTCAATCAGCAAAACAAGATGGCTAGTTCTACATGTGGGAGCAATCTGCATCGATGAAATTTCGCTCTACCTGTTGCATATGTTGGAGGCAACAATACTGTCACGTGCATTTATACTTCTGAGGAGGGATCACAAAAAGATAAGTGGACTAGTTTGTTGTAGCCTTAGTCTTACACAATTCTATAGTAGAGCCTTTTTGTTTATCTGTTTTGTGTTTGTTGTGGTTGGAAGGGAGGTCGGTGTGGGACCTTGATTAGCAGAATTACATCTCATCTTCGGACGGGTCTGCAATCAAGGGTGTCAGTAGGGAAATTTATGTAATATTTCTCAAAGAGGCCCGGCTCAAAATGCTGTGTGGAAAGCGCTCTTTGTGAATATACTATATTTACTTTATGTTATAGACGTGCTGTCCTGTTTTTTTCACTGTTGTTTATATTTGTCAGTTGTTTTTTTAAATTTAGTTTTTCTGCATTTTTGTACGTTTACTGTTGGTCTTCTCTATCTATCATTATGTTGATACATGGATTTTACGTTGTAAATTCGTCTTGTTTAGTCTAACCTTATAGTGTAAGCATTCATTTCAAACATTATCTTTTTTTCTACACCTTAGTATTTTCTTCTGTTGCTACACTATTGTACTACGTGTTCTGTCTTATAGTGTACGACACTATTTTGTGTTTGTTTGCATTGATTACTTGGTAAGTCACATTTGCAGAGTACTGAATTTTAACGAATTGACATTGGTGCTGTTTATCACTCATCAGTACCCATATTCATATTCAGACTAAGTATTTTTTAAATATATATATATATATATATATATATATATATATATATATATATATATATATATATATATATATATATACTTAAACTTACATAATGTCTAGTCTGGAGCATTTTATCCAGCTAGGTAAAGATATGGGAATGCAAGGCCAGGAGCTTAAAGAGTTTGCCATGGAGCAACTGGAAAGAGAAGAAAAGAAACTGCAAAGGGATGAGAGAGCAAGAATGAGAGAGATCGAAAAAGATGAACGAATTCAGTTAGAAAAAATAGCAGAAAAGAAAAGACAAGAAGAATTTGAAGAAAAGAAAAGATGAAATAGCAGAAAAGAAAAGACAAGATGAGATAGATTTAGAGGCTAAGAAAGCCCAATTTCTGCATGAAGAAAAAATGACTTCTCTACAGTTGGATAGACTCAAATTGGAAGCTAGTAATAAACAGAGTACTCAAGAAGGTGCAGGTTCTGCCAAGAGAGAACATGCTTCATCATTTAAACTTCACTTACCTAAATTTAATCAAAATATAGACGATATTTCGTGCTTCTTAAACCGATTCCAGACAGTGTGTGAAGAATACAAACTGGAAAAATCATCATGGGTGATACATTTAATGTCATTACTGACAGGTGAAGCGTTGACAGCTGTGTCAACAATGGATGAGGAAAACATAAAATCTTATGAGGCAGCTAAAACATTACTTTTAAGAAAGTATCAATTAGACGAGAATGGGTACAGGCTAAGATTTAAAAAACTCACACCCGAAAGCAACAAGGACTTTAGTGAGCTCATTTCAACTATAAAGTTATGCTTTAATCGTTGGATTGAGTTGGCAAAAATCAAACATACATATGAGGACTTGATGGAACTTATTTTGAGAGACAAAGTACTTTCCTCCATTAGCCCTGATTTTTTGGCCTATTTACATGAATGGAAGCCAGAATCGTTACAATCCCTTGAGTTGTTAGGGCGCAAGTTTATGACGGCACACCCAGGGAAGAGTTGAACAACTCTACTATTAAAGAGGCATTACCTGTTGCATCAGCTCATTCGGTGCAGATAAACAACCCTAGAGCTCGATCGCAAAGTATGGATAGAAATTTTGGCAGGAATAATGACCGAAATAGTGGACCTTTCCGAGGACGGTACAATTTTGGCAATCAACCTTATCACAATCAGAGAAACTCCCAACGATATTTTGATGGAAATAGACCATCACAGGGCTACTTTCAATCTAACAGAGGATGGCGTAGATCTGATAATACCTACATGAACAGAGGAGACAGATCCTATTACACAAAGAACAACCAAAACTCTCCTCCATCTCAACACTGCCCAGGGTGTACGTGTCCTCAGCATTCTAATAATCCTCAGAATGGCAAAGAGAGTCGGAATTATTATCGGGGTAGTAACAACTTTAATTGCTCGCGGAGCGGGGATCAAAAAACTCGAAATGGAGTCATAATAGTAACACAGGAGCGGTTAATCCCAATGGGGAAAACACAAATAGTGCAAATGCGTGTGCGGCTGATTTATTTAGTCCATCACATTGTTCAGAATGCAGCACTCTGTTTCAGCCGGATGTGGTCTCCAGACTTTCCTGCGGTCATCTTGTGCCCGCGTTAGTACCTGCATTAGCCTCTCATGATGGAAAAGGCTCACTAATGTTTAACAGCGGTTTTTTAAATAATCAAATACTTTCAGTCTTGCTTGATACAGGTTGCACAACTGTTGGGGTACGTAAATCTTTAGTAGATCCATCTTGCTGCACCGGGGAGAATGTAAAATGTGTCCTATTTGGAGGCACGGTGGAATCCTATCCTGTGGCCATTGTGCACATTGATACTCCATTTTTCTCAGGTCAAGTTAAAGCATGTTTATTACAAGAACCAATTGCTGACATAATCATGGGCAATATTGTGGGTATAATAGCGTGTTCACTCAAAGATATAGAAATCTGGGAACATCAGCATATACTACACGTTAATATGGTCATTACAAGAGCACAGGCACAGGCTCAAGAGGAAGAAGAAATGACTAACAATCATGACAAGGATGACGATCAACATCATATGCCTATGCTAACGAAGACATCATTTATTGATACGCAGAAGAATGACAATTCTTTGAAAAGATTTTTCAAATTGGTACAATCAGATGACGTTGGTTGCTCAGAAAGGTCACAACCTTGGTATACAATTAAAAATGATATATTAATTCGTAATGCTAGAGATGCTACATCGGTACAGCAGCAAATTCTGGTACCAACCAATATTCGACCTTACATTCTCAGACATGCGCATGATACAAACTGTGCAGGCCACATGGGCTTTGCTAGGACGAAATATAGTCTTACGGCATTTTTATTGGCCTGGAGTAGTCAGGGATGTCAAATTATTTTATTTGTGTCGTTCGTGGCACGACAGGCTGCGGATATTTCGGTGCGACCATTCGCAAGTGGCTACAAAGGGTGCTTACCATAATGCACCTATACAGGCTGCGGATATTTCGGTGCGACCATTCGAAAAAAATGGCCATAGACTTAATAGGTCCACTGTCAGTTCCGTCAGCCAGAGGTCATAGATATGTCCTCACCTGTATTGATATGAGCACTAGTTGGCCGGAGGCAATACCTCTTAAACATATTGCTACAACCGATTTGGCTGATGCACTATTCCTCATTTTTACGAGAGTAGGGTTCCCTGACAACATTTTATCAGATAGGGGAACACAGTTTGTGTCAGATGTCATGTCGCATGTCATGAAACTATGTAATATTGATAGATCTCTTAGCTCTGTTTATCATCCTATGTCTAATGGGATGGTAGAACGTCTAAATAAAACGCTGAAACAACTACTGGGGAAGGTGACCACGACGTATCCACAAGACTGGGATAGAGTGCTCCTAGCAGTGCTGTTCGCTTATCTGGAAGTCCCAAACGAACACACGGGGTTCTCGCCTTTTGAGCTCATGTATGGTGCTCCACCACGAGGACCCATGTCGATAATAAAACAATTACTTACAGGTTCAGAGATGACTCAGGAATGCCAGTCATCCTATGAGTATGTGGTGAATCTACGAAAGACACTTATAGACGCTTGGCAAATAGCGACTGATTCATCTGAAAAAGCAAAAGAAAAAGCTAGATCTCTTCAAAACCGTTGGAAAAAGTTAAGGAAATTACTTCCGGGAGACAAAGCTTACGTCCTGCTACCAACGAGAGAGAATAAACTTCTCATTTCGTGGAGTGGTCCATATGAAATTATTTCAAAATTGACAGATGTTGATTACATTCTTGACGTGAAAGGCAAGAATAAAACCTTTCACATCAACATGCTCAAACAATTCCATGATAGACCTAAATATCTCAAACTTATCTTAAATGCTGTTAATGAAGTATCCACTGATCCTCCTACATCTTACTCTTCACTATCAGTGATTCAAGAAGAACCCACTTCTTTTCATGATGTACCTTTGCAACTTCCTGTCATGTCTCTTTATCCGACAGAATCATGGGTAAATGTATCCATTTGTCCGGATCTATCCAGCGAACAACAATCTCAAATTCTTTCTATTCTAGAGTCATATCAGCAAGTTCTGACTAATATTCCAGGCCGAACGTCTATAATCTCTCACGATATTAGACTCACAGATCACAAACCTATTAAATTAAAGCCTTACCCTATCCCTATCCACTTTCAGGATCAGGTTGAAAAAGAATTAGGTCAAATGTTACAGCTTAACATTATTGCACCATCAGAATCTGCTTATTCTTTCCCAATGGTTATAATCAAGAAGAAGGATAATAATATCAGATTATGCATGGATTTTTGTAAACTCAATTCCATAACGGAGTCTGACGCAGAGCCAATGCCAATTCTTGACGAATTACTGTCAAAACTTTCTAAAGCAACCTACTTTAGCAAATTTGACTTAGCCAAGGGATATTGGCAAATACCTCTCACGGAAAAAGGAAAACCTTTCACTGCTTTCGCTACCCCTAAGGGTCTCTTTCAGTGGAATTTTATGTGCTTTGGCTTGGTAAACGCACCAGCGACTTTCGTTCGGATGATGAGGAAACTATTTTCTCATAGGTCTGATATCATCTCTTATATAGATGACATTTGTTTGTTCCACAACTCTTGGGACGAACATGTTTCTGGATTGAAATCTCTTCTCGAAATCCTTCGCTCTAACAATCTGACAGCGAATCCTTCGAAAGTTCACATAGGTTTCAAAGAAATTTCTTTCCTAGGTCACAGAGTGGGCCATGGATTTCTTAAAACTGAGGATAAAACTGTCTCGAAGATTCTTAACCTATCAATTCCTAAGACTAAGAAGCAGGTGCGGAGTCTTCTCGGCCTTGTACAGTTCTATAATAAATGTATGCCTCATTTATCGTCAGTTACATCAGTTCTATCTGAGTTAACTACAAAAGGCCCCCCTAATAGAATTGTCTGGACGGAGGCCTGCAACATAGCAATAGTCCATTTAAAGCATTACTTTTCATGTGGACCAATTTTAAAACTTTCTGATCCTCATCTCCCATTTATTCTCAGAACAGACGCCTCGATGTATGGTATTGGTGGCTCCTTGATGCAAGAAGTAGATGGAATGCTTCATCCTGTGATGTATGTGTCGAGGAAGCTCACAAAGACAGAAACCAGATATCCAATTATTGAGCGCGAGCTTCTCGCAATCATATGGGCTGTCACAAAGCTTCAGCGTTACCTTCTTGGTTCTCGTTTCATCATTGAGACAGACCAGAAGGCCCTGTAGTTCCTTCAAAAGTCCAACATGAAAAACGCACGAGTCGCACGTTATGCAATTAATTTGCAAATATATGACTATATCATTCGACCTATTGCGGGCAAGTTCAATGTGCTTGCAGACGTTCTGTCTAGATGCACACAGACAGAAATGCCCGATTCTCAAGAATAATACAGTGCTACGACCCATTGACAAAGGTACAGTGCTGATCGTCTACAAATACCTCGCCAACTTAAAAGAGCTATCCTGACAATATCCATAACCAGATACAGATTACCATTGTTATCAAGAGAAACAACTCAAGTCATTTGAAGTCATGATAACAGACTTTTTATGTGAATACATTCAAATCGTTTTACACTACATCAAGATCCATGAACAGTACACAGGATCTGATTTCCAGACAGTCGTGACGTATACGGTAAAGGAACCAAATCTAACAGTATCTCATAGAAACAGTATAAGGCTCTTTGTCATATCTTATTGGCAATCCTTCACAAATTGACTGTGATGCAGAACTTTAAGAAAAAGCTCATATTTGCTATTTCAACTATCGAACTTGAACATTATTGGGCTCAGGCACTGTGACATTCAAGAGGCAACATATGGAAAGAAATCTCACAGAAGAAACAATCGATTCGTTACGCCTATGGAGATCTTCGCCGTTTGAACATTCTTTTTCTTTTTTTTTTACTTAAACCAGTTATGTGACTCTAAAGTGCTAAAATTACAAATAGTAAGCTTTCACACTAATGAAAGATGAACCTATCATTGATGGCACTCAGTAACTATAGTTAATCAGTTTTACACAATGCTACAGACAGCACCCACAGGTTTATGTGGCCATTTACATTAACGTAATTATTATACTTACTTAATACTATTTAATTAGTTAGATCTTTCAGTTCATTCATCTTTTAATTAAATGCATTCAGATATTTTATTTTCTAAAACTTCACAATTTCATTATCATATTTCTTCACATTTTCATTGATTTTTCTCATTTTTCCATGGTGCTGACTACATTCCATAGACTGTTGTTCAGGTATGACATAGACTAGACGGTAACATCTCGCATTTTCTAAAAATGACTTCCTATATGAAAAACTTTCAGTGTTCGCTGGGGGGCGGGGTAAAAGTGTTACCTCGCACTTTGCTCACAGGCTTGTAAATCATCGCTGTGCGCAACGGAGCAGAACGCGAAAACGCTTCAAGTGTAAAAGCGTGCGAGTGGTGGAAATGTGTGTGACACAGGTATTTAGTTTATGACGTGGACAGGGTACGCTGCGGGGGGAAGAAAGGTGATCGTTAGAGCAGTGGAGTTTGGCTTGTGTTTTCAAAGTGTAGGGATATTTATGTGAGAGCGACAGACCAGTGTTTATTGTTATAAAATATTTCAGAGTCAGGATAATTGACTCAATTCATTACGATGTGTGCCTGATTGTATGTGGCTTAAGGAGATGGACAGTAAGTGATTTGAATAAATACGGATTTGTAAAGTATGAAGGCGTCTTAGACGATACATAGACATTCTGACTTTAAACCGGCACAACGACATTATTGCTCATGTCTGCTACTGAACACATTTGTATTTCTGATGTACCGTCAGATCATCATATGCTCTCAAAAGAAGTGAAGTACACTTATGTTGTACTGTAAAATATTAAATGTGATAAAACGTACAACAAGCTGTTGATCAAGATTATTCAAGTTGGCCATTCCTTACGTTACTGTTTAGACTGTTGTCTATTATATCAAAATACCTTACAAGACCAGTGCAGCACATTAATATACTCATTACCCAATAGCCTTCAATAAGTATAAGGTAACACCGCTGCGCTGGCAAAATTTAAAAATTAGGAAATCTACCAACCACAACAATATTTATAGAGTGCGTGAAATGAGGTTAAGTTTGTTATTATGTTTGTGTACGTGAAACTGTATGTACATGTTTGTGTATATGCGTTTCCTGGACAAAGGGGCGACCAACCTCAACCAGGCGTTTCCACAGGTGGCGAATCGTGGAACGACCTCCAGATATGGTAAGTCAGCTGCAAATTAAGCCAGATTATTACTGGACTGTTACACCTCTTTTTGCACATCTTAAAGTGTCCACTGTCTTGGAAGTTTGTGGTTCTCAAAAAGACGTTGCTTAGCGCGTCGTTACGCTAGGACTATGACTTGAGCGCTTGTGCACGACAACAAAAGGAGACCATTTTGTGCAGCCGGCAGAGATAGCTGTGTTTTAAGATTGTTTCGCTAACATCCGCTTATATTTTCAAAGGTGACAGTCGTGGATGTGTTAATAGAATCTATATTTAATACAATCCCATGGACTATATTATTTGGATAACAAAAATTATAAATCAATGTATGGACTGCGACGAACGTCAACAAAATGTGTTGACTATCTAGTGTAACGGTCAAAATGAGTGTTGGCTTTTTTTAAAATAAAATTTTGCCTCGTTTTGGCGAGGTGCGTACCGTTCAATTTAGTCGATTATATTAAGCCGCATGTCTAAATATAAAAGACATTTAGCTCTTTCAGTCCCGAGCAAAAAAGAGGGTTTGACCCAAACAAAAATGGCCATACCAGTATGTTTTTATTGTTTTTGTTTGAAAATAATTTTTTTAAATGTTCATATTCATAAATAACAAAAGTCCATAATGGATGGCTATACTTTAAGAAAATAGCGTTTTTGAGTTGTCAAAATTAGAAAACAGCCCTAGAAAGGATCAAGAGATACGAAAGCCAGTATACTGTTGATTGGGCCAAATGGGTCTAGCGGGAAGTACAGTATACTGGCTCTTGGGGGTTAAAGAGTTAAGTCTGCATAATTGTGAAGTGTTGACCAATTGCTGTTGGCCTACGGATTTTTTATGATAAGTTCAATTGTGGTTCGTAATAAATGTGTACCTGTATTTGTACACCTTGAGTTGAGGTACTTTCTTCTTCTTTGATCCTTAGCCGCAGACAGTCAAAGCAGTAAGAGACCATCACGCCTGGTGGCGTCTTTTAGGGCGGCAACAAACTGCTTCCACTTTGCCAGGTCGGCAGCCATCCTTCGTGCAGTGCGTCAGCTCTGGTTCACTATTTGCATCTCAGTCTCCAATGTTCTCCGCCAAGTTATTTTTGGTCGGCCTCTCTCTCGTTTTCCTTCCGGGGTCCATAGCATAGCTGTTCTTGTGATGGCATTAGGGTCTCTTCTGAGGACATGGCCAACCCAACTCCAGCGTCTGCCAGTTATGACCAAGGAACTTTCTTACAGACGTATTGAATTGGCCATTGTTTGAGTTGAATATAATGACGTCAGAACTAACCCCTAGCAGAATGTGGCAGTTAATAACACATAAATAAAGGCTACTTGGACGAACAAGCAGCCGTGGACCAAACGGCGATGTTTCCTCAGCAGGGCAGGGAGGGTTAACATGCGGCACTGCTACCCCCACTGAAATACATCACATGTCCTATGATGGTTACGTCAAGCGAGTTAGAGCCGTTATAAGCTCTAGCCACGGGGAAGTAAACACACCAACCTGCTGCCTTGCAGCTGCCACCGGGAGATGGAAATGCTACTGGAGGGATCCCAAAACAACAAACTCAACCCAGACTGCCGAAGTCGGCGTGTGTCAGCTACGGCTCACACGCATTTGCGGTATGGAGTCATGCAACAATCTCGACTTTCGTCATGGCACCGCTCCTATCAGCTACAACCAGGGAGAAGAGGATCCGGGCGCCTAACCTCAAAATGGCCCACCCAATCAACCGGTGCCTGTGTCAACCCATTGGTCTGGAGAAAGCAAAGTAGAGCAACTGACTAACCAACCCAATATCTTATAGTGGCTCAATGGAATGCTGAAGGAGGGAGGAACAAGAAACCGAAGCTACAAGAATTCCCCAGGAAAAATAACATTGACATAATCTGTATTCAAGAAACCTAAAATATATTCAACGATTATTCATCCTTCCGCCAAGACAAGGCAACAAGAACCAAGGGAGGAATCCTAACACTGGTTAAAACCTCAATCTCAGCAGTAGAGATAAACAGATCTGGTGAGGATGAACATGAATACGAATCAGTCAAACTACTGCTGTCCAGTGGAGACAATGATAATCACAACCTCCTTCAGCCATCCAGCCACAACTATGGAGTTATACAAAGTGAATCGCAACATCTCATTATGAGTGACTTCAATATCCACTCACCAATCAGAGGCTATGAAGCAACAGATCCGAGAGGAGAAGAGATAGAAGATAGGATGATGGAGAATAAACTAGTTCTAATAAACCAGTCAGATGATACGCCCACCTTCTATCTCAGAGTATGGAAAAACAACGAGCATGCCAGATCGTGCTATGGCTACAGATGACCTACATCGGCTTACCACTAGAACAGTAAATAGCCGGCTGGGAGGAAGTGACCATGTACCAATAATTATACAGATATCTGAAGTAGGAAGTCAGGACATTTTAATTTGACTCCTAGCTAGAACTTCAAAAAATAAAAGAAAAAAAAGCGAAATGGGTCATTTTTAAAGAAATGTTGATTAAATCTGTCAGAACATTACCCACTCAAACATCATAAATAAAACCACCTTCATTAATTAGTGAGGCAATCATTCAAGCAGCAAAGAAGTCAATTCCACGAGGCAAACGACGAGACTACAAACCATACTGGAGTGACACTCTGGAAAAACTCTAAAATGACTTGAATAAAGTACAGTCAACTATAGATGAAAATACCACAATAGAAAACATACAGAGGCACAACAGCAATAAACATGCTTTTAATGAACAAAAGAAAGTTGAACTTCAAATAAGCTAGCACCAGAAGTCCAGCAGTCTCAACATGGATAAGGACTGAAGCAAGAATTGGAATCTGACAAGAGTACTAAATGAAGAAACAACAACCAGCTGCTGTATGTCACGATACGTTTGTGGGTGTATTTTTCTGACCCTTTTTTCTCACACTCATCGTCCTATTATTTGGCATATTTTATACGCCTGTTAAAGAACACATGTTAATATATTACGTATTATTGCCACACACAGGCTTTTTGCTATTGCTATTGAGGAAATATGTCTACAAGGTATTTGTGGTAACTCATGTTTTTGCACGGTTTTTAACTTATATTGAACGCTACATATTTAATACGTCACCGGTTGTCAATGACGTAACGCGTTTGCGCTAATTTATTCTAACGACTAATATTCGTGGCCTTTTGTTACCTCAAGTCGTAATAATAAGGCGTGTTTTTCAAGCTCCCAGAATTGTGGAGGAATAATGTATATTTTCAAGTGGCATAAACTAACCTTGAAGGCTGCCACTATGTTTTCTAAGATGATCCTGAACTTATACAGAAGTTCCACTTCTTGCTGAGAAGTATAACTCAAGTATTTTATATTCACGTTTTTCTGGTCCACATTACTTGGGTGTCGTCGTCTGCACGCACCTCTAGTACAGCGGCCAGAACTGAATAATTGAGACGATATGTATTGATGACTAACTACTATGAATGCCTTATTTATGGACTGACCATGCATATGTATGTTTACGGAGACCTCATTCAAGATTCTCCAACCATGCCATTGTTCCTGAGTTAAATAAATGTCAAACGAAACTTATCGTGGACTCTCTACAAGATGTCTTGTGTTCTTCGGCCAGTTATTTCCTGTGATGACCATACCCGTGTCCATTCGTAATGTCAGCATAATGAATTAACGTTTATAATTCTTTATACTACAAGAACTAAACCAAAGAAGAGAAAACTACATGCAACGCCTAAATTTTCCTCTTCCTTTTCATCGATGTGTATGATAAAATATTATAATTTTATCACCCCGTGTCGGTAAAGATACGACAAACGTGGTAGGATTTGGCGACCGTCTATGTAATTCATCAGGTCCAATACGTATGCCCATCTTGAAGGTGGTATTTATCGCACACATGCCAAGGCACACCGGTGGAGAAAACAAAAGAAACCTAGTGGGTGTGTCTAAAACACCGGTTAAGTTTAAGATTACCCCAACTGGAAACAGGACGAAAAGAGGCACAATCGCTAATCGCTTCCGCTCGGGAGTGTCCGTACTAATTACTACAAATAACCTGTCTGGGGAGATACACTTGGCAGAAGTAATCAGTGAGGAATGAGTTCTCAGATGTGTTCGCAAGTTTGCACCAAGTGCAATCGAAAGTAAGCACGCCATATTTGCAAATTGGGACACGAGTTTAAGTCTTAAAGTAATAATTTTAAACACACAGGGAAAGAATTACATTACCAACCCGACCACACCCAGATCTAAGCTTACCATTAGCCCCATTTGAGAGCAGAATATAAACATTAGCTATTAACAATTTTGTCGACAATACCATAAGGGACTTGGAGCGGAAAATGAGATTTATAAGCTACCAAAATCTGAGACACATATCAGACTGCATTTGAAAGACGTCAACGTAACAACTCCCAAGAGCCAGAGAAGACTAAGAACGGATTCCAAATTAAGTGACAGATCAGAGTATTTGGGCATCCTTGAAACTTAAAAGAAAACCCGCATTTTCTAAAAGGAACCAGAGCACCCGTCATAAGAGGGATTCTAGAATTACCCCAGACCACGTGTTCAAAGCATCTAACCTGCTGTGTCTATTTATCTGTGCCCGGAGATTGTAGATCCCATTTGGGTTCGTGGTACGAGGCTACATTACTGTTCGTCGTACAAGGCTACATTTCTGTTCGTGGTATGAAGCTACATTACTGTTCATGATACGATTCTAAATTACTGTACGAGACCCGTTTGAAGTAAGAGCTTTTGCCACTGTCTTGTGATTCAAGAGCTGGGTTCGACACTAACCGCATACATTGGACGAAATGTGTAGAGTAGTGCCCTCATCACAAAAGGCTTGACGAAATACCTGCTGCAGTACTCAAACATTTGAAGAGCTAAGTTTTTATTAAAAGGCGAACGCAACGAAGTTTTATAATTCCGCTATAAAGTTTCTATGAAGACAAAACTTTTACTAAATTTCACACATCTTTTCATATTTATTTTAAAGTGTTAAAGAATAATTGATTATTAAAGCTTTTAATATTTTATTTTACAAATTCATAATTGATTCAGTTACTATAGATATGAGAGCAAGCATATGATCCAGAGTTTTTAATATATATATTTATATAAGTATTGTTTAACCATCTTTATAAAAGGCGGATGGTCAGATATCAAAATTAACATTGCTCCGCCTCGTGCAGCATTGTTCTTGACATCCGAAGTATCTTATAATAGCTCCTTGAGGTAGATGCATCATTATCCTTCTATCTACAATTCTGCTAAGTGTTATCTTGTGCAAAGGTAGACACATTTGAAGACCCACATTAGTTACTTTTGAGTTTTGGCCACTGGTGAACCACTACTGCAGAGTAAAGGGGAGGCAACCCATGACAATTGTGTTCTCGTCTTGGGATTGAACTCGGACACGCAAGTGTGATAAATCACAATTGGTGCTCCGTCTCGGATTATAAAACTGGAGGGTAATTCCCCTAGAAAACTGACAGAAATTGCAGAATTATTGGAAAAGTATTGTTAGTTAGATTTTACAAAGAGCTGATCATACGAGTGCCATAAATAAGGTGAAATACCTTAAGAGAACAAGTCAAGAATTGATACAACTAAAATTTTCTCTAAAAATAATTGAAAGGTGAAAAAACAGTTCATTTGCTGAAGTCTAATTTTGTTGAAGTCGATTTTGTGGATTTTATCATTTTAGTCTAGCTGTATTTTGAATTTAGAGCGGCTAACACAAAACCTCTACACTTTTTGCCTAAGTATTGTTAAATAGATGGGCTTATGGGGCAAATATTTATCTGATTTTGTAGCCACTTCTGTGAAAGAGGACAAAGACAGGATAGAAGCCGAGAAAGCCACAATCCGAGAAGAGATGAGGTTAGAAAGAGAGGAGAAGGAGAAGCAAAGGGCTCGCGCAGCCAAAGAGAAGGAAAAGAGAAGAGCATTCACAAAGGAACAGAGCAAAAGAGCAGAAAAGAAGGAACAGGCCAACAGAGCCCACGCAATCAGAATGAGGGAACTAGAAATTAAAGATAGGAGAGTCGAATAGTTCCAGCGCTAGTGGCTCTGGCAGTTCTCAAGTCCGCGTTGGGAGAAACATCTCTCACGTGGCGATGCCTAGTGCAGCCTCCTTCCACTTAGATGTCTCCTCAGAGGCTTCTGAGGAAACAGACACCTAACTTGCTAGGTATGAGTCTTTAGCTGCCACCTATGGATTGGATAGGGAGAGATACAACATGAAGCTATCTCAGAGCCTGAGAGGACCTGCTTGCGATGTCGTTCTGAAAATGGCGCCGGAAGACAACAGCAATTACGACTTGTTGAAGAAAGCTTTACTTCAACGTTTTCAGTTGAACGCACAGACGCTTAAGAGAACGTTTCGAGCAGCCTAGAGGCAGAAAGACGAGTCCTATACGCAGCTTGCTACCCGTCTGCAATGTACTTGGAGAAATGGGGCTCCCTCAGCGCCTTCGGCGGATCGTACGAAGGACTTGAAGAGATGATTATCGTGGAGCAGTTCAAGGACTCGCTCACCACTGACATGAGACGGTTCCTGGCGGAGCACGGGGCCGAAACTTTTGATCCGGTAGTGCTGTTTGCTGATCAGTACCACAGCGCCCAGTCAAAAGTGAACGCGTCTAAAAGGCGCCCACGCGATAGTCACCCCAAATAAGAAGAGCGCCGCTTCACTGAATCCAAGATCGCGACCAACACTTCACACAAAACGGCCAAACAACAACAACCACAGGATCACCACAAGCACAACCAGAGCAATTCAGTCCAGGGAACTGGAAGGCGATGGTGCAGTGTGCAAAAATGACTCACTTTCACATCGGACTGTAGGAGGCCGAAAACAGGCCCTTATAATGTCGTATGCCTGCTCACGGGGTCGAAAGGGAAATATGACCTCCAGACATACGAAGAAAACCCCAGTCATCCCCCAATTAGTGAATAAGTAACTGTGGGTAACCGATCAATACTGTGTTTATATGATTCGGGCTTAGGATATTCAGCTCTAGGTTTACCATCTTTGGTAAGGGCCCACCAGTGCATTGGTGAAACTGTAGAGATACAGTTCCCAGGAAGAGTATAGAGCATATGCTTCTTCCGGTTGCGGAAATTGATGTTTCAACCCGATATGTCCGGGGAAAAATCAATGCCGCAGTTTTAGACTTTAGTCTATCCTCTAATTTTAGGGAGGAAATGTGTTTCTTGGAGATCCCTCACGTGACTCCAGGTCGACACAAAAAAGAGAGAACCCAGGACACGTCCAAGAGGCCCCTGAGTTTCCCTCTCTAACCAGCACGAATATTTCGGAGATTGACAAGCCACAAATCGCGGATGAAACCCTAAAGCCTTGCTTTTATAGGTTCTTCTTCTTCTTCTTCCATCCTTAGCCATCAACCGGCAAAGCAGTATGTGGCCAGTACGCCTAGTGGCGTCTTAGGGCAACAACAAATTGATCAATCTATCGCTGTTTCCACCACGCCTAGTGGCGTCTTTGTGGAACAAAAACAGACCAAACAATCTATCATTGTTTCCGTAATCAGATTGGTTGGCAAGCAGGTGATCAGCCCACTGTGCGAAGTTTTTACGGGATGGGGTAAACAGCCCCATGCCCATACCCTCCTTAGTCGCTTTTTACGACATGCGTGGTAGGGTGCAGTGTTACTATTCTTTGCTCCCCTTTCGGGTCCCGGTAACACACGGGTGTATTTTATAGGTTGTATGTCCATTACTACCATACTCCTCAGGAAGCATATTACAAGGAGAAAGGTTTGGTTTATAGACGGGTGAAGAATAAGAGACATAATGGGGCGCTCATTAGTTTTGTTACGATAGACATTCCATAACAGTGACTGGCTTGTAATTCTATCAAAAGGTTTTCACAATGTGTGTTTTTTCCAAAGCCACCATCCATTTTAAAACTTGTTATCCCCAAGGTAATTATCTTTTTTTTAAAATCAATTACTCATTGATGATCGTGTCATAACATTTCAAATATTTTAATACCTGCCAGCACCCACTTCTTCTGGGTTACGTCATTGACTTGTTAATGTTGAATTTTGTAGCTCAAAGTTTCTGCACAACGGTACAGCCGTCTCTATGTCAAACTGTCCTTAGTTGCCTTCTGGGAACTGACTGGTACAGTAGAGGAATTACGTTTCCTTGCACTCCTGATTGAGCTAGGTAACACACTGATGGCATTTCGTTTAGTCCTTCATGCACTTTTGGGTTTTTGCTCTTCCCCCCCCCCCACCCCCCCCCCCCCCGGTTCTAGAAAAAAAGTTTTCAAAGATTTTATTTGTAGTATTATTATCTGATTTTTTTTTTCTTTCCTATCAAGTTTAAATAATTCTATAACTAGATGATAACACCTCATCACTCTATACTAGAGTGTCTACGAGAGGTCACTATGGTTCCGAGAGAGATCGTGATTAAAATAAAAACTGACTTTTTTTTTTAACTTTGCGCCGGGTGATGTTAGCGCTAGCAGTGGTAAGCAGAGACCGAGCAGTCCCGTGTGGCAGTGCGCAAAAGGACCTTGTTTAATCTTATCCATTCTATTTTTCTTTAGCATCTTGTAAAATAGACATTTTTGATTCGACTTAAAGGGGAAAAAGGGGAAAGGAAAAAAAAAAGAACAAAAGGCTGAAGTTTCTTCTACCTACACCGCTGTCTTATATTAGAGTTTATATTCTTTGTAAAAAAAAAAAGGGGGGGGGGGGGGGGGAGAGAGAGAATCATGCAAAATGAGTAGGCTAATAAGTTGGCCAAAATAAACACATCCACCGAAAAAAAATCATTCTCTACTCAAAAGATCACTGACAATTTTTACTGCATTTTTATATTTACAACTTATTGATCACGCTAAGCTGTAGATGAAATAATTTTATGCCGGGGTTCCCAGAGACCTGACAATTATTTCAAGGGTTTCTCCGGGGCAAAAAGGTTGAGAAAGGTTACTCTATACAAACCTTCAAGTTCTCTTCAGCTTCCAGGCCAAACAGGCAAGAAGCTACCTTCTTCAAACAACGACCAGATTTCACTGCTGGGCTAGGATCTTCTGCACACTTCTGGTCACTATCAAAGACAAACAGAACGTCACCAACAAAATCGCCTGCCGGACTCGTCTGTTCATCCTCTTCCAGTGCACAAAGACCAACACAGGTGCCAAACGAGAACTCAAACAGTTGTTGGAACAAGATTGTCGGGTTTTCACTGGGCTTTTTTAGACGTCCAAAAATTGCATGAAGCAAGACTTTGCCTCTAAGATCGTGCATGGGATTATTATTCCACCATGTGGAATCTCTTACGGCTGGTCTAACTGCAACCAAAGTTTGAAAGGCAAGGGCGTCTTCATGATGACTTTTTTTAATATAGCTTTTAAGAGCGATCATAACAAATTCTTGGTCGTCGAGATCGTCCTCACTATGTGTTCGTACATTCCGAACAACCTCAATAATTTCGTCGTAGTCCCTGGCCAACTCCAACAGCTTGATTATATTCTTTCGCTGATTTGGAGACGGCGTTTCTCGAAAAGATTCAACCTTTAGCGTTCTGAACGCTGCCCACAAATCTTGGGCACAATCTTTTAACTCGGGCATGATTAGGGTTAGATCTGCAGCAAGACGTATTGCTTGAGTTAATTTCGTCTTTCCCATTTCTTCACAGTTTGTATCACATCCGTCCGTTTCGCTAAGCTGTAAATAACACAGGCCAGCTTGTTCAAATGCACTTATTAAGGTAGCTTTGTGGTTTTTGGATGCAAAATGGGAATTTGTGACTTTATTAAACTGTGTCAAAGCTTCTTTGACTTGGTCAGTTTCCTTCAGTAGCATGCCCAAGTCCAGGATCGCAGGAGAGTTCTCTTTTGCTATTTCAATGGCTTTTTGGAAGCAATAAATAGATTTTTTGACAAATTCATCATCTTTATTCAATAGCATATCACTTTTCTTATTTCTTACATATATGCCTATTTCTTGTTGTGGACTCCAGCCTGACGAGGAAGCCATGTTACCGCGTGCACTACCTCTATGATGAGTATTTTCTTGCCGGTATCGATAGTTTTGTCTGATGTTCCTGCGTATGCTTTGGCCATGTCTGCTAATGCTGTGAACAGGTGTTGACGTGCCAGGTAGCCTCATCTCAGGAGAATCATAACTTGAAGGAAAGAGGTGCCCACTACGTCTATTTCCGTAAGGCATTCTTACAGGTGCATTTTGACTGTACATCTGTCCGTGTTCCCATCTCACGTGCTTAGTTTGACCATACATCTGTCCGTATTGCATACATCTGCCCATCATTTGGGCTGGTTGACCATACCAAGGTTCGTAAGGAACCCTTACTTGGGCAGTTTGACCATACATCTGCCCGTATGCATCCATCATTTGGGCTGGTTGACCATACCAAGGTTCGTAAGCAACACTTACTTGGGCAGTTTGACCATACATCTGCCCGTATGCATCCATCATTTGGGCTGGTTGACCATACCAAGGTTCGTAAGCAACACTTACTTGGGCAGTTTGACCATACATCTGCCCGTATGTCTCCATCACTTGGGCTGGTTGACCATACAACTGCTCATATTCCCCTCTTACATGGCCAGTTTGATGATGTATCTTCCCGTATGCTCCTCTCTCTTCTGTCTTGTGATCATACATCTGTTCGCACGCGCCCCCCACTTCGGTTGTTTGACTACATAATTCACTGTATACCCCTCTTACTTCTGCAGATTGAACAAACGAATGCCTGAGCGCCCTACTTCTTTCTGCCGATTGGTCAGACCTGTTTCTATTTGCTAGTAGTTTTGCTTTTCGAGTGTAGCTTTTAGCAAGATGATGGTAAGCCACAGAGTTCTCATTAATTTTAACAGATTTCTCAAGCAAAGTTATAGACAAATCAACATTAATAGCCCTGAAAGCTTTGCCGCAATGTTTCAGCACTGTTGGTATATCTTCGTTTACTTCCAACGCTTTTTCACACAGTTGCTGAACGCTGAGATAACGAAATAGAGTACCGTATTCAGCAGAAAGTCTATGTGGATGCATCTGTCGAAGAATTACTAACTGAGCAAAAGCCAACGCTTTCAGGCGGTTTTCCGCATTGTCTGCAACTTCAAACAGATATTCAGCAGCTTTTCTCTTATACTGTTCTACTTCCAAACGCTCCGAAGTAGAGCAGTAAATATTTGCATGTGTAGCTCTCCGGTACACAAGGCCAAGACCAAATTTCCACAAATAATTGCCAGGTATTTCTATAACAGCCTCAGAGAATAAACTTATAGCCCTTCTCAAATTATAAGGACCTCCAAGTCTACTGTAATAATAAGCTTGCTCTGCCTTTGCCTCGGTAAGTCGTTCACGAAAATCACCTTCACATGTCATCTTCTCCATGTGTTCTAACCACCGTGTGGCTTCTAGTTCATCTCCAGTTTGCCACAAAATGAAAACACGATTCCCTAGCGATGCTACATTCTTCGAATTCGTTTGCGTGATAATTTCATTGCTCAGTTGTACAGCTTCTTCTGTTTGGTCTAAGCGATATAGTATCCACGTTAACAGATTATTTTTTACAACACATTCGTCTTCAGAACCGTCATTAATTGCTAGTTCAGAGCAAAGATTATGTTGCATTGTCCTCAGTTTGAGTGTTCTTACTGTCTCAACGGAATCAAGATTAAATGCACAAGGAAACTCCTTCACCGATTACGATAAGCTTGACAGTCCTCAGACGACTCCATCATGCTTTCCTGAGTGGGAGATAACACGTTAAATATTAAAAATAAGTTTCACTAAAATAAATACAACACAGATAAGGTATTTATCATGTCGAAAAATTAAATACAGTGCAGATAAAATAAGTTAAACACAGAAGAAAACAAATGCGTGCATAGAATATAAACGAACATATTATTATTCAAACTCCCGCAAGTTCCTACCTTCAGTAAACATGTAAATGTAGTTTTATAGTAGATACTTTCGTAAAGGAGGGAAGTGTCAGAGACATCAATATTACAAGCCTGTTTTTTTTTGGTTTTTGTTTTACATGGTGTGATTGGACGCCTTCTTTGCTGCTTCTTGTCGTCCCTAACTCAAGAGCAAAGTCAGGTACCCATTTAAACTGGGTAGGCTGGAGGGTAAACCTATATGGATTCTAATCCGGTAACTTTGCCTCGAGAAGCTAGCACTGTTTACAACTTTGTCAATCGAATGATTGATTTTATTATCACATTTTTCAGCTTGTTTCTGTATTACCTGGGCTGTGTTTGTTTCTGTATTACCTGGGTTGTGTTTGTTCACTCTGTTGTAGGTGTTTGTACAGTCTCTGTCTGTTTTGCTGCAAAAAAATCTAGGTATTAAAGGAAGATCTGAGACAATCATTTACTGTCTGTTAGATAAGTGAAATTGCAGACGTTAATTTGGATGTGGAATGATAACAAACACTATCTCTTTAACTCCTTCATCAAAATCTGATGATTGGTTTCTTTATATTAAAGTCTTATTTTCTTGTTTCTGCCTGGTGTTATATGTTGTCCGAAGTTCATGTTTGACCCTAATCCTCTTGCACCCTCTTGCGGATTGTCTCCCTTGAGTTGCCGTAGTGGTTCACAAATGGCCCAATAGTTTGTGAAAGGATCCGTTTTCCACAGGCAGTAACCTTTGCCCAACATTACTCTTTGCAGTGATGAAAATAGGAGAATAGTGCTCCTATTTGAGGGCGTCTCACGGGGTTATTTTTAAGAATGGCAAGTACAACAACTGCGTTTACTAGGTTTGTTGCAAACTCTTATACCCTGCCCACTTCAACGAGATAGGTATTTTTATTATCATCATTGTGACAAAAGACACGTATTTATTGAGTCCTATGCCGAAAATAATTTAGCAAAGTATTAATTTCTTAGCTCTGTAGACATGAACTAATCAACCAAGTTATCAACTCCAAGAGAGGGATGGTCATAAGCAGCTCTAAAACAAAATCCATGGTGATATCACGAGAAGAAAGAAGACATCAGATTAAGATGGGAGAAAAGGTCCTGGAGCAGGTCGGCCACTTTAAATATCTCGGAGCTATTATAAACCGAAAGGGAGGCATCAAAGGAGAGTTGGCCACTCGAAAAGCAGCAGCTGGGAGACTTTTTCAAGCCATAAATCAAGGATTCCTCAGCAAGAAAGAGGTTGGTAAGAAAATGAAGATGGCTGTATACTGCTCCACCTATGTCCTAGTCTTGACGTATGGATGCGAGTCATGGGCAATGACTACATCCCACAAAAGCCAGATCCAAACCTTATAGATGAGGTATCTGAGGAAGGTGGTTGAAGTAACAAGAAGAGACATGGTCCGCAGCCAGACGATACGTCAAGGCCTAAAATCCCACCCGCTGCAGACCCAAGTAGAACAGTCCCAACTAAGATGGTTTGGCCATGTCTGCAGAATGGGAGAAGGTCGGCTACCACGACAAGCATGGGAAACAAAGAGCCAGGGATCCAGACCCCCAGGACGACCGAGAGTCCACTGGGAGGACAACATTAGACAATCTTTGAAGGACCGAGGACTGGAATGGAACCAGGCCAGGAAGAAGACAGCCGATAGTATAGTCTGACGCTCTCTCTTCCAAACCTGTACGCCTCATGGTAGAAGGGGAACGACTAAGTAAGTTATCAACCAACGAAGGATTTACATTAATATATATATATATATATATATATAAATATTTATATATATATATATATATATATATATATATATATATATATATATATATATTTCATTATGAGATATTTGATCAACAAGGTTAAAATGACAATCGATGATTACATCAATATATATAAATAATTTTTAAAAAATAAAATACAGTTGAGGGGTTTATATATCATCCACTTCACCACTTGGCTACTGTCTCCTTACTCTCTAGGTTTTGGTCCTTCCGACCACTTAGTCTCTGTGATACAACTAAAAGACCCTTACTATAGTCGAAAGTTGTATTTCCCTAACTGATAATACCACTTGGTGCTATACCACCACTATACAAAGTTTGACAATAAATCAGCTTTTACACCATAGTCTGTTACAGGCACCCACACTGGTGCTGTACTCTGACAGTATTTTAATTCTTAATATTCTATCTAATACAACAGTTTACAACTGGCAAAAATGAACACTCCACAGATGAAAAGACACAAACTAAACGGAGCGATAACTAACAGTCACGGTGAATAAGATGGCAGACAAAGTTTGGGCAGAGATAGATTGATATATACAAAGCGTGACTGAGCATGAACGAAAACAAGAGATACCTGTTAACATATTTACAAGTTAGCACGAAGGAACAAGAGATCACACCACTTAAACACAACAATAGAATTACTGAATGTACGAGACTATGTAAATACAAACTACACCAAACAAGCTTGGAATGTTAAGTAGGGCAGTCGCAGGAAACACTTCTGCCACTAAACATACACAGCTATAACCTAGAAAAAAACAGTCTAATCCAATCTTTTCTCACAAGAAAAGGAAGAATTAAACTCGCCACCCGTCTGCCCTTGCACTCACAAATATAACATAAAACACAGCAGACTAAACAACAACTACACTTAACAATGAAGTGTTGAGAGCTATCTCCATCACTAGCCACTAGGTAAATCACACCAATCAAAATAAACTACATCACATATCAGTCATAATATCACTATAACATATCCGTTATATTTACTATGAATATAATAATAATGATCCCAAATGATAGGAAATTAGAGTGACAGATCCCACCTAACTAACTAATACCATACAAAGACCCAGACTAAGTTTCTACAACGAAAGCGAGAAAAAGAGCAAAACACAAGGAAAGAAAAACAACAAACCAATTAGACAACCTCAAGAAACAGGCGTAGAAGCAGAACAAAGTGTATTGCTTTATATTAGCTTAACACGACCCCAACAGAAATGTCCCACTAATCTAAAAGACCAGCCTGTACGATAAATTGTACACGATGGACAGACAGAAAAGAAAATTTAGATGGAAGGAAACAGAATTCAAAGGAAAAACAAGGAAAATATAAATACAACAGATCATACACAGATATACAAACAATAACTTAACTGACGATCCAGCGATGCTCATCCACGTAGCTCCTTAAACACAGAAGATGATAGATGAAAACATCAAGCACAGGTCTCCAAACTTGAAAACGTACAACAATGTTCTTCTCAGTGTTATCTCTGAACTGTCCACAGTAAGAATAACGACTGTATATCCACACTAATGTTCTTCAGAAGTCTATGTGCCACAAAATAGAAATTTATGTCCTTTGGCACGATGATATATGAGTCTCCAAGCAAAGTTCACTTCATTACGACACTTCAGGACCCCAGCAGTCTTCAGCAGAGTATACAGGACCACTCAGATCAGCAGTATTCAGTAATCGGTATCCCTTCAAGCGGTGCTAGGGCCACGACAGGGACATGGATAGGCTCCCACTGGAGAGGCACATCGTTTAGGTATAATCACGACAGAACGTGGCAAGAACCCCGGAAGGTTATGTTCCCAGGTAGGTAGAGCACTGGCACTACTGCAGGTTGGCTACGTGCCCAACAACGGTTTAGTTGATCTCGACCATGATCCCAACAAGAGGAGTTACCCACATCCTGAGATACCCCTGCCACTATTGACACTGTTAATATCAAGAACCCAGTATTGACAAAATCTCCCCCCTGACGACACACAGTCAGTCACTCGGGCCCAAATATTGTCAACCAATATTGACGAACTAATCCCTGCTGACGACACACACAGTCAGTCACTCGGGCCAAACTATTACCAAACAATATTGACGAACTATACTACTTTACATCGCTTGTGAACCAACTGCCGACACCTGCCACACTAACATCCGCTGCTCCTACTGGATCACCACCATCCTAGCACTAAGCTACAAAGTTTGAATTGTAATATATCAAACTGTAATGCCAGACGCCAGCTGCAACCTTATTCTATCACTTTTGACAATGCTTCTATAAAAAAACTGACTACCTTAGCACAACATTAACTTTCCAGAACAGCCTCGAACATATAACTGTCAAATATATATGTACTGACAACACCCACCTTTAACTGTGCCCTATTTCCAATCTAGGTCAAATACCGCGAGCTGACCAGAACAGTTCACTGACTACTGACTAAGCAAAAAACACTGCCGTGACGCTGTAAAACCTGAAAGCGTGAACACAATGCTACTATCACCTTCTTTCAATCTGTGTGCATAATAACTTCTAGCCTTTATAATGAAAATATAGGCCCCACGGCCATTAAAGAATGGGACAGAGCTCCCCAGTTGTCAGATGACTTATTGTGGATAACACTCCATTGTACTGCACCACTGCAATGTGGCTTTGTAAACTTGGGATGACCACTGTCGATTACACTAGTCAACAAATTTTCAAAAGTTATTTGTACCAGAAATTAAATATACCATTTCTTATCGATTTTGACATGCTGATTTCAAATATCATAATGAAATTCACCAATTGGCTCTGGTTTTTTTTTAAATGATGAACGTACATTACAGTAATACAAATAATGTATGCTTGCTTAATTCTCTGGGGTGAATAGCTAGTCTTTCTACTTTAGCATTATAAAAATTGTGGTTACATACTCAATTAATTGATATTTCAACATAAAATGATAGAAAAAATAAAAACATTATTTAAAGTTCACATATCATGTTTTAAAAAGGCACATTTGAACCCATTCCGTCATTATTCAGTAGCTGTTCGAGCTCTCTTTGCTTGCTTCTTGTAGTCAATCGATGAGGTGTCTCTTGTCACAGTCCAACAGTAATCAGCAAGCATTGAAGGGCTCCAATTGCCTTAGATACCTTGTCTCCATAGCAGCAATGTCCTGGTGAAATCGTTCATTCATGCTCATCACGGCTGACCGCCTCCGGGGGGGGGGGGGGGGGGGGGGGGGTCCACAGTTTGACGTAAAGAAATCCAGATGAGAATCCAGAAAAATGAATTTTCAAAGACATGTTGCAGCCAAGACTCTTATACTTCAGAAGGAGATTTTCTACAATTTCATATTAATTATCAGATCTGTTGTTTCCAAGAAAATTGTCCACCACTGACTTAAATGCTAGCCATGCTGCTTTTTCCTTGCCATGCAACAAGCAAAGAAACTCGTCATCGTGAAGAAAGTTTTTCGAATTGCGGACCAACAATATACTCCCTCTCTCCTCAAATTTTAGCTTCACTCAGTCCTTGGAAATTTTTCTGATGAGGTATTTGAAAGCCTCATCTTTTTCTCCATTGTCTTGACAAAGTTTTTCATGAGACCCAGCTTAATGTGCAAGGGTGGCAACAAAATCATGCTGGTGTCGACAAGTGCTGGGTTCTCAACGTTCTTACTGCCAGGCTGCAATGACTGCCTGATTGGCCAATGTCTTCTGATGTAATGGTCACTTCGTGCACGGCTATCCCACTCACAGAGAAAGCAACAGTACTTGGTGTATCCACCCTGTAGTCCAAGCAAAAGAGCGACCACTTTTTAGTCACCGCAAAGTGACCAGTGGTGATGATCATAGTTTATACACTTCAAAAGCTGCTTAATGTTTTCATAAATTTCTTTCATATGAACTGCGTGACCAACTGGAATTGACAGTAACACATTACCATTATTCAACAAAACAGCTTTAAGACTCGTCTTGGATGAATCGATGAAAAGCCTCCACTCTTCCGGTATGTAATTGATTTTGAGGGCTGCCATTAAACCAGAAATGTTGTGGCACGCAGCAAGGTCACCCTCTTTGAAAAAGAATGTAATAAGCGGCTTCTGGTAGTTCCTATACACAGAAATTGTGACATCTTCTGCCAGGAGATTCCACTGTTGCAATCTGAACCCAAAAGCTCCGCCTTGTTCTTTGGTAAATTCAGATCTCTTACAAGATCATTCAGTTCACCTTGGGTTATTAAGTGTGGTTTAGTGGATGTAGTTTGCTCAAAATCTGTGGTCCGCTTGAGGTTTGATGGTTCAGGACCACCAATGTCCTCTTCTTCATCAGTGGGAAGCAGCTGAAAATGATTCTGGCACTTTGGAACTGTTTAGGTCATCGCCATGTGGTACCGGACGTATTGCAGAGGGGATGTTTGGATATTCCAGAGTCCATTTTTTCTTCTTTGATATGCCTTTCCCAATTGGAGGGAACCATGCAAAAGTAACAGTTGATAGATGATCAGTGGGCTCTACTCCAAATCATTGACTGCACAAGACAGAGCTTATTGCTCTTTTGGCCAGTCAAGGCAGTTTTAAGAAGTGTGTTTTCACATGAATGTGCAATATGTGTTGGTTATCTTATCATGATCTCCTATTCTGCAGCCAAAATACAAACTTGTTACGCCCTTAGTTAATCACTTTTACAGTTAATATTTACCGTTTTTTGTGATACAAATGTCACCTCACCACATACGATATATAACAGAAATTATTAGCACTGTTCACACATGTCCTAGGCATTTCTAACTACGATACTTTTGATAAGGACAAATGCACTAACTAATGGCAAAATATTATCAGAGATAAGCTATTTATAACACAAAGTGAAATGTAATCATAGTAGGATTTCGCCATCATCAAGTAACTTCTAGTTACATTTTTATTGGTCATTAGAAAAAATTATGCAATCGCCCACAACAGTTGCGTCATATATATAAATTGACCGTAATTAAATAAACTAGTAGCATATATCTTGAAAACTAGAGCCAATCAACATTTTTTAATGTCATTTTCGTTTTCAGCACACCAAAATTAGTTAAGATCAGCTATTTTCATTTCTGGTACATTTTGGTTGTTGACTAGTGTTATCTTATCGTTGGGAATGTCTCTGTCCGACCAAGCTGTTGTTAATGTTTGCTGGGCCGGATGAATGAGGTACTCGTTTCGGGAGAAGACGTGGCGGAAGAATAACACAGCCCTACCAAAAAAAAAAAAACATTTTTGTGGTGCCACACATTTTACTATTGATTGTACATAAATGAGGCCTGCTCAATCCAAATATCACATTTACTTGTCTGTAGCAGCTCTAGTTTTTTAAGATACAGACATTTTTGTATTTTTTCTGCGCGCGCGGGCCCCCTTATTTGGGTCACCCTGTATTATTACAATATTTTCTATATAAGGCTATGTAAAAAAAAAACTATTGCTGTCTAGTCCTTTACAAAAGAAAACTGCTTGTTTACTCTCAGTTTGAGTTTTCCAAGAATCTTCCCAGAATTGCCTTTTTTAGATTTTAAGCCACTGCATGCATGTTAGTATGCTACTTATTTTATTACACTTCTAACAGAGAATGGCATCATCTTCAAGAAGAGCATGTTTTCTTTCACCGCATTTATTTTGTTATATTTGTGGAGAGTACACTTTCAAAGAAGAACATAGGAAGCATATTACTGTTTTTGTGAAAAAGGCATACTTTGCTTACTTTAAAGTAAAACTAGGTGACCAGGACAAATCTTGGGCTCCTCATATTGTTTGCAAAACATGTGTTGAACACCTGCGACAGTGGACTTGTGGGAAACGAAAATATTTAAAATTTGGAATTCCAATGGTTTGGAGAGAGCCCAAGAACCACTATGATGACTGTTATTTCTGTGTTGCAAATATTAAGGGAATTAATGGAAAAAAAATCACAAAAAGTGGAAATATCCAGATTTAGATTCTGCTAGGCGACCTGTTCCACACGGAGATGACATACCAATTCCAACTTTCAGTCCGATTTCGGATTCCCTGCTAGAAGATGAGACAGCAGTGGCATGTGGAACGACAAGTGACAGTGATAGTGATTTCGAAGATAAATTTTCAGATGCTCAACGCTTCGACCAGCTTGAACTAAATGATCTAATCCGAGATCTATATCTCTCAAAGGAATCTTCAGAACATTTGGCTTCAAGATTGAAAGAAAAAAAAATTACTGACTGCTGAAACAAAGGTTACATTTTATCGCAGCAGAGAGCAAGGTTTTATTCCATTCTTTTGTAAAGAAAACAACCTTGTGTTTTGTACTAATGTAGGAGGTCTTGTTAACAAAATGGGTGTAAGTTTTACACCAGATGAGTGGCGACTTTTCATTGACAGCTCTAAAAGAAGTTTGAAGGGTGTTCTCTTACACAATGGTAACAAATATGGCTCAATTCCAATTGCTCATTCTACTACAATGAAGGAGGAGTATGCTACAATAAGCACAGTTCTGGAAAAATTGAAGTATTTAGAACATAACTGGATGGTTTGTGTAGATCTTAAAATGATAAACTTCTTGCTTGGCCAGCAAATGGGATTCACCAAATATCCATGCTTTATATGTTTGTGGGATAGCAGGGCAAAAGATATGCACTGGACAAAGAAACAGTGGCCGTTGAGGGATGAATTTAAAGTTGAAGAAAAAAATATTGTCAATAAGCCTCTCATTGATCGAAAAAAAGTTCTACTGCCACCATTACATATAAAGCTTGGCTTGATGAAGCAATTTGTTAAGAAACTGAACAAAGATGGTACCTATTTTAATTACTTATGCAAAAAGTTTCCAGAATTGAGCATAGACAAACTTAAAGCTGGAATTTTTGATGGACCTCAAATTAGAAAGTTAATAAACAATCCAAATTTTATTGATTCCATAAACAAAACAGAGTCCACAGCCTGGTCATCATTTGTTTTAGTTGTGCAAAACTTTCTGGGTAACTTTAAAGCAGACAATTATTCTGCATTAGTTGGAAACATGCTGTCGAGTTTTTGTGACCTTGGATGCAACATGAGCATAAAATTGCACTACCTCCATAACCATTTACATTTATTTCCGGAGAATCTTGGCGACTTTAGTAAGGAGCAAGGTGAAAGATTTCACCAAGATATAAAAACAATGGAAGAGAGATACCAGGGACTTTGGGATGCCCACATGATGGCAGATTACTGTTGGACCGTTAAGCGTGACTGTCCGGTATATCACATTCCATGAAGTCCTCGTAAAGATCCTTTTTGCGTGTTGACTAAACAAGTGCTAGTGATAAAGTTTTATTACATTTTTGGTAATATATGCACAGTAATTACATATAATATGAATGCAGACTAAAGTCAAAATGCCACTGATAGCACTTAACTCTAGGATTGTACATAACAATTGCCCTACTAATATGGCAATTCTTAGTTATCTCAAAAACTAGAGCTGATAGAAAAAAATCTGATTACATTTTTGGAATCAGCAACCCAAAATTACCCAAGAACAGCTATACAATCTAAGGCACCAAAATGTGTGTATACCAGTGTAATTATCTATCTTGAAAGAGATTACCTGTGATAAATGTTGACGTCGTGAGTTTAAACATGATCGAGAATAGACGGAAACTGGCCTTCCATATTGTAAACAACACATTTATTTGTGCTTTTGTTACGCAGGGATTTGTTTTTTCATGACAGAAAGGGAAATATACGCTTCTTGCATGCTATTGGCTTGGTCTTCGAAATGTAAAAAATAATTCATTTCTGATTGGAGCCTTGTCATATAGTAGCAATAAGGATGTGGGCCATATGTAGCCTTATAATTATAATTTAGCGCCTTGTGACTTTACCAGACTGTGAAATTCAACTCGTCAAGAAGTCAGCCAGACAAGCCAGAGTAAGGGATAGGATCAGGAATACTCAGAATTGTGGTCACTAATGGACCATCACTGCAGAGCAAGTGGAGTAAATCCTGTGACACCATGTGCACCTAAATCTAACACACATGTTTATTTGAATTTTCTAGATTATCGCTTGGTATCGGATCATATTTTATGAAAATAAACTTCAACCACTAATACATCCGTTAATAAAAGTTGGAAATAACTCCATTGTTTTATGATTAAGATATTGTAAAGTTTGCCACGAAATTAGCATAAACCAACAGAATATTGGTAAAAATTAGGTTGACGGAAGAAATTGTGTGCAGTAAAGTCGACTATATACGTCCGCTTAGATTTGAAATCGGACATACTGCATAAACTAGTCGACGAAGCAGCCACACGTTTGTTGTGAGCTGAGAAGAGCTGAGATCTCATTGTTAGTTATCGAAAACCACGACAGCGTGATACGAGAGAAAAGTAATACTGGCCATTGTGCGCAATTAAGCTTCATAATAGCTGCCTTTGGCGTAGTTCTACGTGTCTGAGGATAATTATATATATATATATATATATATAATATATATATATATATATATATATATATATATATATATATATATATATATATATATATAAAATCGTCGAAAATATATGTTTGTCTGTTATCTCAGAACTCGAGACCGGCTGAACGGATTTTGATGCGGTTTTCTCCAGCGTATTGGACATTTTTCTGGGAAGGTTTTAAGCTATATATCGTCATGGTACAACGTTAGGAGGCTGAGCAGTGAATGTTTCTTCATTCCATTCATTCTTATGTCAAGGGACTTCATTCATTCTTATCTCAAGGGACAAGGGGCGTAACTTACAAAGTATATGTCATAATTTTTATCCTTCGTTAAGTTTAGAAAAAGTGCGTTGCTTTATGTTGTGTAAGTTTTTTAAACCAGGGTTTTGACAAGGAAACTTTAAATAATACTCAGCTATGTAAAACTGTTACTTAAATTTACAGTGCAATGCTTTCTGTTATGAACATTTTGTAAATTGGGATCCCTGACAAGAAAAGTTTGATTAATTATCAGTTTTGTTTGTGCTACAAGATTTGTGTATGTTCTAGAAGATTCCCGAACTCCAATTATTCTTAAAGGACGTAAAACCAACGGTTAACGCCCTTAGATTAGAAGCTATGTCATAAATTTTATCCTTTTTCGTTAAGTTTAGAAGAAGTGCGTTGATTTCTGTTTTATAAGTTTTCTAAATCACGATTCCTGACAAGGAAAGTTTGGATTATACTCAGCTGTGTAGAGCTTTTACTTAAATTTACAGTGCATTGCGTTGCTTTCTATCATGCAATTTTTTTACATCAGGACTCCTGAACAATGTTGAATTTTTAAATGTTCCACGTGAATTGAGCTCATGCTTTATATTTTATTCTGCAAAAATGGTTTTGTTGTTAGAAGAAGCGCACAACTTTTTTTGAGGGAAATTATTACTTAACTAGCAATACCCCGTCAAATTTGACCGGTTTTTAATTATAGTGTGTTGTTTCTGTTACATGTATTACAGACGCTACTATTACTACTGTGGTCATTTCATTGCAGGCGACAGTGATTAGATGTTTGCAGTGAAAATTATATGGATGTATTAAATATGAAGACATGGAGTAACCTTCCTAAATGACACGTGGAGCAGTGATAATGATCTAATGGACCTGAAATTGACTAAATAACTAACATTTCTTCTATGACAGCATGTCTCGTAATTGTTCGTGCATCTTTTAAAATCTTGATTTTCCATAATCAAACTGTTCATGCACACTGTCATTTGCGCACTTTTCTATTTTCGGGAGAATACATATAAGAGGAAAAATACAATTATTGTCTAACTTTCAACCACAGTTGCACCTCTTAGCTGTGGTTGAAAGTTAATGTAGTCTCTCGAAAATAGAAAAGTGCGCAAATGACGGTGCGCATGTTGTGACCGACCGACGTACTTACGGAGGGAATTATGGTGTTGGATTTTATTTAGTACTGTTCTCCTTCCTTTTTATGTTTAAGTATGCAAGTGAAACTACGCGTGTGTGGTTTTATATGTAATGCATACTGTTACTAGTATAAAATGTTCCTGCTGCAAAGGTAACGGTATATGTAAAGACTGATGTATGTAACGTGATGTTTTCAAGACCACCAGGAATGTGTTGATGCTCCACTATAATGTTGAAGACTGTACGATCGACCTCAATGTTCCTGCACGGCGTTACTGTAGGTTTCTGTGCGTCCGTGATCAGTCCGACCTGGGCCAAACAGCGTTGTTATGCTCGATTAGCTCACCAGGCGTTGAGGCGCTGACAGGGTGTCATGTTGACATTCAACCATTATACGCCCCTAGAATGTGGTACTCAAAGTTTGTGTGGGTTGATAGGTGATGTGGGTGTGTAGAAACACGAATGCGTATAGGCTCTTTGTAGGAAGACAATGCACCCACTCACTCACATGCGGTAGTCAGTAATTGGTGCAACTGCTGGAAACTTTTCAACCATTTAATTACGTAGCACAATGACATCAACAGTTACAGTCAAAGGGACGAGAATCAAGGACATCATATGACTGGAAATGACTGGCAAAAAATCTGGCATTATAAAGCTTGAACCACTCATATATCAGGACGTTATCGACAATGGTCAGTCCTGTCACACATAGTTTATATTACAGCTCACGTACCACTGACTCAGCGCGTCAGGTACTTTAATAACTCCGCCGTACCAAAACACAAGGCGAGTTCTCAATTGCATAACAATAATAACAAAACTGTAACTCATCTGGCATAACCCGCCAGATACATTTCATCTGCTCAAAGATATCGGCCGTAATGTCGGACCTCTAAACAATGTAAACAACTGTGTATTCTTCATAGGCAGGCATAATCATCCGTGCCGAAACATACCGTTAACATACGGTTTTCATAATAATACATCTTCACTGGGCTTCTGTATTACAGTTAGACTTATAGTCTTGGTTGGCTACAACGAGCACAAACACTGGATTCTGCTTCTCAAAGGACCGTGAGCTCCACTCAATGGTTGCCACAAAATGTTCTGCAAACAAGGCATAATAATAATGTTTTCTTTTACCTTTGACAGAATCCTAGAAATACACAGATAACACAACTATCGTCATTCTCGACGAACAGAATAACTCTGGGAAAGAATCACAGACATCACAGTCTCACAGAAGACTATCTTTCCCCAGATAATGCAGAGAGATACCACGGACATACCAGTCCGGACAGAACCCAGATCAACTCTCCCTGACGGAAGTCTCTCAGTTCGCGCTCAAAAAAGTGCGCATGCGTAAACAGCGCAGATCTAAGTAAAGCTAACCCCCGACTTAAGATAGGTCAACAAGACTGAATAAAACAAAGGGAAGATAACCCCAAATCAACCTGTCCCAGGGAGTTAATAAACAGTTCTCTAACTTAGACCATCAAAAAATACTAAATAGATTTACGTCTTATGCTACCGTCAAAAACGACAGCAACACATACCCTTATAGCATTATTTTAAAGAGGAAAGGGCATTAGTACTATACATGCATACATTTGAATACTTAAGAGCGTGTGTGTGGAGCTACGTATGTGCATTAATGCAAATGCATGTATGTGCGTGTTTGTATAACTGAGCTATGTAGAGTTGTTCACGATACGGCTCTAAGAATACGCTGCATTCACTAAATTTGCCCCCGAAAATCGCTTTGATGTGTTTGTCGATGGGTAACATTATTTAAAAAAACGAATTGTTTTCCCTGCTGGAAATAATCCTAATGTCTTTAACATTATTCGATAGCAATTTAACTAGACATATAGACAGATAGACAGACAGATAGACAGACAGATAGATAGATAGATATATCGATAGATCTTGTGCTTACCGTCAATGTTTTCTTGAAATCTTTCATATCGATAAGTAATTCTGTTCTCCGTGTATTTTTTGGTCTCCCCTTATTTACAATGTGTAACTGAGGCCAGACACGACAGAAGAGAATATTAAAGGTATAAAGTTAGTTCCATACCAGATACAGACGACAGGGAGTGAAGTGTTAGGTCCAGATTTTTTATGAGGTTCGCTGGCCAGTTTCTTTGCTTGTGGAACTTGCATTCACTAACACAAAAGCAAAGTCAGGGTACTCATTTACAGTTGGGTAGACAGAAGCGTCGCGATGTCAGGTTTTGAATTCGGTCTAGTCCTTCCAGCTGAAAATAGGCACCTGACTCTTCTCTCGGGTTAGAAAACGCAGTAGGAAGGGGACCTGTCTCTTTCCCCCCCCCCCCCCCCCCCCCCCCCCATATCGTAACAACAGATAAGATTGAAGGAAAAAGAGATAGGGGAAGACAAAGAGAACAAATACTGGACAGTTTGACATCGTGGCATGGAAGGAGATCAACGGCAGAATTTATAAACTGTACTGGAGACAGGAAGTTGTGGAGAGACCTGATCTCCTACGCCAACAGGCATGGTACTTGAAGAGGAAGAAGAAATATTTGTTAGTCTCGATTTTGGTCCTTGCACAGGAAAACTGGTGTTTGTCTTATGCATGGAATACCCGGTTCAACCCCATATAGGTTATAATTAGGGTATATAGAGTTATTGATTCTATACATATTACATTAGGTGTTTTTCTCTCTCAAAGTTCTTATGGACTGCAATTTCTCTGGCGTTTGTTGTGGCACCGCATAATGTATGTAGTGTTTGTCCTTCTGTGTTCCTAGGCTAAACTCTCCATACACTGTTGCTTTAGAAGGGGTTTGCAGGTTATGTTTTTTTACTGTATTTTTTAAAAGCTGCAATAAAATGAAAGTACTGGACATTTGTTGATTTTTTATTATTGCTAGTTTTTTTGTAATTCTCATACGTTTGCTGAGGTAGTAATTTTTGTAATTCTCATACGTATGCTGAGGTAGTAATTTTTGTAATTTTCATACGTATGAGGTAGTAATTTTTGTAATTCTCATACGTATGCTAAGGTAGTAATTTCTGTAATCCTCATACTTATGCTGAGGTAGTAATTTTTTTAATTCTCATACGTATGATGAGGTAGTAATTTTTGTAATTCTCATACGTATGCTGAGGTAGTAATTTTTGTAATTCTCATACGTATGCTGAGGTAGTAATTTTTGGAATTCTCATACGTATGCTGAGGCATTAATTTTTGTAATTCTCATACGTATGCTGAGGCATTAATTTTTGTAATTCTCATACGTATGCTGAGGCAGTAATTTTTGTAATTCTCATACGTATGCTGAGGCAGTAATTTTTGTAATTCTCATACGTATGCTGAAGCAGTAATTGTTGTAATTCTTATTCGTATGCTGAGGTAGTAATCATTTTTACGTGCTTTGCTCTTCCTTTATCATTGTTATTTGGTCTGGAAGTTATATATTAATTCTTGTTTTGGTAGTATAAAATTGTATTATTGTTATAATTCTTGGGAGCCGCGGTAACGCAGTGGTTAGTGCACTGGCTTCCTAGCTCGGTGGTCCATGGTTCGATCCCCAGTTGAGGCGGGATTTTTTAGACCGCAAACGGCTCCGGGGTCAACCCAGCCATGAATTGGGTACCAGAGCAACTCTGGGAAGGTTAAGGCGGCCGGCGTGATGCTGACCACATCATCCCTACTGTGCCGATGGTCAAGAAAATAAGAGCCTAACACCATATTCCCAATATTCCTCAATGGGCGTGTAATGTGATAATTTACCTTTTTTTCATAATAATTCTTATTATATTATTATTTTGTTATGTTAGAGCCTACAAATAACTCACGTTCAAGAATAGAGTCATACTCGTGTATGGAGATTGTTCTTCATAACAAGTCCAACTTAGCCGAACAATGGAATTATTTAAATGCACCTGTGCCAGTTATGATCAATCAACTCTAGCATTTGACATTCTTCAAAGCATCACGTAAATAATGTTGATGCCGGAGAGTGAAAGCTGTGGGCGCTATGATCCCGAAAATAACAAATATTTAAAGGCAGGTATGTTACTTTATTCAACCAAATATATAATGTTATTTTGCATCAAATAAAAAAGTTCAACACTAATTTACCATCCACATGTAAGTGTTAGACAATGTTTTATTTCCAGGACAAAAAATCAACGTTCTTTAATCTTTAGACATTCCAGGTAAACAGTATTAAAATACCTCACTGTCCAATTAGTTAAACGGTTAAAGCCTTTTCCTCTAGCGCCACAGTTTATGGGTTCCTGGATAAAAACTCTGGTAGTGTCGCGCTCTAGTTTACACAGCAGTAAATGGGTACTATACCTTGCTCTTGAGCTAGGGAAGGCAAAGGGAGTGAGGAAGGGAATTGGTTACCCTGCTTCATAAAAAAAGCTGAACGCTAGAGTAGTAGAACTTCCCTCCGTGGCGGCGGTTTCTTTCTTACCTTTAACAGACCACGTGGTCAATTTATTTGGAAATGCACTCTAATATAACCAACGGACGTAGTGTCTAGGTTGAAGCTTGAGGCAGGGCCTCACTGTGAGCACGGGGACCGATTGGGTCAAATACGTTAAATCAACTAAGGATGGACCTGTTCACGACCCTCGTGTAGGATCAGAAGTTTATTGTTAGAAGTACATATTTGGATTACGTGTAGATTACGCCAGCAGGATGTATAATTACAGAAGCCGGCTGTCATGTCATAGAGATTGCTTTGAAAAAGATACTTTGCCCTATTGTTCTCACTAATGAGGCATGTTTGTGTATAGTTCTATATTTGACCGACCAAAAATGAGATGAAAAAAGCTGAAAAAGTCGGTCCACCAAATTTGTGAACCCTGCCCCAGCATATTTAAGATGAATAACAAACAGACGTACCTTTTATAATGAATGGCAAGCCCGTGTAGTCTCCGGGGTTGTATTATCAGACTGAGTAGAATTATTGCTCCATCAGACATGCCGTAACAAGCGACTTATTAGCGGGTTAAAACTAGCCAGGTCGGAAATCGCAACGTTACTGTTACGGTATATGATATTAACGCCGTCTGCTAAAGGTTACCAGACGTGCAATTGTAAAAGGTTAAGGCATTTAATATATTGCGATAGAGGTTTCAATTTTGAACGCTTTAGACACGATCGATTATGACGTGTATAGAGTTGTTTAGGACACAGTCGGTAACTAAGAAACGCTACCCTTTTCACATTGACCGTCAAGCTGTTAAGACGCGTATGACTTTCCTTCCAATGTTGGGCATGGTATTGCCATACAGATATATTTTATGCAAGTACGGACATGGGTCAGTCCATTGCTATTACGAAGATTTGAAATGATTAAAGGTCAGTACGAAGTGAAAATTAAGGAAGGATGAATTACAGTCCATAGTATTTGATTTTGCCAGACTCATAGACTCACTGTCGGCCGTTGGAAACCCCAACCGCGCGTGCATACAGCTATGACAATCTGCATACAGTAATTTGATTATTGGACAAGGACTGATAGGATATCTACATATCTATGCCATATATTTTCAAGTTATAATATGTACCTTTGTGATCAACATGCATGAATCGTCTTGACGTGTAATCTGTATTAAATAATTGTGGACTCAATGGAACCGACTTGTCACATCAATCGTATTCCAAGGTTCAATTATTATTCAGAATCTTCCACCCCTGCATTCGCGTAATCTTACATAGAAGGCACGATACACGATCACTCAAGAATATCAAGAAGATAAAACAATGGCCAGAATTTATAACTACTTTATTGACATTACATGGAACATTGTTCAGAGCTAACCAAACCACTACTTGCAACAGACCACTTGCAACAGTGGTGTCCGGTGTCTGGGGATCGACAAAAAAATTTCTGAATGACTTTCGAATGAAATGTTTACGATCAAGTTACGATCACATGATGTGCTGAATTATGACCTATGACGCAGTACTCAGTCTAATGCCTAACAACGCGACGTCACTGAAATTCGTGTAGGTGAAACTATCGGAGAAAAAAACTGAAGTCGTTCTTTTAAGCCTAACCAAGGGAAAAATAAGTCATTTGAAGCAGACACAAGAAATGGACTACAGGAGCAGGCAGTCAAGGGCATTAGCCTAGCTGTTGACGACCTATAGCACTGACCGAAGCAACGGGAAAGATAAGTCTAGCTGTTTAAATTGTCGTCATTGCAAAACCGTAATACTGAGTCCATTTCGCTTTGATTAGGCATGTCTATGTATTTTCATGTATATATGTTAAATTTGTTTTCCATCGTATGTATTTGTTGTTAATTCGTGGGCCGGTTGGAGAGGGAACTGAAATCTCTGGGAATGTCGCGAACAGCTGACCACCTAGATTTCAGTCGTTCTTAGGGAACTTAAACGATCGCACTTTTGGAAGCCCATTGAGGTTGCCATTGGACAGTCTGTCCAAATTTGCTACCGTTTGACAATTTGCGTTAGCTGTACTGTCCCGTAGATAATTGGTGTATTTTATTCGTATTCAGTTAATAATTTTATTCAGTTCTGTACCATGTTCGTCACTATTTCGTCCATTCTCCTCTGACTATCATTTATTTTATGATTATTAAATTTTCGTCCGTTATGAGTCCTGTGACGTCATCATTTTTCGCAGTCATTTTTATTTTTTGTGTACTTTGAATATTAAGTTGACCTCGGGTCAGACCATGACCTTTCATTTGGTCTGTGACATTTCCGCTTATTTTATTTAGTTCATAAATTCATTTTTAATTGTGAAAATGTCTTGTTTGCGTCTTGACATTGTTTGTACCCTTTAGTTGCATCATTGCTTGTCTGTCCTCATGATATATATTTATATTACATTAATAATATGCTATTATATGCAATAATACACTTGTAATCTAATTTAATTAATTTTTTCTGAAATTTAAGGGTAATATGGGACATTGCATAATTATGCAGTGATAGTCCAAGAAAGTAGCACTACAATTTATCATAGATGCCTAGGGCATAATAATATAATATATATATTGACAAAATAAATAATCTTATAGCTACCTTTGAGGTAATAGACCCATTGTATATTATTTAATATACTTTTCTAGTACTAAGAGAGTGACTTAGTACATTGAACAATATCATTACTAGGAATTATACCCAACATTATTGGACATTGAAATTAATTGTGTGATATAATTACATTATATTTAACAGATATCATAACTATTTATGATATAGTATTATTTAGATACAATATTGTTACAAAATATTGTCTATTAGGTGAACTTAAACATTAAGTTCAGTACTATTGTGATTATCTATATTGAATATTCCTAAGTTGAGTAAGTATAATAATTACTCTGAAGCTACTATTGACTAATTTAATCAGTAATTATCAATAATTACTTACAGATAAAAGTCAAAATGCTTACTATAGACCATTTCGTTAAGATTGGTCGTGAATATGGTTATAAATCTCAAGAACTTCGTCAGTTTGCTGAATCAGAACTCGAAAAATATGAAAGAAAGGAAGAAGAGAAAAAGGCAGCATTAAAGAAAGAGGAAGAGGAACAAAAGGCAGCATTAAAGAAAGAGGAAGCAGAACTTGAGATGAAGCAAATTGCCAAGGAAAATAGGTTGAGAGAGATTGCTCAACGTGAAAGAGAAGAGCAAAGAGCAATCTCCAGGCAGGAAGAAGAGAATAAATTGAAACGAGAGGAAATTATTTTACAACAAGAAATGGAATTGGCGCGTATTAAATTGGAGACAGCAAGATTACAAGCACAAAATGCTGATGCAAACCAGAATAATAACGCACAAAATGGATCATCATCCAGCCAGCCTAAACACTTCTACAACTTTAAACTACCCATTTTCAACTTGAACGTCGACGACCTTTCATCGTTCCTGGCACGTTTTGAACAGACTTGCAAATCAAACCATTTGCCTGAAGAGTCATGGGTACTCAAGTTAAATGAATTCTTGGTTGGAGAACCACTGACAGCTTCTCAAAATGCTGACCCATCAATAGCTAATAACTACGGTGCTATTAAGTCCTTGCTTCTACGAAGATTTCACCTGGACGAGGAACACTGTAGGTTGAAATTTAGGGGAATTTTACCTGAATCTCCAAGGGATTTTGCAGGATTCATTGCGAATATACGCAATACATTTAACAGATGGGTTGAACTGGCAGAAGTCAACAAATCATACGACAAATTAGTTGATTTACTACTACGAGATAAGGTATTATCTTCGGTTAGCCAGCCATTTTTTGCATATTTGCAGGAGCGTAAACCAGGTACTATGGATGAGTTAGAAAAAATTTCTTTAAACTACTGTTCGGCACACCCGAATGCAACCATTTCTAACTCCTCATTAAGAGAACCTCTACCTGTGGCGTCTAATATGGCCTACAATCACAATAACAAACAAAGACATCACAGTGTAGACAGAAGCAGGTTCCAAAGAAATCACAATGTTAACTTTCAGAAGGGACATAATAATGATTTCAACAATAAAAATGAGTTCAACAGAGGTAGATCACGAGATAGAAATTATTCACCTCAAACAAACTACCACAATGGTCAACATAACACTCATTATAATCCGATCACATACTCCCAATGATAATAGTAACTGGAAGGGTAATAATCATGGCTCGAGACATCGAGATAATAGTTACTATAGAGGACGACGAGATAATTCTAACAATTATACTCGGAATCGATCTCATTCTCGGGGATCATCTCATTACAACCATAATACAGGGGCGGCAGTTACAAATAATACTACCCCTATAGCTCAGGTTCCACTTGACAATAATACAACACAGTCTTCTGCTGCATGTTTTGCTATTAATTATAATGTGGCAAATAGTTGCCAGCAATGCAATCTTATTTTTCAGAAGGCGAAAGAAACAGTGCTTAACTGCGGACATATTATACCACAGGTAGGTCTTGCAGTCAACGATGGAACAGGCCTACTAATTTTTAACAGGGGATTAGTTAATGGATCCGTCGTCTCAGTATTGAGGGATTCGGGATCCACAACGATTGGTGTACGACAGTCGCTGGTACATCCCAGCTGTGCAACGGGGGAATATGTTCGTTGCATGACGTTTGGTGGAACAATAGAGTTTTACCCCACAGCTATTATTCATGTCAACACTCCTTTCTTCACAGGAAACGTAAAAGTATGTATGCTAAAAAAGCCTATAGCTGATTTGATGGTTGGTCGTATACACGGCAGTAAAGATTGTACTCCAGATGAGATTATAGAATGGGAGAAACATAACCTATGCACTGGAAACGCCGTGACGACTAGAGCACAGACTCAACTCATGGAGAAAGTTGATGATAATAAAATGGATGCAGACAACCAAGAGGAATTTGTAGTCAATTCACCTATTGACAGGGAAACATTTGCAACCAAACAAAAAGAGGATAAATCTTTAAAAAAATTTTTTACGTTGGTTGATAAAGTTGACAATCTATCCTCAGGTAATAATAACAAACATTGTTTTGTTATTAAAAAATGGCATATTGATTAGATGTTTTCATGACAAATCACAAATGAAACAACAAGTTATGGTCCCATATACTTTCAGACGGTACATTCTTCAACATGCACATGACTCACATTGTGCTGGACATATGGGATATACTCGAACACGATCTCGAGTACTGTCTTCATTCTTTTGGCCAGGGGTGTCAAGAGATATTTCGCAGTATGTACGTTCCTGTACTACATGCCAAGAAGTGAAAGCACGTGGAGCTTTTCACACGGCGCCTATTCAGGCTTGCGATATCTCAGTGAGACCTTTTGACAAGATGGCAATAGACATTATTGGTCCATTGCTACCATCGGCCAGAGGACATAGATTCGTCCTTACGTGCATTGATTTGTGCACACGATGGCCGGAAGCTATCCCATTAAAGACCACCACTACCACAGATGTAGCTGATGCACTACATCTCATCTTTTCTAGAATAGGGTTTCCTAGAAAACTTTTATCAGACCATGGGTCACAGTTTATATCTGACACCATGAAGGAAGTCATGAAAACTTGGGACATTGATAGAAATTTAAGTAGTATTTATCATCCGATGAGTAATGGTGCGGTTGAAAGACTTAACCGTACACTTAAACAACTACTACATAAGGTTACTGCTAAGCACCCTCATGACTGGGACAGAGCACTCCCAGCTGTTCTATTTGCTTATCGGGAGGTACCGCATGAACAAACTGGCTTCTCTCCCTTTGAATTAGTTTTTGGTGCTCCCCCAAGAGGTCCTATGGGACTAATAAAAGACTTATTAATTGACGACGAGATGACTCAGGACACTCAGTCATCTTACGAGTACGTAATTAATCTTCGGAAGAACATTATTGAGTCTTGCCAGTTGGCAACAGCTTCTTCTGAGGCTGCAAAAGCTAAGGCTCGATCTCTACAAGATAAGTCTCGACGATTACGCCAATTATTCCCAGGCGACGAGGCTTATGTGTTACTTCCTCACAATAACAATAAATTATTGATATCTTGGAATGGTCCTTACAAAGTCATTGATAAAATTTCCGACGTCGATTACGTCTTAGATATCAAGGGACACAAAAAGATATTTCATATTAACATGCTCAAGCAATTTCATACACGTCCTGAACACTTACAGTCAATTTTTCATGAACTAGATGACAACACAGTATCCACTTGTCATTATACTAACTTATCTGTCATCCAGGAAGAAGAATCTTCTTTTCCTGAGGTACAGTTACCGTTACCTGTACCAGTAGTTCAACCTACTGAATCTTGGCGGGATGTAACCATCTCTTCAACGGTTACACCGCAACAGCGTCTACAGATTGCTAATCTATTACAATCTTATCCAGATGTGTTGACCGACGTTCCGGGTCGCACATCGGCTATCAGTCATGACATTACTCTCAATGACGATACACCTATTCGTGTACATCCCTATTCTGTTCCTTTACATTTCCTTGCTAAAACTACTAAAGAACTTGAACAGATGTTGTCTCTGGGAATCATTGAGACTAGTAATTCGCCATTCTCTTCTCCATTAGTGATTGTCCGGAAGAAGGACAATAACATTAGACTATGTGTTGATTATAGAAAATTAAATGCTAAGACTATAGTTGACAGCGAACCACATCCACTTATCGACGACTTACTACCACGTCTATCCAACGCAACTATATTTAGTAAGATAGACTTAACTAAAGGTTATTGGCAGATACCACTGACCGAAAAGGCTAAGTACTACACCGCATTTTCCACGCCACAAGGTCTATACCAGTGGAATGTGATGCCTTTTGGGCTTGTTAATGCGCCAGCTACCTTCATTCGCCTGATGCGACAAATTTTATCAGGTAGACCAGACGTTATTACATATATTGACGACATATGCTTGTTTAGTTCGTCGTTTGAGGAACATGTTTCGGGACTTAGATATGTTTTTGACACTCTAAGGAATTATCATCTAACTGCTAAACCTACAAAGGTGCAAATCGCGTGTAATGAGATAACCTTTTTGGGACATATCATTGGATCGGGATATATCCGAACGTTACCTAGTACAGTCTCAAAAATTCTAAACATAGCAATTCCTCAGACGAAGAAACAGGTCAGGAGTTTGTTAGGACTTGTTCAATATTACAGTAGATTCATACCAAACTTGTCATCCATCACGGCTGTATTGTCTTCATTGTTAAAAAAAGATATGCCGGTGAAGGTGACATGGACTGGTACATGCAATGAAACTTTCAACAAAATTATAAATTTGTTCTCACATGAACCAATTTTAAGACTTCCCGATGCTTCCAAAAGATTTTTCTTACGAACAGATGCTAGTAACTACGGCATTGGTGCATGCCTGCTCCAGAACCATGACGGCATTCTACACCCCACCTTATATATATCAAGAAAGCTGAAGCCGGCTGAAACAAAGTATTCCACAGTCGACAAGGAACTTTTGTCTGTGATCTGGGCAATAACGAAGCTGGAGAAATTCTTACTCGGTGCCCCCTTTACCATACAGACGGACCAACGTGCGGTCGCATCCTTGCGTCGATCCAACCACAAAAGCCAAAAACTTGCCAGATATTCAATCATCCTACAGCCATTCGAGTTCTCCATTGAACACATACCTGGCACTGAAAATTGTGTGGCAGATGCGTTGTCACGTAATCCTATTGACGACGAATAATCAACATTGACACTCTTAAACTACATCAATCAGAACTACATTGGATTGAACGAAGTATCAACTATAAAGGAACTAACCTTGCCTTCAATTTAAACTTTATAAACACTATATGCATCACAGAATTGAACGACAAGACAATCAAGGTATATATACTTACATTCGAACTTCGTATAATATCCATACACGATATACGAATATCATTGAACAATCATGGAATAATATCTGACGACAAGTCGAACTTATTATCCTATGGACTCTTAATTCTTCGATGCAGTTATAAATGACATTTCTTTCCGACGTGGACATTTGAACACTTTTGCCTAAAAGAATTCATCAGGATCAAGACTACGGATGGATCATCATATCCTATACTAATTAATTAGTTAACTTAACTTCTTAATTGAATTATTATCAATAAAATGAAAGGTGAGAAAAAAAATTAAATGAAAAAAAAAAAAAGAGAACGAAATACTAAAAAGAAGAAATTATGAAAAGAGAAAATAAATCTCACACAAGTATTAGATTAATAATTTTTTTTTTTTAATGTACCTATACAGTATTTAGTTAGTTAAGTTAGTTAGTTATTATTCACTAACACTTAACACACACAATTAAGTTAAAACTTATATTCGAATTTCTTTCTATTTCTTCTTACTTAGTTTGTCTTTTCTTCTCTCATAACATCGCGTGAAATTAGAATCTTAATAATTTAACTCTTAATTTAATTAATTAATTTAATTTTAATTAGTCAAATTAATTCCTATATGACATACTAATACGACAGACCTTACTTTAATTTAATTCTATCATTCACTATTAACATTGGACATTTATTTAGTTGATATAATAATATGTATCATATTGATATATAACGTTAGATGACTATGACAAATAGTTAGTTGACACGACCGCAACAGTTCTACTCAGAACATCGTCGGCCATATGTCACAATTGTGTTAAATTTTTTTGAAAAATTGTTAAGTCGGATAGATATTGAAAAAAAATCTATCGATTTTTTTTTTCCCCGGTGTACAGGGAATTGTTACGGTATATGATATTAACGCCGTCTGCTAAAGGTTACCAGACGTGCAATTGTAAAAGGTTAAGGCATTTAATATATTGCGATAGAGGTTTCAATTTTGAACGCTTTAGACACGATCGATTATGACGTGTATAGAGTTGTTTAGGACACAGTCGGTAACTAAGAAACGCTACCCTTTTCACATTGACCGTCAAGCTGTTAAGACGCGTATGACTTTCCTTCCAATGTTGGGCATGGTATTGCCATACAGATATATTTTATGCAAGTACGGACATGGGTCAGTCCATTGCTATTACGAAGATTTGAAATGATTAAAGGTCAGTACGAAGTGAAAATTAAGGAAGGATGAATTACAGTCCATAGTATTTGATTTTGCCAGACTCATAGACTCACTGTCGGCCGTTGGAAACCCCAACCGCGCGTGCATACAGCTATGACAATCTGCATACAGTAATTTGATTATTGGACAAGGACTGATAGGATATCTACATATCTATGCCATATATTTTCAAGTTATAATATGTACCTTTGTGATCAACATGCATGAATCGTCTTGACGTGTAATCTGTATTAAATAATTGTGGACTCAATGGAACCGACTTGTCACATCAATCGTATTCCAAGGTTCAATTATTATTCAGAATCTTCCACCCCTGCATTCGCGTAATCTTACATAGAAGGCACGATACACGATCACTCAAGAATATCAAGAAGATAAAACAATGGCCAGAATTTATAACTACTTTATTGACATTACATGGAACATTGTTCAGAGCTAACCAAACCACTACTTGCAACAGACCACTTGCAACAGTTACTAAGACTATCTGTGACCTTACCTATTTCAGGTATAATGTTCTATTTCGTTAACAAGCCAGAAAGTTTGATGTTAACACGGAGCGAAGTCACAGTGTCGATAACACAACTTGTATGTAACACACTGCTAACACAAATGAATACACCGGGAACGAACAATAAAGCAGGCAAATACAGCAGTTTCGCCTACAATATTAGTTCTAAGAACTCAAAGCTGAAACTGAAACTAAAAACCGCTCAGACGAATTAAAGCAGTGTTTCTTATCCTTTCAGGTGCTTGTACTAAGGTGACCAGACAGTCCCGGTTTTCGACAATTTTTTATAATTTGTCCCGACTTTTTTTTTTTTATGCAATCCGGGACGCCAATTTGTCCCGGTTTTGGACGAATTTGCCAATTTGGCATAAATCTCACAGATTAAAAAAAAAAAATTATTATTCCGTGGCTGACTTGAGGGAATTTTTAATTATTAGTGAACTGGCGCCGAAAAAGCACAAGAGGTTGTCAGGACCGCGAATTAGTTTTGTAGTTCCAATGTGATATTAGCAGTTATTTGAAATTTTAGGAAGTGGTAAAGTACCAAGATTTTGCGTACGGTATACGTTTATTTAATTTAAACGGTGAACTATTTGTGCATATTTTGTTATTGTTGTAAGAAAATGCTACCAAAGCGTAAATACAGTTTCAATGAAGATTTACAAAAGGAATATCCGTTTATTAAAAAGAGTACATCAAACTTCAATGTAAACGATGCAATATTTGTGCCTCCGGGTTTTCGATAAGCCATAGTGGACGTGGTGATATTAAGAACCACATAAGCAGTGAGAAACATAAGAGGGCCGTCGTTACAGCTGCATCAAGCTCGTCGTTAACCACTTTCTTCAGAGCTGATAAAATTGGTGACCAAGAAGAGCAATGAGCTGCTATAGAAGGCGCCTTTGCATACTATACAGTGCTACACAATCATACTTTCAGGTCTATGGATTGCACATCAAAATTACTTCAGGTTGCTTAAGAGCCAAAATTTGCATGTGCACGTACGAAAACAGAAGCCATTATTCGAAATGTCTTGGCACCCCATATTCTGAGTTAAGGTGTGACCTAGAAAAGTCTACATTTATTTCTGTACTGACAGATGCATCCAACCACAAAGAATTCAAGATTTTTCCTTTGCTTGTCAGATACTTTGATCACAGTAGTGGAGTGAAAATTAAAATATTAGAGTTAGTCATTGCCAGGTGAAACATCTGATATTGTAAGTAGTTTTCTTAATGACTGCATAACTGAAAATGGTTTAGACAGGAAAGTAGTTGGATTATGAGCAGACAACACAAATTCCAATTTTGGAGGTGCTGAAAGGAAAGGACAGAACAATGTTTTCAAAAAACTGCAAGAAAACCTTGGACATCGTCTTATTGGAGTTGGGTGTGCAGGTCATATTTTCCACAACACTGTTCGAACAGCTGCAGATGTACTGCCTGTTGATGTCGAGCTGATTATTGCTAACATTTATCTACTCTTCAAATCATACACAGTACGAGTTGAAAGACTCAAGGAGTTTTGCAAGTTTGTGGAAACAGACTTCTAGATGATCTTAGGTTATGCTCAGACTAGGTGGCTTGCTCTGCTGCCTGCTGTTGAAAGAGTTCTTCGGATGTTCCTGCCTCTAAAATCATATTTTCAATCTCAAGACAGATGCCCAGTTTTTATACAGACATTCTTTGAAAATCCTCTATCTGAGGCATGACTTGTTTTTGTTCACAGTCAGGCCTCTCCATTCCACGAAGCAGTGCAAAAAATAGAGGGACAGACGGTCACTGTGTTTGAAGTCATTGACAGCATCAGCAGGTTGAAAACTATTTTGAAGTCCAAACTGGAAGACTGTTTCTTGCCATCAAGAGTTAAGCTAATCCTTGAAAAGCTGGAAATGGAAGGACTTCCAAAGGAGCATGTGAAAAAGTTTCATGCTAGCGTTTCTTCGTTCTATGAAACAGCTTTCAATTATTTGAATAAATGGACTGCAACAAATTTTCAAGACCTAGAATCCTACAGCTGGGTAACGCTGAACAGAATACCAATTTTGGCAGATATTGAGATATCATCATCACTAGTGATTCAAACATTACCTTCAGCATACTTTACAGAAACTGAAATTTATGACGAATATGTCTTTTTTTTTTTTTTTTTTTTTTTTTTTTTTTTACCAGCGGCACTTGGGCTTTCAGTCCTTCGGCCCAATGACATGTCATTGCGAGGCTGGGGAACCTGAGGACTTTCCTTCCAACCCGGTCAGGAGCTTCGCTCCTTCCCATCCACAGAGGGTTTATCACAGGAGCCGTTCAGGTTATTCAGTCAAATTTCCGGCCGTAAACATTTCTTCAAACGCTGACGCCCGGGTTTGAACCATGAACACCTACCTGGTCGCCAGTACAACGCCGAAGCCATTACACCAGCGCGGCTCCCAACGAATATGTCTATATGAAGCAGTTTGTTACTTCTCAGAAAATTAGTGAATGAAGTGCCAAAAAAAAAAAAAAAGCATTGCCACCACAACGTTGGATTGAAATGGTTTCCCACTACAAAAACAATAATGTGACATTTTCAAATATTTTGAAGTTGGTAGAGTTTTTTTTTTTTTCTGTCTACCGGGAACAAATGCTGCCACAGAAAGAGTGTTTTCTTTGATGAACAGATTATGGGCAAGTGATAAAATACAGCTAGGTGTTGAAACTTTGAAAGCTATGTTGACAATCAAAGTGAACTGTGAGGAAACATGTGTCGAGTTTTTTAAGATGCTGCTTGCAAAGAAGGACCTATTGATAAAAATCCACTCATCTGAAAAGTACAGTAACTCAGCTTCACCTTAAGTAAGGATTATTGATGTTTTTCTCTCTTATTAGTTTAAGTAGTTAAACTTATACAGTAAAATGTATGTTATTCAATGTTATTCAAATGTATATATAAAATGTATATTATTTTAAATTGACATCAACTTGATTGTTCCGGGACTTGTCCCGACTTTTGACCTTTTCTTTACCCTTTTGTCCCGATTTTTTTGCATTGAAATAGGTCAAATCTACTATTTTGTCCCGGATTAGGGTTTTGAAAATATGGTCACCTTCCATGTAGGCTACGACATGTTAAGACATCTCGAACCTGATTACCTTCTAGCTCAGAGGTTCTCAACCGGTGTTCCACGGAACCCTAATGTTCCGCTAAATGTCGCTAGGGGTTCCGCGATACATCGTAATTTTAAAAAAAAAATTAAACGTCGTTTTTGTTGAACTTTGCTTTCGCCTGGCGATGTTAAAGGTCACAGTGGTGGGCAGTGACCGAGCAGCGCAGTATGACATTGCGGAATAGAACCGTGTTCACTCTTGCACATACAGTATTTCATTAGCATTTTGTAGAGTAGAAATTTGTTATAAGACTTTCAGTCCTACCTGAATAAGGTAAAAAAAAAAAAAAGTCAGGTGTGAAAATAACAACAGAAAAAACTGAAGTTTCATCTACATACACTACTGACTAGAATTAGAGTTGATACCCTTTATGGGGAGGGGATAACAAGACAAACAGAGTAGGCTAACAAATTGGCCAAAATAAAAAGGTCCACAGACAAAAAAATCATTTGTGTCTCAAAAGATTATTGACAGTTTTAATTGGAGTATTATATTTATAACTTCCTGTACCATGAGCTGTAGATATAATCATTTTTAATGCAGGAGTTCCATGAGACCTGAACATTATTTTAAGGGTTCCTTCAGAATACAAAAATGTTGAGAAAGGCTGTTGTAGCCAGATAAAGATGTCAAACATTCGCAAAAAAAAAAAGATAAAAATGTGCATTTTTGCACGAAATGAAATGAAAACTATCATTTCACTTATATATTTAGAGTATACACTAAGCTCAGGAAATGGGAAACTGGTCGTTAGAGGCACTTGCATTAAGAGCTCTTTTATGAGTAATTTCCAACGTTTTCTTTCTTTGTCAGCTGTAGATATCGTGGCAATAATGCTGTTGAATATAAGCCACATTTCAAATACCAGTTTTAAAGGCTAATTATAGGTACACTACATTTATTGCATTCATCTTGTCAATGTTTTATTTTGTACAAAATACATTTGAGTTATTTTTACTATAATATGTTTATGATGATTCACCATCTAAAATATATGGCATATCTCACATACCCAGACGTCGGGTCGCGCAACCCCAGAGGTTGCATGCCCCTCTCTTTAAGTAGCAGTGGATTAAAGAATTAGTATTATGAAATCGCTTTTTGAAAACAAATTGTGTCCAAGTGAAGAGAGAAATTGGCACGTGCATTCTTGATTCCCTAATTAATAAAACTGAGTACGTTCTGTGTGTGAACGAATTAACGTTCCCCGTAAATATAGCACACTATAAAACAAAGTAAGAGAGAAGATGAGTTTTATTATTGACAGTGTTTATTATTGGTTTTTAATTCAAAGTGTTATTGAAACTGTGGATCATACAGATAAAACACCCCGTCTTCATGTGACTGAGACTACAACCGCTAGAGCTACACACATGGTCAATCATAGATTATTGCAGCATCAGATGGTGCAGAACCGTGGAGTGTCTCAGAGCGTCATCTCGACGTTGTGGTGAAGATTGCAGGACACAGAAACGTGGTCCAGGCCACCAGGACAGGGTCGTCATGGAGTTACAAATTCAAATGTCGATCCGTACCTTCTGATTATGACAAGACGCAATAGCTCTAACACTATCTTCTTCTTTGATTCTTAGCCGCCGACCGTCAAAGCATTCAGTGGCCATGGAAACCCTAACACTATCAGGCAAGTGAAAATGAACCTGAGAGATGTCATCGTTTCCGCATGTCGGATCAGACTTTGAGAAACCGGTTACACTAAATTGGATTTCATGCCAGAGTCTCAGCCATGATATTAACTGCACATCCCCGGAGATGTCGACTTGCCCTTGCAACCAACAATCGGCACTGTTAACTCCGGGAATCAAAGCGAATTTGCCCCAGAAAGTAGACAAAAAGGTTATTTTTGATTTGCATATAATAATTGTGTTTTAAATATTTATAAGCCTTTTTACTTCGATATTCTTTTTGAATTATGTGTTTATCTGTAATAGTTTATGAGTTATCAATGTTCAAAGAGAATCAGATAAGTGTTTTAACATTTTAAAAACTAAACTTTAACGAAAACAGGGCCTGCGATTCACAGTTCCGGTGATATTTTCTACAGTTTTAAAGCTATAGCCTTCAAATTCTGCACACTTATAGCCCATGTTATCCGTTATGGCATGAACCTCCACCTTTTTCTTACATGGTATAGAAACAGATATTGCTATACAAAGTTCTAAATTTTTGCTATTTAAAAGGGTCATATTGCAAGAGCCATATCTACCAAGCTCATTGGGGTAGACATTTTTGGGTGCTTCGCGCCTTAGGTAGCGATGTTATGCACATCATCTGCTGGTTTGGCATTCTTTGCACTTTTTATGTGAGTGAAATTCATTCCCAGGTGCACTGGGGGTTTTCCTTTCATTTTTTTTCATCACTTCATGTTAATTAATTATTTTCACATAAAACATTAAAATTTATAAAGTCAACTTTGTTCATCATAAAATATAATATCTCTTGTAACATGTGGACAAATTTTATATCAACAAATTCGTTAGTTTTTTTTCTGTTAATTTTTTAAAAAGATAACCCATTTTTGGCTGGGTGTGCCCCCTTAGCGAGCGAGATATGAGTATATGAGGACAACTGCTGTGAGACGTGGGTAAAACGGTAGAATGAAAAAAAAAAAACACACACACACAAATAGTAATACGTCTTACAAAGCAAAAGGGCAAGGAAAAAAAAACCTACGTTACGATCACAAGGCCTTCGTCAGGGACAGACAAACAAGAGACAGAAGGGGGGAAAAGTGAGAATTAAATGGAGAACATGAAACTGTAGAAATAAGAGAAAAATACTCCATGATAGTGTCATATGTTGGAGCAAAGATGGATGTCATCAAAGCGGAAGTGGACAGTACATTAAAAGCAAAAATAATGAAAACAAGGACTGGAAAACAGAAGACACAAATATATATTTATATATGTATAATCAGATGCAGGACAAATTGAAAACACCCAATGAGAGGTCACAGCAATTGGGTCTGAAAATACACAAGGAAAAGACAAAAATAATGAGAATAAATGTAGGTTATGGTAACAGGGTTGAACTTGAAGAAACACCACTAAAAGATGTAGAATCGTACACATATCTTGGAAGTAATATAGACAAAGTTGGAGGGACAGACAGTGATATCAAAATAAGAATACAAAAGGCAAGAGGAGCTTTCATTGCATTGGGAAATATATGGAGATCAAGAGAAATCGGATCCAACACGAAAATAAGAATCTTCAACTCAAATGTGAAGTCAGTCCTATTGTATGGCTCTGAGACATGGAGAAAACAAAGACAACTACCAAAAAGCTACAGACTTTCATAAATGGGTGCTTGCGTAGAATAGAGGGATTAAAATGGTATGACAAGGTTACCAACGTGGAACTGATGGCAAGAACTGGACAAGTGCCAGTGGAACAAGAGTTGAGAAGAAGACGATGGCGATGGATAGGACACACATTGAGGAAACCTGTTGATAGCATTACAAGGTGGTCCTTGATCTGGAACCTCCAGAGTAAGAGAGGCAGAGGTAGACCAAGAAGCACACGGAGAAGAGAGCTGGAAACAGAGGTTAAAACGAGGAGGAGAACATGGAAAGAACTCCTGTCTCTTGTTTGTCTATTCCTGACGAAGGCCTTATGGCCGTAACGTAGGGTTTTATTCTTGCCCTGTTTTCTTATAAGACGTATTTGTGTGTGTGTGTTTTTTTTCATTCTTAGCGAGCGAAAGCAGGTTTAAGGTATCGGACATACGACAGACATAAACGAATCTGCAGGAGGTAACATTCATCATCATAACGCTTTGATGGCGGCTTAGTCACAGTGTAAGGAGGCAGAATAGAATATATACCTTGGTGACTCCCAGTAGCTGTTGGAATTCTTTTTACCTGCGTATATCACCCAAGTATGCAATCTTTGCCCGGTTTAGTTGCCGGTGTCTACGAAGACCTAAGCTGATGTCCCATTTCACATCATTCATTTTTACGTTGCTTGAAAGAGCTCAGTAAGAATAGTATCTGCTCGAGAATATATGATCATGAGACCTAAAAGGTGGCAGATATACAGTCGACCATAACATCTAATAGTTTGTGAGTCATAACATCTAATAGTTAGTTGATCATAACGTCTAATAGTTACACTAGTTTTTTTAGGGGGGGGGGGGGCGGGAGAGGTGCGTGAGGTTGGGGTGGGAAGTGTTAGTTTGTAAAATGTTACATTCCAGCTGAGCTTATCAGAACCTGAATATTGGATATCCGGAGATAGAAAATAATATATTCCTACCACAGTAGTAATATCCATATAGTTGGGAGCCGCGGTAGCATTGTGGTTAGTGCACTGGCTTCCTAGCTCAGTGGTCTATGGTTCGATCCCCAGATGAGGTGGGATTTTTTAAGGCCGCAAACGGCTCCTGGGTCGACCCAGTCCCAATTGGGTACCAGAGCAATTCTGGGAAGGTTACGGCGGCCGGCGTGATGCTGACCACATCACCCCTAGTGTGCCGATGGTCAAGAAAATATGGGCCTAACACCATATTCCCAATATGCCTCAATGGGCGTGTAACGGGTTCCTTTACCTCTTTTTGTACCACAGTAGTCACGCCAGTTGTGGTTTGGAGTCTCGCGCTGTGTATTTGATCGAGCAATATGAAAAGTTGTTGAATGAGCTAAGTAGTACTCTAATCACACAAGATAATTGGATCATGGAAGAACTAGAACGTCTATGTAAAAACCTAAATACAGTCACAGCTATCAAGACAGGAGAACGTGCTCAAAATAAAGTAGAACAAGAATTATATTTTCAAATTTTAAGTCTCTCTCCATTTCATCAAGGCATGGCACACAAACTCTGCTGTTTTCATCTACATAATAGCCCCTTCAGCCATAACTGACTATGGGAATGCGCCCCTGAGGTGACAGCCATCAGCTGCTTATTTTCCCGGTGTTTCTTTCGACGTTTTCTCCTCTCTTCTGTTTGTTGTGTGAGCTTCTTTTCGCCCAATCTGAGATGGCGTCCCCATTTGATGCGATCGGCAGCTTTGTCGTGATTTGGTCTGTCTTACAACATGTCATACCGTAAACCATACTGTGGGAAACGGACCGATACAATAGCCAATGAAAACGCTCCCTTCTTGGTGTGTATAATGAAACATTTTATGCTTAACATGGAGGCCCATTTTGTGCAACTTATAGTCCGTAGATATTAAATTTCAAAAGGACCAAAGAATTTAAAACGGGAAGGAGTATATATTTCAACAATGGGAATGTTACTTTAGAGGTAGGTGCAAAGACTTCCTCGAATATTAGTTTAGATAAAGAGAAAGATCGTGTAAAATGACATCTATGTATCAGGGTAGTCCCCGATTTAGATTATTAAAGTCTGCATAGATTTAAATGCATTTTGCTACCTAAATAATTATTATATAAATCGGTAGAGGAAAATCCCCAGAATAAATTAAGATTTAAATAATCAAAATCGGCCCTGAATTAAGAAAGATAATAAATCTTAAAAATTTTGCACATTGAACTGAAGGCAAAAAAACGGCCCAGTTTTAGATTTTTAACACCGCTTTTACCCCATGCCATCCGAGACGGAATATGTAGTAGTATATAAGTCCTTGAACTTGGCTGAATTGAGGCCACAATTATTTGAAAGCAAGCTGAACAGAAGAGAGCGGTAAACGTGTTACTGTCATATACTTTGCCACTGCATCTGCATAGCAGACCTAGATGCCCATTAACAGCCTGTTACAGCTTGTGTGTACTGCCCGAGGGTAAGAAAGATATATATATATATATATATATATATATATATATATATATATATATATATATATATATATATATATATATATATATATATGTTTATATAATTATGTAATTTTTCTGTGATTAATCCACTTGTGCGTTAGAAAGTTGTGATATGTGTTAAGAAAAAAATTACAGGACTAGTGTGTTGCCGGCAGAAACCGCCAGCAAATGTGTACAGTTAAGAGGAAAGCTAGCCTTGTAAATGTGTAGAATAATTGAGAATGATGGCCAAAGAAAGCCTGTAAGCTTGATAAAGTATTTATAGGAGTATTTCTTAAAGGAACGACACACTTATCAGGACCATAAGAAAGGATGACAGGATTTGTTAAAATGTATTGATCAAGGTGACACTTAGTAGTTATACTAGACCAAATCATTGTATGGAAGCGAATCATGGACAAATGGATCTATGGAGTTATAAGGAAAGTGTAGTCACATTGAACTGGCTGTGAGTGGTGTCGAGGTAAATTGTCCTGTGCATATGTTAGCACAATGTCTGACACTGTTCGTCATGTCCCTTGTATGTGATGATAGGGTGGTGATGGAACATATAGAGGTTGTGTTTAATTTTTTTTTAGGTTTTATCCTACAACTACCAAAATTGTTCGAGACATCCACTTCTGTGTGACTCTGTGGTGTGAAAGTTCTTGATGATCATAGAGCAAGTACCAAGATTTCCCAGCCTGGAGCTTTAGATCTGGAGTGTTCAGTGCTAGAGAGTGATTCATCTCAACAAAGTGGATAAGCAAATCCACTGGTCGGCATATCCAGAGACTATATTTCACAAGTAAAATTCAAATAACACAACCTAGTGAGTGATGATGACTCATGGTGGACATTATTAAAATGATTACTAACTCCACAGTCCAGTGAATGTGACAAAACCTATGTGTAATAGATAATTAATATGGGAAATAGAAATTCATCATATTGATCCATTTTGATAATTGATAGTTGAAAGAAAAATGCATCATCTTGATCTATTTTGAAGAGTGACATTCCATGTTTATTTATTTTATTATGTAAAAACATTTGAATTCTTTTTAAGTTACCTATCCGAAAAGATAAACGGTATAGGATCAATAAATTGTAAATATGTACATTCAGTCTTGCTGAATTATTTAAATTGAGTTAAAGTTCTGTTTGATATATGATGATAGGACACTCTTTACAGAGCGATACAACAGGAGGCAATCTGATTATCAGAAAAAGTCACCCCATCCGACAAGTGTTTCGGCCCAGTATACTCCTTTACACTCTAAGGGGGGCGGGCCCACTTGGGTCATGACTCCCAAGCGTCTCAGCCTCCTATTGTCTTGTATCGAAAATGAACCCATTTCACTTATGGTAGCAACTTTAAAATCCACACCTCCGCCAGCCGTGGAGACAATTGTGAAAGTAACAAAGAGAAGACAAACTATTCCGTTCGTTCCGTCACACATCACAACTAAGGACACACACTGAGACACCTGCGCGAAGCCGACGAGGCTAGCCACTGCGCGATAGCAACTGAAATTCTGTGCCTAACACCTCTTATAATATACGCCGCCTGTTGCCCCTCAGTCACAGCCCGTTCACTAGTACACCAAAAAACTCAACGTATTGTGGACTTAGAAACATTCCTGGTGTTTTCTGTACCGCAGCGTTTACTGTCACGATTTCCATTGCCCATTGCGATTGTTCCACAGCCAGCCTGATGCCTTTTCGGCAGTTTCACTAAGTCTCTTCATTGCCCTTGTTCTCGACTGTCCCCTCAGCCCCAACAGTTTCAATAAATCATACACTGATGTAGCCACAAGCCCTCTTGCGCCCATCTCAACAGCCATGACCCTTGCAGTGAACCCATCGTATCTCAGATCCGCGGCCAGATCATTATACTTGGCCGCTTTGAACGACTGTTGCTCGTCCAATCTGGATTCAAATGGCACGGTCAGTTCAATCAGTATAACCTGAAGCGCTGCTGAAGAATGAAGTACTATATCCGGCCGTCTCCGCGATTTTCTGATACTCTCTGGATAGGCCCCTCGTCCAGCTAGGTCTACCGCCATCTCCCAATCGTTTGCCCAGTCAAGAAGAGATGGTAAACTGCTACCAGGTTTACTCGGTTTGGGGTGTGCTGACTTTCCTGCCCTCAGAAAGTATGTATTTGCGGTGCTCGGCCTGGGTAATCTATTCGCCTTCATCCTTGCCAGGTCTATTGTCGCAGCAAGCTCAATTAACACTTTGTTATGGCGCCAAGTGTATCGCCCTTGCCCTAATGACACCTTACACGCTGAGAGCACGTGTTCAAGTGTCTGCCTCCCCTGGCACAGAGGGCACTGCTAATCATCCAACTTCCCCATTTCACAAGGTTTGTGGCCGACGGCAGCAGGTCATACATTGATCTAACAACGAAGCTGAGCCTAAGAGGTGCCACATGCCATATATCATTCCATGTCAAGGACCTCTACAGGGCTCGTTCCCAAGTAGTCCATTGGCCTTGTTGGACCTGCTACACTGTTTTTTGCAACCTCTTATCATTCTCAGCTCCTCGTATCTCCTGAACTATCATGTCTCTGCGCTCCATGCTTGATGCCTTGGACTACCAGCAGATATCTCCATGACCAAATCCCCGTTTATTCGTTTGTGTGTATCCGATTACTTCCCTCAGTTTGAGTGACTCTTTGGCAGCATTAACAGCTTCTTTCACTCTCCACTTCCTTCCCGTTTTCAGTGTGGGCTGAATGGACTTAATCACGTCATCAGCTGACTCGCTTAGCATCATTGCAAGCCTTGCCTTTCCAACTTTGTACTCTTCAACAACTGACTTGAAGGAAAGCAGAAGTTTTGACTTTTTGCAGTACAGTGCTACATCTGACAGACCTGGTGGAACCCCTAGCCATTTCCTCATGAACTTGTTGACCTTTTGCTCTATAGCTTCCACTGTACTTGTGCTTATTTCATATATAAGCAGTGTCCAAAGGAACTTCGGTATCAACATAAACTGGAGGCACCAAAGTGTGAACTTTCCAAAGAGTCTGCTTTGGTCTATGATCTGTAGTCCTCTGTCTGCCATTTCTATTGTCTGTTGCACTGCCTTCGAGTCTTTTAATGAGGCATCGTACACACTGCCAAGACTTTTAACAGGTTCCTCAATGACAGTAGGGATTCTTTGGTTGGAAACCGTGAATATGACCTCTGCTATCTTCCCTTTCCTGACTGAAAGGCTTCTCGACTTCTTGGGTTTGAAGCTCATGCTACACCAGCTGACTAGTTCATCCAGGCGTGCTAACATCCTTCGGGTCTGATGTTCATCTGATGTCAGAATTGTTGTGTCATCCATAAATGCTTTGAGCGGTGGCATGTGACACATTCCGCCGAGCTTTGGACCTATAGCCATTCTTTCAGCCACATTGAGGATAACCTGCATAGCCATCACGAATAGTATCGGAGAGATGATACATCCCATCGCAATTCCAACTTCAAGGCCAATCCACTTCGTTGTGTTCTCTCTGGTTGAAAATCTGTCAGAAAACCCTGCGAAATACAGCTTCAGCATTGCTGAAATCTCTTGTGGAACATGATACATTTCTAGGGCCTGTCACAACATCTGGTGTGGAACGGATCCATAAGCATTCGCTAGATCCAACCAGATTACATGGAGGTTTGTTCTGTCAGACTTTGCCTTTTGGATTGCTTCCCAGATCATTGTGGCATGCTCTAGACATCCTGGTGTACCGGGGATACCTCCTTTCTGAATGGTAGTGTCAATGTACCAATTTGCCAGGAGGTATGTAGTGAGTCTTTTCGCCATCACTGAGAAGAATATCTTCCCTTCCACATTGAGTAGTGAGATTGGCCTGAACTGACTGATGTCTGTGGAATTTTGTTCCTGCGGGATGTAGACTCCGTTCCTTATACACCACATATGGAACACCATTAGGACCTGGAGCTGACTTGCAACGAGCTTTCTGGACAATGCTTTCTACCTCTTGCACCGTTGGGGGCTTGGTGTTAAATTCAGCTCCTGGCTTACACCGACCATTTAAGCCTGCTTCTGAATCTGTCATGTCATTCTAATGTGTTCTTCCAGGTCTTCTTTCCTGATGTTTAGCTTACCCGACCGTGGCTGCTCAAACAGCTCTTTTGCAAACTTGAAGGGCTCCCTGAAGCATCTTTCCCTATCCCTTCGAGTCTTCCTTCTCTTCCTGCACAACCTTTCTGCTCTACACAGGGCATTATGTTGGCCTTTCAGGTGCTCTCAAACCTGTCGTAACCCTTCTTTCTATGTGGCAACTGCCTTCTTGAACAGTTTTCGGGCATGCTTCTTCTGTTTCTTGATTTCTTCTATTTTAATTTGTCTTCTACTTTTTCGTGGTGGGTTACTTTCCCTTGCCTCCCTGACTCCGAACACTTTGCGACAGTGCAGATAGATTATGTCGCCGAAGATTTCCAGCTTCTTCTCCAAAGTTATAAGCTTCAGGTTGTTATCCAACTCTTTTGCCAAGGCTTCGTCCAGCTGTTCCCAAAGCCCTTTTGTACTGACAGGTGGAAACTTGATTGCATCTCTCTTCCCGTCCAAGAAGTGTGTGAGACCATCATCAGGCAGATCAACTTGAATGTACTCAGCACTGTGGATTGACTCCTGGCTGCGTTCTTCTAACGTCTTATCCGTCGAGACAGAGCGCTGTTGATCTCCCCCTGATGATCTCCCACACCCCTTTTTCGTTCTGTGGATTTTCACTCCTCTCTGAGTAGAGAATTTCCTACCACAGGCACATGGAAATTCCAGCCGTTGTTCAGAGCTCGAAGTAACGGGTCTGGTCGATTCCTTTGAGGTGCCTGTGGATTCATCATCCCCCCCCCCCCTTTCGGTGAATCCTGGGGGCATCTATCATTTGTGGGTTTTGTAGCAGTTGTTATACAGCTTACGGGGTGCTAACCCGGTCAGCCGGTTTCTAGTCTTTCCCAGTGTCATCTGTCTTTCCAGAAGTCAATCGGTCTTTTCCCGATCGTCACTGGTTTAACCATGCAACTTTGATAGGAAACTCTTTACAGAGCGATAAAACAGGAGGCAAAATGATCATCAGAAGCAGTCCCCCATCCGACAAGTGTTTCGGCCAGTATACTCCTTTTTACTCTAGGGGGGGGGGGGGGGCACTTGGGTCATGACTCCCAAGCGTCTCAGCCTCCTGTTGTCTTGTATCGAAAATGAACCCATTTCACTTATGGTAGCAACTTTATATATTGTTATCCATTTAATTAATTAATCCCCTAGCAGAGTAAATACAAATAATAATAAACATTATTCAAGGGAGGATCTTGAGAGGTAGCACTTCAATTCGCCGGTCAAATCCTGAGGGACTAATTGGGTCACAAAAACGTGACGGTCCCACATCCCAGACGAAAGGCTAATGACAGTGTTTGTACAACATGTCAGTAATCCTTTACAATTCTACAGAATAATAGACTTGCAGGTTGGAGGTGCGGATAAACCACAAAATGTCCAGACAAGACGGCCGAATTGTGCCGAGTCTTATAACGACGGTTGAATTACGTGGGATAGGCAAGTCAGATAATCCCCCAATCCGGGAGGACATGTTGAAGTGTGAGAGACGTAACTTGATCAAGTAATAATCGGATGTTTACAGCCCAATGTTAGAAAAGTAACGTTTGAAATTTTGGATTAGATGAGTCATGCAAAATATTTCTTCATAAAGTTGCCATCAATTTAAACATTCAAATAAGATTGGCTAATACTTTGAGGCGCGAATAACAATTACGTCGATTGGGCATTTGTCCCAACAGCCAAACAAGGCGGGGGACGAAAACTTGCAATATAATCTGACACTTTTTGCAAGTCTAGTTCCCTGTGAGAATCGCTTGCCAAGACGACAACCGGACCTTGCAAAGTTAAGCCTAGAATCAGAATTCCATTTATCAGACCGGACTTTGTTGGAACATTTTGAAGGACTTAAACAGCCCAGGAAAAAATCTACCATTTTACACAAGGAAAACCGGGATCTGAGAAAACTGAAAACACAGAGTGACAGTGAGAGCGTATTGTTAAAGTAACGACCCCCAAGAAACGCGTAAAAGGCCTTTGCAAGTGCCTTAACCTACTTCTCTGAGCATACAGTTTGTGAGCCAAGATTGGCTTGGTGGTACCAGTTGAGGGTACTATCTCTGGAACAAGAAGTGAACAAGTGACCTGCAGTCGAATCTAGATACCATCATCATCTTCTTCTTTCTACAATCTTGACCAGCGACTAGCGTGATCAGCGATCCAGTCTACCAAGAGCCAAAACATCAGAAAGAGCAGAACCGTCACTGACAGCTAAGTAACAAATAAAAGCTGCCAAATGACCTCCTTTACAAACTATCATTCCATCACATAGTGATGATACTTTTTCTTATCTATAATTATTCATGTTTTTAAAACCTTGTTAAAAGCTAAGAGATTATTAAATCTGTTATTTGTAAATATACAAATTTAACGTTAATTTAATCATTTTGAATGTACTGCATGTTTGTCTCAGTCAATTTACTAAAGACACTCTAAACAGAGCTATACCCGAATAAGAAGAATTCCACTGAGTAAATCAGGGTGGGGGCTTGAACGAGCTGAAATTAATAATTGCTTAATTCTTCATAAAAGGCGGCGGATTAGATATAATTTAACAATTGTCCTGCCCGACACAACATTGTTCTTGACTTCTGAAATATCTTATGAATATTATCTTGAGATAGAAGCATCATTATCCTTCTATCTACAACTCTGCAAAGAGTAATATTGTGCGGAGGTAGAGACCTTTGAAGACCCATATTAAATACTCTTGAGTTTTGGCCACTGTTGGACCATTACTGCAAAGCAGGGGAGGCAAATTGCGTGACATATCCAATGTTCCTTTTTTTTCTAATCTCTTGCATTTTATAACCATTTCTTATGATCCAACGGCAGTCATTGATGACATAATGATGTACTATGAACTGACTTAGTTAATGTGATATGTCATTTTTTATTTTAAATCGCTTTCTGACATCGTAGTTCTTTTTCCAGTCTTTGTTTAATGGGTCAAAGGAGAATTTGACGAAATGAAGTAACTATTCTAGACTTTAGGCATACGTTGAGTTGGGCCTTCTGCAAATAGATAACCGTGGAGTTGTGTTCGTTCAGAACGTTGGTGTGACACTTAATGACGCGTTAAACAAAGAGAGAGGGTGTGTGGGTATAAGCGTGTGACTTCCGAGGGGCTTATGTAAACGTTGCGTCGAATCTTCTTAATTTAGGCGGAAATACGTCTACTCCACAGGCATAACGGTACGTGTCAACGGTCATAATACAATACATAATTTAACTTAACACGACATAATAAAATTCAAACATTGTCCAGAGATCTCTAAGGAAACACTACAAGAACAGAACTTCTGCTCCCTCACGCATTCCGCAACAGCCGACAAATATTAGGTTGTGTATTAGCTAGCTGGCAATGGACCCCAGAAGGAAAGCGAAAAACAGGACGGCTAAAAGCCACCTGGCGGAGAGTTGTGGAGGCAGAGATGCTGAGCGTGAACCAGAGCTGGGGCATAACACAAAGGATGGCTGTCACCTAGCAAAGTGGAGACAGTGTATTGCTGCCATACAAGACGCCACCAGGCGTGATGGTCACTGATTGCTTTGTTAGTTAGTGGGCAAAGACCAAAAAGGTATCTTCTACAGACAATTAGTAGATGGCAAGAGAACAGTTGGGCGACCACAGCTGAGGTTCAAAGATGTGTGCAAGAAAGATATGAGGACACTGGACATGAATCCAGCAATATGGGAGGATGAAGCTGCTGATCGCACTAAGTGGCGATGCTATTTACGACGCACCTCAGAGTGGGCGAAAAGAGGCTCACATAACAGGCAGAGGAGAGGAGAAAACATCGAAAACAAGCAGGAAAATAAGCAGCTCAGGGCTGTCACCTCAGTGGCGCAGTCCCATAGTTAGTTATGACTGAGGGGCTGTCACCTTAGGGGCGCATTCCCATAGTTATGACTGAAGGGCTGTCACCTCAGGGGCGCATTCCCATAGTTAGTTATGACTGAAGGGCTGTCACCTCAGAGGCGCATTCCCATAGCGAATATCGACTCACTATTGGTTGCCAGGAATGAACTCTGATATTATCAGGTACGTGAAATCCTGTGCCCAGTGCCAACGTGTGGCACCCAACCATTGGACACCCCCTGTTCCCATCGGTTAAATGCCAATAGTGGGGACTCCATTTGAACGGGTTGCTGTCGACACTGTAAGACCCCTAGAAAGGACTAAAAGAAGGAACAGGTTTATCCTGACCTTAGTCGACACATGCACTATGTGGGCCGAAGCTATACCGCTAACATGCACGGATTCCAAGCATGTCGCAGAAGCCCTAGTGCAGATTTATACACAGTTGGGATTCCCTCAACAAGCTTTAACGGATAACGGATCCCAATTCCGTAGCCTGTTAATGGAGGAGATCTTTAAGATCTTGAGGGCCAAACACATCCACACCAGCCCGTACCATCCGGCTGGAAATGGGCTTGTGGAACGCTTCAACGGCAGTCTCACTTTGATGTTATGTAAGCTGGGACAAGAGAAACCTGAAGATTAGGACCTTTACATTCCTGCAGCCTTATTCGCCTACAGGGACGTCTCCTAGGCCTCTACAGGTTTACCCCCAGCTACTCTTTTATTCGGCAGACCTATTAAGGGGCCGCTAGACGCCTTACTCTGGTCTCTGACAGACCAGAAGGCCGACGAGACAGTCTTCCCAGCCAGCAAATATGTATCGGAACTTAGTAAAGGTTACAACTAGGATGGGATCTAGCAACGACCAACCTTAAGAAAGCACGCGCAAAGCACGCTAAACGATACAATAAAGCGGCGAAAGAGAGAGAACTCCAACCAGGGGAGAAGGTTTTGTTGTTACTGCCAACCGGAAGCAACAAACTACGCATCGGATGGCAAGGGCCGTTTACCGTCTTTAAAAAGATCTCAAGAACGAACTACAAGATCTCTATTAAAGGAAAGGAGAAGATCTACCACGTAAATGTGCTAAAGAAATACTTGGAAAGACCGGTGCCGTCCTCCGAACATCTCCTGGCGGTCGCCATAGCAACAGAACATGAGGAAGATGACGATAGTTGCATGAAATATCCATTGCAACAAACGGAATCTTTCTGAGATGTAAAATTCGGTGACAATCTCTCTGAAACACAACAGACAGAAACGAGGGCGCTACTGAAACAGTACACAGCAGTTTTAACGGATGTACCTGGTCGAACACTTCTCGTAGAGTTCGATATGAAACTGACAAACAAGACACCTGTGCGAACCAGAGTTTACCCTATCCCGTATGCTAAAGCTGATACGCTACGCTGAGAAATAGACAAGCTACGTCAAGCAGGAATTATCAGTGAGTCTACCTCTCCTTTCAGTTCGAGTGCCGTACTGTTGCAGGAGCCCAATAAGGAAGTTCGGCTGTGCATAGATTACCGTTTACTTAACACAGTAACTGAATTCCAGCCTGAACCTCTTCAGAGCGTTTCTGAGCTGTTCACCAAGCTTAGCAGGGCACGAATTTTCTCCAAGATTGACCTGAGTAAAGGTTATTACCAAACACTAGTCAAGGAGGAAATTAAGCCCCTGTTAGCTTTCAGCACCAATGAAGGACACTATACCTTCAACGTGATGCCATTCGGATTGCACAACGCACCGGGAGTCTTCACCAGAATGATGAGAAGGCTTTTAGAACCCTTGCAAAGTCCCCATATCCATAATTTGATGGATGACATATTAACAGCAACGGAACACTACGACGAACATATTGCTACGGTGGCTATGCTCCTCAGGAGACTACAGGAAAATGGTCTCACAGCCAGACCTAGCAAATATTTAATCGGATTTGAAAAGCTTGACTTCCTGGGGCATACCATTTCTCAAGGCTGCATGTGGCCAGTTGCCAAGAACATTGAGAAAATAGTTGCAGCTAAAAGGCCCCGAAGGAAGAAAGACACACGTTCATTCCTATCACTGTGTGCATATTACCAGAAATTTATTAACAATTTCAACGGGCTAACGGCACCCCTCACTGACCTTACCAAAAAGATGCGACCTGAAACAGTTATTTGGGATGCTAAATGCGAACAAGCTTATAGCACTCTCAAATGACAGCTGTCCTAATATCCAATTTTACGGCTACCTGACCTTAAGAAACTTTTTATATTGCGGGTCGACGCATCGGGTCAAGGCATCGGGTCAACTCTGCTACAAACAGATGACAATGTTATTCCCAGTCGCATATGGCAGCCGAAAATTGAATACAGCTAAACGGAACTATTCCACAGTGGAGAGAGAATGTTTGGCACTCGTGAGTGGTATCAGGAAACATCATGAATATCTTTACGGCGTTTAATTTACATTGCAGACGGACCATGCCCCACTGGTTTTTCCAGGCGCGAATAAGGAATTCAACGCGAGGATTATGCGGTGGGCGTTGCTCCTAAGTGCTTATGCTTTCAAAGTAGAATACATACCAAGAAAACAAAACGTGGGAGCAGATTTTATGAGTAGAAATTGGAGCGATGAGGAAGAAAGGGAAAGTAAAGATACCAATCACTCGCAAGATACGGATAACAGCAGCGCTATTTTCATAGAGGAGACATAAAGGGTTATATGTCTTCAAGCCCGGACGAAATGTCACATATGGAAATAGTGCAGCATAATACTTGCCACACCCCTCCCCTCCCCATCTGAGTTTTATATTTTTTGCTACACAAACGCCTGATTCACGATCGCAATTAAATTGCGACCCATCTGGCAATTAAGCACGTATGCGGAACAGAGCGAAGTGAGCAACAACAGCGTAATCGTTCTTTGATCAGAGAAACATGCAGGCAGAGGTCAGGCGTAACAGTTTCTTTGAAGAATCAAGGGGGCGCTAAGCCTGAAACGTACCTGAAGTGTTACATTTTTCAAGGGAATTAACTTACAGAGCTGAGAGGCGACAGAGGTGAAGAAATTACCTTTCATTCAAGAATCTTCTTCTTCTTAGATCCTTAACCATCGACCGTCAAAGCAGTCAGTGGCCATCACGCTTAGTGGCGTCTTGTAGGGCAACAACAAATTGATTCCACTTTGCTCGATCGGTGGCCATCCTTCGTGCAGTGCCCCAACTCTGGTTCATTATTTGCATCTCAGCCTCCACAGTCCTCCGCCAGGTTGTTTTTGGTCGGCCTCTCTTTCGTTTTCCTTCAGGGGTCCAAAGCATAGCTGTTCTTGTGATGGCATCGGGGTCTCTTCTGAGGACATGGCCAACCCAGCTCCAGCATCTGCCAGCTATGATGGTGTGCATGTCTTCCTGCTTGCCCCGAGTAAGCAGATCTTGGTTAGTGATGGTATTCGGCCCAAAGATTCGGTGAATTTTTCTTAGGCATGTTGTGTGAAAAGAGGACAATTTCGACATTTCCTTATCAGTAACTCTCCAGCTTTCCGCACCATAGAGAAGCACAGACCTCTGATATAATTTTAATTTTGTGCTTGTGCTGAATTGAGAGGACTTCCAGATATTGTTTAGGCTAAAAAAGGCGGTTCTTGCTTTATTCATTCTGATGTTGATGTCTTTGCCTGCCCCGCCGTCTGGTGCTACTATGCATCCTAGGTATGTGAAGGTGTCTGTCTGTACCAGTTGCTGATTCCTTACTGATATGAGCTCAGGGTTGCTTACATTGAGCGTCATGACCTCTGACTTCTTTAAATTGATGTTCAAGCACACCTGCTGACTATACTTATTAAGCCTATCCGTTTTTTTCTGGATGTGTTGATGTGAATGTGCTAGTAGTGCAAAGTCATCTGCATATTCCAGATCTTCCAATGTAGAAAATGTAGTCCATCTTATTCCTCTTAGACTACCCTCTGTTGTCTGGCGCATCACCCAGTCTATGACTGTTAAAAATAGAGTTGTTGATAAGCGGCATCCCTGTCGTACTCCTGTCTTCCCTCAAAGGTTAGGTTGCTCTGCCCAACACTAAATGTAAAGTTGGCATAGAGGCTTTATATGATTGACACTATGCAGCTTGGAATTCCATAAGCCCTCAGTATTTTCCATAAACTGCCCCTATGTATGCTGTCAAAAGCCTTTTCAAAATCAACGAAATTGATGTACAGCTGTCTTTGCCATTCTGAGCACTGCTCTATAATGTTCCTGAGAGTGAATATATGATCCACACATCTTCTGCTCTTTCTAAATCCTGCTTGTTCTTTCCTCAGTTTGTGGTCTACTGCTTTTGAAATTCTCTGTATAATTATCCTGCCTAGTATTTTGCTGGGAACTGAGAGGAGAGTGATTCCTCTCCAATTATTGCAGTCTGCAAGATCTCCCTTCTTGGGCAATTTGACAATTATTCCTTTCTTCCACTCTGATGGTGTTGTCCATGTTTTCCAGACTTGTGCAAATAGTGGTTCTAATAGTTCTGCTGCTAGCTCAGGGTCTGTCTTAAATACAAGGTAGCTCTGCATTTAAGTTATCATGGCCAGGAGCTTTTCGTTCTTTAACCCTTTGATTGCTGTGATGATTTCTTCTTTTCTTGGAGTGTCTGTATTTACATCTAGATCGTTTTCAGCCTCAGAAACATTCAGTTGTGTTTCTGGTGGTTCCTTGTTCACAGTTTCTCTGAAGTGCTCTGCCCATCTTGTTTCCTGTTCCTCTGCTGTCGTGATGAGATTTCCTTCTTATCTCTTACTAATGTAATGTTGTTTGCACCTCGTTTTCCGCTGATGAATTTAGTTATTTTGTATACTGTGCTTTGTTCATTTCTCAGTGCTGCCTCTTCTGCCTGTCTTGCAAGATCGTCTAGGAAATTCCTTTTGTTGGCTCGGGTTTGGCGTTTAACTTCCTTGTCCAGCTGACTGTACTGTTCGCTATATAGTTGCTTTAACCTGGGGGACTTCGCTTCTGTTTTCTTTCTTTGCATTACCTTTCTCAGTGTTATGGTGTTTAATGTTTCTGGTGTTATCCAGTTTTGCCTCTTCCTTTCCTGGAATCCCAATCATGATTTGCTGCTTTCCTTATATATTGTTTAAATGGTGTTGAATTTCTGGTCTATATCATCAGTCAATGTCTTTTCCTGACTTTTGGCAAATTGATATCGTTTCTTTATGTCAGCCGCAAAAGCTTTTCTGGTAAGTGGGTCCTTCAATTTGCTGATGTCAAACCTTTTCTGTGTAGTTACAGTTGGTCCAGCCCTTCTTAGTTTCACTTTCAGTTTTGCTACTACTAAATGGTGATCACTTCCCACATCTGCACCTCTTCTTACCTTCACATCTTGTAATGCATGTCTCCATCTACCATTAATCTTGATGTGATCTATCTGGTTTCTGTCCCGACCATTTGGTGTTTCCCATGTTAATTTGTGAATTTCTTTGTGTGGGAAAAGTGTTCCTCCAATGACCAGGTTATTAATACTACAGAAACTTATTAATTTATCCCCATTTTCGTTTGCTGTTCCGCTGCCACATTTCCCCATAACTCTTTCATTATTTGTATTGTGTGTACAAGAATGGAACCGCAAAATTGGCCCGGCCCTGGTCGGATGTGTGAATTTCGCATTAAGGAGCGATAGAACGGAATCCATAGATATATACCTGGTCTCTCCCAATCTTAGATATTAGTCACTCAGAGAAAACCTGAGAATAACTAGCGCGATATTATGATAGTTTTAGTACATAGAACTTCTTAAATTCGCGGAGATATTTTTCAGTGTCTTCTGTTTTGCGGTAATTTATACACTAGCATCTTGAGTGATTTAATTGTTAAAGTTTTTCACTATACAAGGTATTCTACTGGAATTTTCTGTGTTAATTGAATAACTTATTGCTAAAATTTTCCAGCGGTAAAGTAAATTTAATTACTCGCTTTTCCCCAGGTGATGTTTTAAATTGACTAGTACATACATTAAATACTGTCTACTGACGGTATATATTATTTACTTATATCCATTTTACATCATTTTATAAATGACTAGTGTTCATATCACGCGTTTAAAAAAAAGATAGGATAAGCTAAACACTTGTGTGTAACTCTAATTTATAACGGAGTGGTGAAGCGGTCCTACTTTGAACTCGTGTAAGATATAATATTGATATTAGGGTTAAATGTTTATATTTCTTTCCTATAATCTAGGCCAGCGGTGGCCAAACTACGGCCCGCGGGCAAGATCCGGCCCGCCAACCAATTTTGACCGGCCCGCCAACCTGTTTTGGCCGGCCTCTTATTGTTGATTGAAGCCACACTCTTCTCAATGAAATAACACACAAATATTTGTTTGAAATAAATAATTACATGTCATATTACAAATTACAAAACAAATTAAAACAACAGATTCGTTATATATTTTTTTTACAATAATTTCAGTTCAAAGACTGGTATACATGTCTTGGCAGATGTGCAGTACAATAATTTTCCGTTGCTTTCTGTACGTGGTTCATTATATATGTAAAACTAAATATCAGAACTTTATTTTTTAAGGATTTTATAGGTCTGGCCCTCGGGTGTTACTCTTTACCATAATCTGGACCTCGGCCAACCTTAGCTTGGCCACCACTGATCTAGGCTGATCAAACCTGCGTACTAGCGGACTTACGGTCATATTGAACTTGAGTCCTTTTAGCCTTATAAGTGTGTAAGCAACCTGAAACTTTATAATATTGTTGAGTCTTCGAGCTATGACCTGTGTGGTCCATTATCTTTATTTTATGAGAGAGAACAAACTAGACCAATAATCATAATATTAACTGGACCAGAACTATTACCAGATTTCATTTTTATCAATCTCAGCAGCCAGCTGTGGCAAAATATATTGTTCAGCAACATTTGTGTAATCTAACATAGTGTCTCAGCACCAGAGGCTAGACCACACAGGAAATATTATTCATCCTACGTCGGCGATAACCACGTATGAACCTTACTCCCACCAGCTGAAGGCAGAGATACCGTATTTTATCCAGGAAAAATTAAAAAACCAACTCCAGCGACTCTCGTGACATTTACAGTCAGCAACTACGGCGAAGTCTGGGGCTGGATTTGGCAAAACTTAATTGAACACTGAATATATATTACTTATTAATGTTTATTTCCACGGAATGCCTGCGTCAAGTATTGGGTAAGCAAATCTGAGAAAGTGGCCACTGTACGTATGTGAATTGAATGAAAGGAGAAAGGAACTTATTGCTGTTGTTATCACTATCATACAACTTTTTTCTTTTGTTCTTACTAACCTGAGTATTTACGGGATAGATTAATTAGGAACTTGTTCTTTGTTTTTCTTTACTGACTATTCCATACCCTTATTGTTAACTTCTGATCTTTTGGGTTAATTAACCTCTGTTGGGATCTTCTTTTCTTTTCCTTTACCAGAGGGGAGAACCTATTTGATTAATTTTAATTTTGTCGGTAAATCATGATCTATTGATGTAAATGATTTATGTTATAAAGTTCTAGTGATAAATAAACTTATAAACCTTAAGTTATTGCGTTGGTCAACCCCTACCCTCTCTGTTATCCATAGTTTATTTTCACGTTTGTGCGTATTTGTCACAGAAGTTTGTGCCTGTGGGTGCAGTGTAACTTGTATTTTTGTACAATGAAAGGAAGTGCGTCTGATTTAAAGAAAGTCGTACTGATAGACTGGATTAGAGAAATTACTTAACCCAGAGACTGTCCTTTCTCTTACACTATTACCTCGTGAAAGAAACTATTTCTTCCACATTACTTTCACATAGTCAACACTATCACCTCTGCTCAGACAGGACTATTAACATCTATTACCTATCAGCTAAAATCTACATGAGACCAAACTTTATTTGTTTTTTAAATAATATTTGAATGTCTCATTCATGGCTACAGTATCAGTCCTCTTCAAATGATTCACTGGCTAATGAGGTTGCCAAACATCGCGTAAAACAATGTGAAACTTTTCATGTGCACAATAATAATGACATTTTTTTGTTTTAATGACAGGTTCACTTTTAATCACTTATACAGCAAAACATAAAGAGGAGTTATCAATGTTGTGCATTTATGAAGTTAATCTTCAAAAGGACAAAACAAGCATCTATTCTCTAGCCACGTATACATAAAATAATATTAGAAACATTTTAAGTGTCCTGTATTTATGAAGCTAATCATCAAAGGGACAAGGCCACTGTTTCCCAATCAGGAAGCAAAACAGTTTCAATACAGCATCAACGTTTCCGTGGAAAACGTTTGCTAATATGTCTTTGAAAGGAGGCTGAACGTCGTCATCTCCGCCATTGCCAGAGGACACTACATCACCCAGACCTCCAATATCTTCTAGCTTGAAACACTGGTATGGTCTCAGACATAATGGAACCTGACGATCTTTCAGACCTGCGTCTATTACCAAGATCCTTTGGTTCGTACGGGTGTCATGATCCTTATTGTAAGGTACACGCTGTAGGATGGCATCAAATATTGGATCTCTGATATGAAAAAGATAACGAAAAAGGAAGTGAGAGATTTGAGTGCGAGATACAACAGTGGTGTTTAGAAAGCGAGATAAAACAGTGGTGTTTAGAAAGCGAGATAAAACAGTGGTGTTTAGAAAGCGAGATAAAACAGTGGTGTTTAGAAAGCGAGATAAAACTGGTGTTTAGAAAGCGAGATAAAACAGTGGTGTTTAGAAAGCGAGATAAAACAGTGGTGTTTAGAAAGCGAGATGAAACAGTAGTGTTTAGAAAGCGAGATAAAACAGTGGTGTTTAGAAAGCGAGATAAAACAGTAGTGTTTAGAAAGCGAGATAAAACAGTGGTGTTTAGAAAGCGAGATAAAACAGTAGTGTTTAGAAAGCGGGATAAAACAGTGGTGTTTAGAAAGCGAGATAAAACAGTGGTGTTTAGAAAGCGAGATAAAACAGTGGTGTTTAGAAAGCGAGATAAAACAGTGGTGTTTAGAAAGCGAGATAAAACAGTGGTGTTTAGAAAGCGAGATAAAACAGTGGTGTTTAGAAAGCGAGATAAAACAGTAGTGTTTAGAAAGCGAAGTGTTAAAACAGTGTGTGTTTAGAAAGCGAGATAAAACAGGGGTGTTTTAAAGCGAGATAAAACAGTGGTGTTTAGAAAGCGAGATAGAACAGTGGTGTTTAGAAAGCGAAATAAAACAGTAGTGTTTAGAAAGCGAGATAAAACAGTGGTGTTTAGAAAGCGAGATAAAACAGTGGTGTTTAGAAAGCGAGATAAAACAGTAGTGTTTAGAAAGCGAGATAAAACAGTGGTGTTTAGAAAGCGAGATAAAACAGTGGTGTTTAGAAAGCGAGATAAAACAGTGGTGTTTAGAAAGCGAGATAAAACAGTGGTGTTTAGAAAGCGAGATAAAACAGTAGTGTTTAGAAAGCGAGATAAAACAGTGGTGTTTAGAAAGCGAGATAAAACAGTGGTGTTTAGAAAGCGAGATAAAACAGTGGTGTTTAGAAAGCGAGATAAAACAGTGGTGTTTAGAAAGCGAGATAAAACAGTGGTGTTTAGAAAGCGAGATAAAACAGTAGTGTTTAGAAAGCGAGATAAAACAGTGGTGTTTAGAAAGCGAGATAAAACAGTGGTGTTTAGAAAGCGAGATAAAACAGTGGTGTTTAGAAAGCGAGATAAAACAGTGGTGTTTAGAAAGCGAGATAAAACAGTGGTGTTTAGAAAGCGAGATAAAACAGTGGTGTTGTAGAAAGCGGAGATAAAACAGTGGTGTTTTAGAAAGCGAGATAAAACAGTAGCGAGTAAAACAGTGTTTAGAAAGCGAGATAGAAAGCGGAATAAACAGTGGTGTTTAGAAAGCGAGATAAAACAGTGGTTGTTTAGAAAGCGAGAATAAAACAGTGGTGTTTTAGAAAGCGAGATAAAAACAGTGTGAGTTTAGAAAGCGAGATAAAAACAGATGGTGTTTAGAAAGCGAGAATAAAAACAGTGGGTGTTTTAGAAAGCGAGATAAAACGTGGAGTTTAGAAAGCAGTAAAAACAGTGTTTAGAAAGAGAGATTAAAACAGTTATGTTTATAACGCGAGATAAAACAGTGGTGGTTTTAGAAAGCGAGATAAAAACCGTGGTGTTTAGAAAGCGAGCTCAAACGTAGTGTTTTAGAATAAGCGAGATAAAAACAAATGATTAACCACTGGCACAGAAGAAGAAACCAATGCTGATGAAGCTGAGATAAAGATGGAATAACTGAAGGCAGCACTGGAGAAAATCAAAATGGGCAAATCTGCAGGCCATGATGGCATAACAATAAAAATGGTTACGTACATAGGGGCAGCAGTGGACCTCTTACTCCTAAGGGTCCTACGGGCAGTTTGGTGCAACAAGACTACCAAAGGATTGGGCGAAAAAAAGGGTAACAACCGACAATATGGAAACCATAGAAGCATATCCCTTCTCAGTGTTCCTGGTAAAATCTACTCTAGAATCCTGGAGCAGAGACTCCATAAATCCTAGGCTGAGACCCCACAACATGGATGAGATTCCCAGTGGTAATCTTCCGAGTCAAATCGAAGTACTCAAGACCTAATCATCACACTCAGACAGCTGAGTGAAAAGGCGTATTTTGAGTATAAGAAAGTGAAATCCATATTTGCTTCTTAGATCTAGGCAAGGCATTTGACAAGGTCCCCTGGAAAAAACTTTGGGACTGTTTGGCAAGGAAGAATATTCCATCACCTCTGACTTATGTTATACAGAGCTTCTACAAGTCTTACAGAAAAATATGTGGAGGACCGACATACCATAAGTCAGGAAGAATTCACGACCACCACTGAGTTGTAAGACACAGGTGATATCCTGTCACCTAATCTTATTCATACTCCTCATGGACGATGTCATCAAGGCATGTATGGATCGAGGACAGGAAAGTATTCAGTTGGGTACTGGAAGATGGAAAAAAAAATGTATGTTATTTTCTAGAGCTGGCAATTTTGCTGATGATGGTTGCCCTGATTGCTAAATCAGAGGCACATCTTCAATCCAACACTGCAAGTCTGGAAGGAAGAGCTGAGAGAGGAGAGGGATGATTCATAAGGCATGCTCGAAAACAAAAAACCATGGGTGATATCACGAGAGGAAAAACGGACATCAGATTAAGTTGGGGCGAAAGGTCCAGCAGGCAGGTCGACTATTATTTAAATACCTAGGAGTGTCATAGCTGTCAATAGACCTCGGTAAGGGAGGCACCCAAAGAAGAGTTGGCTACCCGAAGAGCAGCAGCTGGGAGACTTTTTCAAGCCATAAATCGAGGATTCCTCAGCAAAAGAGAAGTTGGTAAGAAGACGAGGATGGCTGTATACCGCTCCACCTATGTCCCAGTCTTGACATATGGATGCGAGTCATGGGCAATGACTACAACCCATAAAAGCCAGATCCAAACCTCAGAAATGAGGTATCTGAGGAACGTGGTTGAAGTAATATGAAGAGACATGGTCCGCAACCAGAGGATACGTCAAGGCCTAAAACCCCAGCCCCTGCCGACCCAAGTAGAACAGTTCCAATTGAGATGGTGTGGCCAAGTCTGTAGAATGGGAGAAGGTCGGCTACCACGACAAGCATGGGAAACTAAGAGCCAGGGATCCAGACCTCCAGGACGACCCAAAGTCCACTGGGAGGACAACATTAGATAATCTTTGAAGGACCGAGGACTAGAATGGAACCAGGGACCCAAAGATGCAGCAATAGTGAATGAAGTCAGCGACCCATAGCTTGACTGCTTGCATCAGGACCAGCGAACCAGAGCTGGTCAAGACCGTACTCCACCTCCACGTGGTGGTCCTGGAAACAGTCTGCAGCAGTGCAGTCTGGCTGAGCGAGTACGGATCGAAATGGGAAGGCAAACCCGGTCCCTAAAAAATGCCGTGCTGAGGTCGGATGTGTCGACCGAAAGGTGCAGATATCACAGCTATGGCGTAAACAGACACAACGCAACCACCGTCCTTTTCAGGGCGAACGAGGAAGAAGAGGAAGAAGAAGAAGAATGGAACCAAGGGAGGAGGAAGACAGCCGATAGAATAGTATGGCGTTCTCTCTTACAAACCTCTACACCTCACGGTAGAAGAGGAACGAATAAGTAAGTAATACCTTGGAACTAGTTTCGTCGCACTATTTAGAAAGTGCACGAAGTTTCTCATGTATGCTTTTCATCATTTTATATCTATCTGAACCAGTAAATGTGCAAGTCATCGGCAAAAGTTAATGTTCATCCCAAACCTGTTGTTCGATTGCAGCTTTCTATCTATCTATCTATCTATCTATCTATCTATCTATCTATCTATCTATCTATCTATCTATCTATCTATCTGTCTGTCTGTCTGTCTGTCTGTCTGTCTGTCTGTCTGTCTGTCTATCTGTCTATCTGTCTATCTGTCTGTCTGTCTGTCTATATGTGGGGCAGTTTTTGTAGACTTTAAAAAAGCATTTGATATGATAGATCAAGCTATTTTAGCGGCAAGATCATGGAAATTAAACCATATGGCCCTAATGTTGAAATCATCAAAGAAGAGTGTATCAATCATGTAGGAAAAAGAATGCCATACAGCTCTTCGTAATTTAGTTGCTGATTGCCGCAAGCAAAAAGTTACGCTTGGTGGACGTGGCCCGTGACCCGGCTGGGCCGATGGCAGGCATACGAAAGCTTGCATTTTATTATTCCCAAGATCTATCAGGCAACAATGCTATCTGCAGTTGATATGAGAAGAATGCTATTATGGGCTAAGCCTAAATCATTGCTATTCAACTGATGATTATCCCAAGCATCAGTTTTGTCCCTAACTGCGCAAGGACTCTTGGGTATTTCTATAAAGGCAGCCTTACTCTAGGTATGAGTATGCGTTTGGGCATCAAAAACAAACGTATACATACGCCCTGGACTATAAGCTGTTGAACAGACCATTGGGACACCAAGTGTATGACAGGCTGACAAATCTGAAACTGGTTTGTGTAGCAGTTGAAAGAAAGGGCAAACCCAAAACTCCAATGAGAGCGTTCACTCCAGTTATTTGGAGTGAGAAGTGCCAAAGCATATCCTTCAATTTCACGGAAAGCGGCATGGAATTTCTGACTTCATAATAGAGTGCAGTTGCCTGAATTTTAATGAAGGACCTCAGGCTGCTTGATAAAGTTGATAAATGTTGGGATTTTTTAATTCCCCGTTAATGATTATACCACCAAAAAGATTAGATATAAGTGGATGGAAGCAGACATCATCATCATCATCAGTTGATAAGATCTCTATGGTGTTGTTTGCTCCACTGTAGTGTATGGAATGTCAACTTGACCTACGCAGTGGTGTGTAGACATGGATTGAGTGTACAATGGGCGAATGATGATAAGGGGTAGTGTTGTTGACAAAGGTTCTTTTCGCACACGCATGTATGACTGGAAGTCATCGACACCAACGACTGTGTACCTTTTCTAAAGTTTAATTGGACGTACACACTCGACAGCACAGATATGTGACAAATCACAGGTTGGCATAATACATCATAGTACAGTGGGATAAATGGTCTTGCAAATGTTATGTTACATGGGCACTCATGTAGAATTAATATTATAATGGACTGTCAGTAGCCAAGCCCTCAGCATCGCCCATACATATAAATCATCTGACTTCACTGACTGAGCACGTCAGCTTATAAACAATATTTCAGATGGCTTCTAAACCTAATCTCGTTTAGCGACGATTCTCCCACATAATGTTCAGCACATATTTTTTGTATATAATAATATTGAACCGCTAATAACGGGTTCTCATGTGTAGCAGTGATCTCTGGACTAAACAAGCGATAATACGGGCATCCCCTTTCTCTTCTTGAAAGTCGCTACATGTTTTGGTTCCAAGATGGCTTCACTCGTGAACTGTCACTCACGTTTGGATGCAGATAATGAATCTGTCCTAAAGTTAGTCATTCATAAAACATTGCATTGCTCTGTAGATTTGATCATGAACAATTGACTGCATTCTACAGAATATAGTGCTGCTAGGAATCGAAGTCGTTTTCATCGAGTCAAATATATTCTCTTAGACATTCAAATCGTAACTATCGAAAATGGTGGCTCGATCGAGAGTTCATAAGAGTATCTTTGATTACCTTGGTATAGGAAATATGAAACTGCCATTCCTTGGCAATACGACTAAACACTGGGGTAAAGCATACACGATAGGTTTAGACGACTATCACTTTCCCCACAAATACTGAGATCACTTTTTCCCGGCGACAGGCCGACATACGAAACACACACAGTACCTATCAGGACGAAGCCAAATCACCCCACACTCTAGCGACACTTCCGCCGAATAGCCTTTGACCTCTCTAGAGAAATGCTGGTTACTCGGCGATTGCGAGATTAGTTATGTGGGTAGGTTAAGTGTGTGTTTCGTCCCACTCAGTCTGATCGGCTTACCAGGAAGACAGTGGTTGAGCGCAGGTAATATTTTGAAGGAAGCCGCTAACTTCTTGTTACGGTTTCTCTGGTTCGTGTGTGTTCGTTTACAGGACAGCTAGAGATATAGAATAGAGAGAATGGAGAACTCTTTTGACCCGCGCACGCGCGCGCTCGCGCATATCGTGTTAATAGGTGTAGGCTTCGAGCGGTGAGTTTGTCGTTTCGTACCCCTTTTTTATGTTTAGTGTGAAAAGCAATGTCTTGTATAGTGGTTGAAGTCAAATATCCAACGTGGCAATATTTCGATGGAAAACTCAGCAATGTAGAAAAATAAAAATATATTTTTATTAACGTGATTTGGAACAGCAATGTTATTTGGCACAGTATGTGAAGCCACTTTATGGTCTTTCTTACCCAAAGTAGTGAGTATCCAAAAATGCAAAAATGGAAAATCCACAGGAATATAATATCTAATAGTCTTTGAATTAGTAAAATACAAACTTGTCTACTTAAAGAGTAAAAATTACTAGTCTAACTTGAAAAACTTGTCAAGTTAAAAACAACTTGTCTTGATAATCTTCAAAGACGGACAAGGTTCTGTAAAAAATCCTCTCGCCTAACGAATCCTAAAATTCTGTTGACAAGGTCAAGCTCCTCTCAATCGCCAGTTCTCTTCTTTATATACAGCCCACTCTTTTTTCCCGCCAATTTTTCACACGATGATGCTTTATTTTTCACTGACGATACCAAACATCTACATTTGCACACGCTTGTTTCTCAGCTTTTGGACTTTTACTTTTTTGTCACAAACGAACTCTCTACTCTAGCAACGGAAAACAAAAAACAAAAAAAAAAAAAAAAAAAAAAACCCAGATTTTGCAACTTCTCCCAAAATTTTTTTCCATTCAATAAACAATGCACTTACCTATTTTGTAGATTTTTGATAGGGGAATTAAGACGTGGGTTGGTCTCTTCTGAATAGATTAGAATGAGTGATAGCCACAGTGAGAGATGATAGTAGAAATAGATTTCCACGAGTGAGATGGTAGAAATCAATAGAGACTGTCTCTGAAATCGAGAATCTTCTTTCTTTCTCAGCCTATCTTCTACAACAGATTTAGAGGAGTCAGACAGTCTATTGACTAAATATATTAATATATATATATATATATATATATATTACCACTCACGTGCACACACACAATTGACGACAGTGAGACACACAGACGTGGGAAAAACTATAACAATGATTATATAGATATTTTGGACCGAGCTGACCAACACGATGTTTAAGTTTAATTGTGAATTGTGAATGATCAAAATAAACTTCCATCACAACATACAAAATTACATCAAAACATATACAAATAGTCATAAAGTCAAGGAATTTCCTACAAGAATGATAGACCCATTGGAATGATCCTTCCCCTCGATGAATAGCCCACAGTCCTGTTAGAAGAAAAGTGATAGCCCCCAAGGAGTCACTGATACATATGATTTAGTCTAAGTCTTCCCTTTAAAGGTATGAACAGACTTGGATACTCTGCTCTATCCTAAGGAAAAATATTTGTTAGCAACAAAAACTTGCATAAAGAAATTTAAAACAGCAAGAAAAAAAAGGGTGCCAAAAATACCACAACAAAGAAATCACCCAGAACTGCATTCACTCTATTCATTCAGCCGTGGCCACGTGCTCTCTTGCATACTTACAGCTTTGGTAGCAGCATCTGGAAACATAATTTTTAGGACATTCACATACAGAATCGCCGGTATCCCCCCTTCTCATCTAACACTTACGTTAAACCAAGAGACTGCCATAAACTGCCCCTTCGCGTCTTAACGCCTTCTCCCGAAATACGGCTTTTCTGAGCTATGTATGTCTGGCGCTGTTCGCGCCTCATGCTGAAACTTTAACCGTGGAAGCGTGAGTGTCATGGAAAAACGAGACGCATGTCTGCCATTCGGTCTCCCGAGAGCGAATTTCTCACACCTCAGGCCAAAAACCGGCCGAAGAAACACTGTGACAGGGGAAACTGTAGACAGATGTCTGCTCTCTATGTCTGACCAGCCCGTATATCCACAGTTATTCGTCTAGTGCAGTGTCTGACACATTATGTCATAAAATGCGTTCTCAGTATGAGAAAATAAACAGGTAAACGTTAGAATAGGAAAATAATATTTTTTCGCAAACGAACGAATGCGAAAAAACCAGGAAGAGGATAAAAACGATAATAAAATAGAGGACACAGGTAGAAAAGAAAAGCATATAGAAAATTTATTGATCATAATCTCTATGCGACACTGAACTAAGAAAAGGAAGGAAATTAGGCACAAATCTCAACAGAAAGCCAGACAAGAAGCTGCAGAGGAAGCTGGATATATGGCCGGTATGTTCTGAATGACAAGTAAATTATTTTTTTGCTGTAGTATTACATACTTATTTTAATAATATTCTAATTATATAGAAAAATGTGATTTTATAGAAATACATTTTTCGCATACTAATTTTTTTTTAAACTTCCACACTTATGTATTAATTGACATAAGAATCGGCACATACATTGCCCATAGTCTTTCAAAACTTTTTGTTTGATGGATTTTATATATCTGATCAAACTTTTGATTAATTGCCAAAAGTAAAGTAAAATTGGTTACTTTTTTAGACACTATTTTCAAAGTCCTACAACTTTTTTTGGTATTAAAGTTATAAAAAATCCATCACACAAAAAGTTTTAATATGTAATGAAAAACGTTGTGTTTAAGTTTGGTATTCATAGCTTAATAAATAAAAAAGCTTTAGCAAATTGAAATAGAACAAAGAATCCAATATTGCTCAGCTCTAAAACGGCAGAAAACTGCACTAAGATAAGGAAGGAAATTAGGCACAAATCTCAACGGAAAGCCAGATAGGAAGCTGCAGAGGAAGTTTGCTATTCTGCCAGTATGTTCTAAATGACAAGTAAGCAATTTTGCACGGGCAATATTACATACTTATGTAATTGTAGTCTATTTATGGAGAAAAATGCGATTTTCTCAAAATCTATTTTTCTCATCCCAATTTTCTTAAAACGTCCACACTTATGTATTAATTGACATGAGAATTGGCACATATGTTGCCCATAATCTTTTAAAACTTTTTTTGTGATGGATTTTTAGTATCTGATCAACATTTTGATTTATTGCAAAAAGTAATGTAAAATTTAGCAAAATTTGATACTATTTTTAGACACTTTTTTCAAAGTCCAACAACTTTTTTTGTATTAACGTTATCAAAAATCCATCAAATAAAAAAGTTTTAAAATATAATGATAAACGTTGTGTTCAAATTTGGTATTCATAGCTTGATAAATAAAAAAAGTTTTAGCAAATTGAAATAGAACAATATAATCCAATATGGCCGCCGTTTCTATGGCAACCAATGGTGCAGTGCCATCAAACTCTTCATTTTGCGTATCTAGTATTGGTATAGGTTAAGTCTGTGCATTTTCATTGAAATCCAGCAATTAATAACGAAAATAGCCTTTCAGTGTAGCTCCTCCCCTTAATTAGAAAACTAGAAACATCAAAAGTAAACCTTCGACTAGTGACGATAATTAAATCATTCCTGTCAGACAGAAAACATGTAGTTTCTTACAATAACTCTTGTTCAAACCGCACCGTAATAAATACCGGCGTTCCTCAGGGCTCTATTCTTGGGCCTCTACTTTTTGTCATATACACTAATGACCTTCCACTACACGTCGAGCACGCTTCATGTAACCTAATTTCTGATGACTGTACTGTCTACACGAGTGATACAAGTTGCAACACACTCGAACTATCGTTACAAAAAGATACAGATAATCTGATTAAGTGGAGCATCGGAAATCGCATGCTAATAAATATAATTAAAACAAAGTGCATGTTAATATCAACTAGCCAACATTACAAAATTCAGAGAAAACAACACTTCAGATCTACATTGGTACGACAACATCTGAAAACGTTAATGAACATAAAACTCTAGGAATAGTCGTTGACCAGCATCTAAATTGGAACTCACATGTACATGCACTGACCAAGCAAACGACACATAAAGTTTACCAGTTAGCTAAAATCAAACATTTCCTAGATGAAGATGCACGAAAATTGTTCTTTATATCTCACATACAAACAAACCTTGACTATTGCTCCACAATCTGGGATGGTTGTTCTATGTCCAACACAAAAAGACTCCATTCACTACAAAAGCGTGCAGTGCGTCTAGTTTCTGACAACTGCCAAACACAGTGTGTAGATAGATCTATATAAAGATCTCAAAATACTGCCTCTAAGAAAGCGCTTTCTGTTCAACAAAGATAAATTTGTTCACAAAATCCTGTCACAGAATGCCTAACTTCTTGCCAGCGTCCGAGATAGGTCGCCTTTATGTTCCCTGTCAGCATTTTTGCTGGGAAGTGTTGTGCCATGATTGTCTAGTTATAGTCTTGCCATTTCTTCATGCGGTGTGGATGTAATTTGCATAATTCTAGAGTGAGGATTTATTATCTAGTGGCATGTTCTTTAGGCTGTTGAAGTTGAGTTATTGGTGTTAAGCATTGCTTCATCATATACTGTTCCAAAAAAAAAGAAAGAAACGCATAGCTACTGAAGGCACACACATAGCCATTATTTTGACATTCAATAACTTTTTTAATTTAATAAGTTAATTGTTCATATTGCACACAAGAATACCTTAGGGTTCAACCAATCAATTGACAGTTGTTTTGCATCTGGGTCACGAGTTTTTTGGCGTACGGGCTTTGCCGTTAGTATGGTGTGTGGCCTCATCTTGCATCGATCAGCGACTGGCATCTCCTGGGCATGGATGCGATCAGACGTCTCATGTGGGCCTGTGGGATGACTGCCCACTCTTCTTGGAGTGCCTGAAACAGATCACGACGATTCGCTGGAGCAACGTCTCGGCGACAAACACGTCGATGCAGCTCATCCCACAGGTGCTCCATCGGACTCATGTCTGGAGACGGGGATGGCCAGGGAAAGGTGAGAATGTTGTTGGCAGTCAGGAACTGCGTGGTCAACCGTGCACAATGGGGTCTGGCGTTGTCCTGTTGAAACACAGACCTTTGGGTAGCCAAAATTGGAAGGACATGGGGTCGAAAATTTCATTGACGTATCGTTGCGCATTCAAGCCTCCTTCAATGTGCACCAATTGACTCCTTCCGTTGTAACTGATCATTCCCCACACCATTGTACCTCCACCACCGTGCGGCGGAGCTTCATCAACGCAATTTTGGGCGAAACGTTCATTTCGCCTATGGTATACCCTACGCCGTCTATCATGAGGCTGCAACAAAAAGAAAGATTCGTCACTAAACCAGGCACGACTCCATTGATTGTCAGCTGCCCAGGGACGATGCTGGTTGGCCCAAAGAAGTCGATTTTGGCGATGGCGGCGCGTAAGGACAGGTCCTCGGTGAGGTCGTTGTGCCCAAAGTCCAGCGTCATGCAGTCTATTCTGGACAGTTTGATCAGACACATGACGTCCTGCAGGCAATGACTGTGCAGTTGAGGAAGCTGTTGTAAACCTGTCTCTGAGGTGACGAAGCCGAATAAAGCGATCCTCCGCAGCTGTTGTCACTCTGGGTCGTCCACTGCGATGCCGGTCTTCAACTGAGCCAGTGGCTTGGAACCGGTGCCACAGTCGACTGATGGTACTCTGATGCACGTTTAGATGCCCGGCAACCTGACTTTGACTTTCGTCTGCATGCAGTAGGCCAATAGCAATGTTCCTTAAATTTATCGATAGAGACGCCATAAATTTCTGCTTGAAAATGAACTGAATTTTTTGTGTGTAGCGTTATCCTTTAATAGGGTTTCAGTTGCGTAGTCAGTGAATAGTGTTCACCCCAAATTTTGTTGCTTTCACGTGCGCGCAACATGAGCTGTGGTCAAAAATTGCGTCATAAACACTATTGACCACTGCATTGTAACGATTACAAAAACGAACGCAATTCAGGTCAACACGTGCATTTGACACTGTAAAGAACATTTGAGGCTGGTTTTTATATACCCTAGCACCAAATTTTACTTATAAACCTATAAAAACGCGCCCTCGGATAGCTATGCGTTTCTTTTTTTTTTGAACAGTATAGTTCAGGTTTTCGCCGGTGAGCGAAAGTCATTGTCTTGTTCATTGAATAGAGACATTTCAGTGGGTATGAAACTGATAGATTGAGTTGTTTTAGGCAAGTGTTATGATATCGGCATTTATATTTCCTCATGCTATCAATACATATGAAAAACACGCATGAGGAAATATAAATGCCAATATCATAACACTTGCCTTAAACAACTCAATCTATCAGTTTCATACCCACTGAAAGTCTCTATCAATCTACCAATCTATATATATATATATATATATATATATATATATATATATTTATATATATATATATATATATATATATCTATATATATATATATATATATATACATATATATATATATATATATATATATATATCTATATCTTCTTCTTCTTCTTCCGTCCTTAGCCACCGACCGTCAAAGCAGTCAGTGGCCATTACGCCTAGTGGCGTCTTAGGGCAACAGCAGATAGATTTTCTTTGCCATTGTTTCCCATCACGCCTATTGGCGTCTTTAGGGCAACGGCAAATCAATCCATTTGCTGTTGTTTCCGTAATCGAAGTGACTGGCAAACGGGTGATCAGCCCGTTGGTATATATATATATAGTGTGTGTGTGTGTGTGTTTAAATATACATACAAAAAGGATTGCCGACTCCAAACAGAATGTTGACATCACTTACTGGGTTAGATTCAGTCTTCTCAATTTTAAAGGGAAGGATCCCTTTACACGCCCATTGAAGCATATTGGGAATATGGTGTTAGGCCCGTATTTTCTTGACCATCAGCGCACTAGGGGTGATGTGGTCAGCATGACGCCGGCCGCCTTAACCTTGCCAGAAGTTGCTCTGGTACCCAGTTGGGGCTGGGACGACCCAGGAGCCGTTTTCGGCCTAAAAAGATCCCACTTCATCTGGGGATCGAACCATAGAGCACTGAGATAGGAAGCCAGTGCACTAACCACTTTGCTACCGCGGCTCCTCAATTTTGAACTACTGATAATTGTTTTAGCTGCACATTTCTAGTATTTTACCTTGGGGAAGATTTCTTGTCACTGTGACTATGCTACTCGATTTTGTCTTTACTTTATTAATTGAGTCTTTTGACTCTCTCTTAAACTTTCACTTTTGGATCAAGAAAACTTTTACTATAACAATATGGAGTTCCCCTCTCTGTATGGTTTAAAGAAATTAAAATGTCCTCCTAAACGCCTAGTTCTGATACCCAAAATGATAGACCACACAGAATGGTATTCGCGAGGAGTGTATGCATTAGGATAGAACAATTACTGATAGAGAGGTGCTCTAATTGTATCATTCCACCCTATGCATTTTGCCGCATGATCGATAGCGCGGCACAAGTTTCCAGTCGTGTATCTGATCTGTTTTTCATCCCATCATGCCGCAAACGAAAATAAGCGGATTATACAGTGGGTCAGAAAAATTAACACATTTATCTCGCCAGGGAATTACCTTATCGCCCCATCCGTAATTGATAAAGATGTCTGTGCTTTGGCTAGTCCCCTAAGTTCTAGATGACGACCCGCGATGTGAGCTATACTCCTACATATTACCCATATTGAGTTGTCTTGATGGAAAGTAAACCCATCGATATGATAGAAAATGAAGAACGAATTATCTGTAGGTGAGGGCCACAAGAAAGATGGAAAAGGATGTGAAGAAAAATGACTGAGCGAGTGTCATCTCGTGATAATCAGTATCATTCCTTTGTCTTACGACAACAATCTTTCACAATCACACATTAAACCTTTCAGTCCTGTGCTATCTTTTCAAGATGTTTCAATGTCTCTATTTACCTTTTTTCAAGTCTGCCCCTAATGCCTTTGTCTGGACGTTTTTCGTTTTTCACTATGTTTTTTACCGTGGGGATTCCAGACCAGTGACAACTATCAGCTGGTGTCCACAGCGTGTACATTTCAATGCCAGCGTTGTCACACCTGGTGTTCCACTGGTATTTGTCAGGTCATTCCCATCAATTCCCTATTGGTAATCTTGTCATGCAGTTTCAATCCTTGTAATCTGTTAAGCAATACTACCTCTAAACCACGTTATTGACTTGCTCTCGCAGACCTTTACACGGTTCAAGGTTTCTTTAGGATGTTGTAGCGTAAACGAATTCATGCCCAGTCGTTCTTAATCAACTTCTACGACTTGCGTGGTTGGGCACAGTATAATTATTTTTTTTTTCCATTTTGAGGTCCTTGGTAACACAGTGACAATTCTATTATTTCCATGTTTTTTTTTTTTTAGTTTTGCTCTATTTCCTACACTCTGAGATTCTAGAAAAATGATAATGAAAGTGTCATTTTAATTACTACTCTCTTGCTCGCTTTATGTCCTCTCTTTCTTAAAATTGATTTCATACCTAGGTGATGACAACCCGTTGTCACGTAGGGTTTATATTCATTTAATTTCCTACATTTTCTTCCTATTCTTTCACCAAATTCTCTCTTTATTATCTCTGTATTTCCTTTTTCCTGTAGATTTTTCATCCATTCGTTTTGCGAATATTATTTTCATATAATTCGCAAACTTTACCTGTTTTCCTTTCTCTTAAACTGAGAATCGCGCTAGGACGATATTACGTAGATGTCAGGGCTGCAGGGCGTCAGAAGGCGTGATAAGTCGGTTCGCTGAACATAGGACGTAGCAAATCGTCTACATTCTCACCGAGCGCGCGAGCTTCTTCTCGGCATTAGTCCCGGTGAGGTGTGATACTTTACATCTGCACCGGTCAGTATCCAGACATTTGTCTGGAAAATCCCAAACTGACACGGCGCTCACTTGGGCCATGGTCAGCTGTAGTGTGAAAACTGCCCTGAAATGGAGTCAGGCTGTCTGGGATTTGAAACTGACACGCGTACATCGTGGTCAGTAGGTGACAGTTACGACACGCGTTAAGCGGACGTAAATGTTGGGAGTAGGGGAGATAATTTCGCGTGGCGAAATAGTTTGGGCCCTTTGTCTGATTTTAAGATATTGGCCAAGTTTGAAACTTTAATTTCATTCTCGCTCATAGACTCCACAGTAGATAGGTCGCTCGAAAACAGAATAGCTGTTAGCGAAGATCTCAGTTTGTTTCGGAAATTTGTCGAACTTCTAGACTTCCAGAAATATTTTCAGCATTTTTATTCTTAAGTTGTGCGACTACCTGTAATTCTGTGGTTGAGGTAATTAATATGATAGATATATAGATTTTGTGAGTGTTAAAGTGTTAAATCGCTTAATTCATTTTAATCTATTTCTTTAGCGCAGAATAGAAATAAAGTGGTAGGCTATTATATTTTCTAGGGAAGCATTCAGTGGAAAGCAGAATAAAATTAAAATTTCTAGCTTATAACGGCAATTGTAGCTATTTATAAATTTAATTTAACTGCTAATACTCAGTCGAGTGTATTTTTCTAAACTAACGTATAAACTCTAGAATCCAGCCTCATGAATGGTGACGGAATACGCACGTGTTCTTAATTTATGAGGATTGCTGATTTTTAAATATAACTTACGTCACGGGAAGTTTAAATGATAAGCAAAGCTCTCTGCTTGCAAGTTTAAATGTAAGTTTTAACCAGTACAGATTCTGTTTATTATATTATATGTGTTATTTTTCCTCCACACAGTGAAAGTTTTGGGGTGACCCTAACTTTACCAGCACCTAGTAGTAGTTTCCATACTTGTGAAGAAATAGACAGTCCTTATTTTGAACCACGTGGGTTTTCTCAAGTAACACTGATTTGACGGTGCAAGTTAGACAGAAATACTAATATCCCTATAACGGGTTTTCAAAGACTGTAATGATAAATACTGGACCTTGGAGCCAGCACTTAATTTCTTCTAGAAACTCTATATAATTTGCTGCCTGGTGGCGTGAATATTAACAATCATTTCCCGACTAGATTATATCTTGTGGACAAATCTGTGGTGTGACTAAAGTGAATCCTATACTGAGGGAAGGCACCGACCTGACATTCATCATTTTTTAGAAACCTACGCTATTGACACTGTGCTCTGCTAACTCCCGCGCCTGGAATAATTGTTAGGTGACTTAATCAGACATTTGAACAAATTTGCATTCCCAAGTAGTCGTTCCCGGAGACTCCAAGTTAAATACGTCTTTTGGAACTGGGGACTTCTTGGCAGAAGACTGCATTTTTTGAGTCTGTGTGAAAATCTAAAATCAATGTGTTCCAAGAGGCAGCAAGCAAAGTCGTGAGTACAAGTATGAGAAGCCATGGCGGAATGAATGAGTGTACGCTGGTTTGAGTGATATTTTTTCACTATTTTATCTTTGACACCCTGTTGCTGTCCTAATTTTTTTTCAATCTGCATAATTTGTTGCTAAGGCTAGAGTTCTTGTGTTTTGTCTTAGGTTAAATCAGATTTTTTTCAAACTCTGTGCATATAATTACGAGATAAAACAAAGACAACTCTTAGACTCAAACCCTATGTATCTGTGACTCGGGCGCCACCATCTGTTCTCTTAACGGGGCCGGGCTAAACCTGGAGTTAACACTATAACGGGGCTATCATCCTTGCAACATTTCCTTGATTTTTTATGACTATGTGTATATGTATTTTCCTTGATGTACTTTCTTTGATGTTGTGAGCCGATTTTTCCTGATAATAAAATCGCTCTTGAACTTAATAATCGTGTTTGGTCAGCTCGTTCTAGATAATATATATATCATTGTTATAGTTTTCCCACGTCTGTGTGTTTACCTGTCGTCACGTGTATGTGCGTGCCCGTGAGTGATAGAAATATACGTAATATGTATATTGGTGTAGTCTGTCTGACGCTGTAACAACTGTTGTAGAAGATAGGTGAGAGAGAGAAGAATTCTTTTCGCTTTCAGAGACAGCCACTATATCAAATCTATCATCTCACGTGTGTGGAAATTCTATTACCTTTCACTAACTCTCACTGAGTCTATCACCTATTCAAACCTATTCAGAAGGGACCAAACCTAGTCTTAATTCTCCTATCGGAAATCTACGACAAATGAGGGCTCGTTTCCGGTCTTTGAACTTAGAATAGGAAGACGAGTACGACAAACGTGGACTCGTCTATCTGGTTTTTGAACTTAAGATTCTGTATTCTGATATAGAGTAAGAGTGTGATGTCTTGTGAGTTGTTATATCTTTAAATAATTACCCCCTAGACTAGCGATCTGTTTACGGGCGTGCTGACCACACAAACTAATAGTTTTTTTTCCACAGCATCTTTGAATAATATACATTTTGGTTACAGGTTGATTTGTCGGGATATATGTTAACTGCTGATTGTAATACTAAATGCTGGTAAAGTGGTGAGTGTATAACATTCACTGGGTACTGAGGCAGAACGGCGTTTGAACTAAGTTAAGGAGTGTGTTTCGGACTCTTTGTCCAGATTAATTCCCTCCCTTACCCGATCTGACTTCAGGGGCGAACTTATAGTGGATTTTTAAAAATTAAGGGATTATTTTTCTCTTTAATTTTTGCAATATTCTTTTGCTTTTCCACTGCAGCAACTTATTTTTCAGAAGTAATCTTAACTACCATTTAGTTGGCGTAGTCGTGTTTTGCATTAAGTGCTTTATTGCCGATAATAGCAGCGATAGTTAGATTTTACTTTGGAGGAGGTATCCCAGGGTTAAGGATATCATCTTTTGATTTTTGGAATTTTTTTCTCGTAAGTGGTAGGAACCAGGTTATTCTTTTTCCTATTTTCTATCTCCACGTGTCTCAGTCACTGACATAATATGGCCGAGAGGGCAAAGCTTAGACAACTTCTCAGGGACGAAGCGAGAGAGGAGGGACTGGAAGGAGAAGAAGCGAAAGCATTTGTCAGAGACGAACTTGAGAGATATGATGCGGAGAGGAAAGCAGCGGAAGCTAAGGAAAAAGCAGCCGCAGATTTACAGCAGAAGAAGATGGATGAGGAAATGGAAATCCGCAGGATGCAGCATGAGGAAAGAGAGAAGGAGAGACAGCACGAGAAGGAGAGGGAACAGAGACAGCACGAGTTGGCGCTTAAAACTCTGGAATTCCAAAGGCGTGGGGCTGCCTCTACCTCCAGCAATGGAGAGTCTTCTCCTCATTCTTCCTTAACTGACCCTGCTAACACTCAATCTCTTCAACTAAATGCTATGTCTTTCACTCTTGAATCTTTTCCTTGTCCAAATGAGAAGATTGACACATGGTTAGAAAAATTTGAGAAAATTGCAACTCTGTACGGGTTAGAGAGGTCGCGTTGGAATATGAAACTTTCCCAGGCCCTAAAAGGGTCTGCTTATGATGTTTATTCTAAGCTGGAAAGTAGCCAACAAGACGACTACGATGTGTTGAAGAAAGCGTTACTGGAGCGCTTTGAAATGAACGCTCGCAAGTTTTTGCAACTGTTTCGCAACAGCCGGAAAGAGAATTCTGAAACTTTTCACCAGTTCTCATCTCGTCTTAAGGGATATCTAACAAAGTGCCTTGAGCTTTCGCAGCTCCCCTCTACCTATGAAGGTCTTGAGGAACTTGTTCTAACTGAACAAATAAAGAACACTTTGTCTGCTGATACCCGGAGATTTCTAGCTGAGCAGGGGGCAGAAAAACTGGAAAACATTTTGGAAAAGTCTGAGCGTTATCACAATGCGCTGGCTGAACTACCGGCCACAAAGCGAAAACCGACAGAGGAGCATTTTCGAAAACATAACCTAGAGCAATCTTCTCAGGCTTCTAACCAAAACAACCACAGAGAAACTGGACCTCAAAACCCCCCTCCTGAAAAATCCAAGTTCTACAAGAACAAGTACCCCAACCACCCCAAACAGTCTGATCAACCCGACCGCCCTACATGGCAGCGCAGCCAGAAAGGACAAGGTGGCAAAGGGAGAACCCCCGAGCACGGGACATATGATCAGACCGAGCACACAGAGCCTAAACGCATCGGATGCTTATTAACAGTCTCGCAAGGCGGAATTATTGACAGTGATTCCCAACCTCTTGGGGATAGACCCTCAACGCGAGGTATTGTTATTTTGAACGGTTCTCAAACTTCTTGCTTATTTGACACGGGGCTTTCTTACGATTGCATTGTTGCCAGAAACCTGGTTAAACCCGGTCAAGAGACAGGAGAGACCGTCAAACTTTGTGGAGTTCGTAAGAGTGATGCACCTACAGCGCTTCCCATCGCATTGGTGGAGATACACTCTGACTTTGTCAGAGGTGTGATCAAAGCGGCTGTTATGGATGATCCCATCTACCCAGTCATACTTGGCGGGAGATACGTGTGTATTGGGAAACCGGAAGAGCCGATTGTGGCAGCAGTAACTACAAGAGGGCAAACCAAGAAGGAACGGGAGCCTGCGCAAAATTTGTTACCTATGGAACTTAAAGAAGCGCAATACAAGGACCCTACTTTGGCACCCTGCTTTAGGAAACTGCCCATGGCTAAGGAACCCAAACAGCACGGGGACATTTTTTCTGAGGATGGCGTACTTTATCGGAGAACGGGCAAGCCTGACCAAGGTTACAACCAGCTCCTAGTACCGAAACAGTACAGAAGCCAAATCCTAGAAATGGGGCACTCTCTTCCCTTTAGCGGACATATGGGACAGAACGCCACAAACCAACGTATAACCACTCATTATTGGTGGCCAGGAGTGAATACTGATATTATCAGGTACGTCAAATCCTGTGCCCAGTGCCAACGTGTACCACCCAAGCAACGGACACCCCCAGTCCACATGGGTGAAATGCCAATAATGGGAACACCATTCGAACGGGTTGTGATCTACATTTTAGGGCCTTTCGAAAGGACTAAAAGAAAGAACAGGTTTATCCTGACCTTAGTCGATACATGCACTTTATGGGCGGAAGCTATCCCGCTAACATGCGCAGATGCCAAGCATGTCGCAGAAGCCCTCGTGCAGATTTTCACTCGGTTGGGATTCCCTCAGCAAGTGTTGACGGATAATGGATCTCCATACCGAAACCTGTTGATGGATGAGATCGTTAAGATCTTGAGGACCCAACACATCCACACTAAGCCATATACTCCGGCGGGAAATGGGCTCGTGGAACGTGCTAATGGAAACCTCACCATGATGCTAAGTAAGCTGGCACAAGTGAAACCTGAAGATTGGGATCTCTGTATTCCTGCAGCATTATTTGGCTACAGAGAATCTCCTCATACTTCCACAGGATTTCCGCCAGCTACACTCTTATTTGGCAGACCCATTAAGGGCCCGCTTGAAGCCTTACTTCAGACTCTGACAGACGAGAAGGCGGATGAGACAGTCGTCTCAGCAAGTAAATATGTGTCGGTTTTAAAGGAAAGGTTGAAACTAGGGTGGGACCTAGCAACGACTAACTTTAAGCGAGCTCGCACAAAGCACGCTAACCGATACAGGAAAGTCGCGGAAGAGAGAGAACTGGAAGCAGGAGAGAAAGTTTTGGTGTTACTCCCTACTGAGAACAACCAACTGAAGATCGGATGGCAAGGGCCGTTTACCGTCCTGAAAAAGATTTCTAAGGCTAACTACCAGATCTCTATTGAAGGAAAGGAGAAGGTTTTCCATTTAAATCTCTTAAAGAGATACTTGGAAAAACCAGTGCCAACCTCCGACCATCTCCTGACGATCGCCAAAACTGACGAAGATGACGATAGTGGCAGGGATATTCCACCGCTATCACAGGAAATCTTTCAAAAATGTCAGAAGCGGCGACGCTCTTTCAAGCGCGCATATGAGACATTCCAGGGGAAGGAAACTTTGAGGAGTGGACTTGAGTAGGAATTGGACAGAGATGGAGGGGGAAGAGGAGAGGGAAGAAGACAGACACCCCGAAGCTACGGTTATAGGAAATTAAACTCCATAACGTAGACATGGAGTGCTTCCATATCTTAAAGGGGGGAGGCTCTGTCACGTAGGGTTTATATTCATTTAATTTCCTACATTTTCTTCCTATTCTTTCACCAAATTCTCTCTTTATTATCTCTGTATTTCCTTTTTCCTGTAGATTTTTCATCCATTCGTTTTGCGAATATTATTTTCATATAATTCGCAAACTTTACCTGTTTTCCTTTCTCTTAAACTGAGAATCGCGCTAGGACGATATTACGTAGATGTCAGGGCTGCAGGGCGTCAGAAGGCGTGATAAGTCGGTTCGCTGAACATAGGACGTAGCAAATCGTCTACATTCTCACCGAGCGCGCGAGCTTCTTCTCGGCATTAGTCCCGGTGAGGTGTGATACTTTACATCTGCACCGGTCAGTATCCAGACATTTGTCTGGAAAATCCCAAACTGACACGGCGCTCACTTGGGCCATGGTCAGCTGTAGTGTGAAAACTGCCCTGAAATGGAGTCAGGCTGTCTGGGATTTGAAACTGACACGCGTACATCGTGGTCAGTAGGTGACAGTTACGACACGCGTTAAGCGGACGTAAATGTTGGGAGTAGGGGAGATAATTTCGCGTGGCGAAATAGTTTGGGCCCTTTGTCTGATTTTAAGATATTGGCCAAGTTTGAAACTTTAATTTCATTCTCGCTCATAGACTCCACAGTAGATAGGTCGCTCGAAAACAGAATAGCTGTTAGCGAAGATCTCAGTTTGTTTCGGAAATTTGTCGAACTTCTAGACTTCCAGAAATATTTTCAGCATTTTTATTCTTAAGTTGTGCGACTACCTGTAATTCTGTGGTTGAGGTAATTAATATGATAGATATATAGATTTTGTGAGTGTTAAAGTGTTAAATCGCTTAATTCATTTTAATCTATTTCTTTAGCGCAGAATAGAAATAAAGTGGTAGGCTATTATATTTTCTAGGGAAGCATTCAGTGGAAAGCAGAATAAAATTAAAATTTCTAGCTTATAACGGCAATTGTAGCTATTTATAAATTTAATTTAACTGCTAATACTCAGTCGAGTGTATTTTTCTAAACTAACGTATAAACTCTAGAATCCAGCCTCATGAATGGTGACGGAATACGCACGTGTTCTTAATTTATGAGGATTGCTGATTTTTAAATATAACTTACGTCACGGGAAGTTTAAATGATAAGCAAAGCTCTCTGCTTGCAAGTTTAAATGTAAGTTTTAACCAGTACAGATTCTGTTTATTATATTATATGTGTTATTTTTTCCTCCACACAGTGAAAGTTTTGGGGTGACCCTAACTTTACCAGCACCTAGTAGTAGTTTCCATACTTGTGAAGAAATAGACAGTCCTTATTTTAAACCACGTGGGTTTTCTCAAGTAACACTGATCTGACGGTGCAAGTTAGACAGAAATACTAATATCCCTATAACGGGTTTTCAAAGACTGTAATGATAAATACTGGACCTTGGAGCCAGCACTTAATTTCTTCTAGAAACTCTATATAATTTGCTGCCTGGTGGCGTGAATATTAACAATCATTTCCCGACTAGATTATATCTTGTGGACAAATCTGTGGTGTGACTAAAGTGAATCCTATACTGAGGGAAGGCACCGACCTGACATTCATCATTTTTTAGAAACCTACGCTATTGACACTGTGCTCTGCTAACTCCCGCGCCTGGAATAATTGTTAGGTGACTTAATCAGACATTTGAACAAATTTGCATACCCAAGTAGTCGTTCCCGGAGACTCCAAGTTAAATACGTCTTTTGGAACTGGGGACTTCTTGGCAGAAGACTGCATTTTTTGAGTCTGTGTGAAAATCTAAAATCAATGTGTTCCAAGAGGCAGCAAGCAAAGTCGTGAGTACAAGTATGAGAAGCCATGGCGGAATGAATGAGTGTACGCTGGTTTGAGTGATATTTTTCACTATTTTATCTTTGACACCCTGTTGCTGTCCTAATTTTTTTTCAATCTGCATAATTTGTTGCTAAGGCTAGAGTTCTTGTGTTTTGTCTTAGGTTAAATCAGATTTTTTTTCAAACTCTGTGCATATAATTACGAGATAAAACAAAGACAACTCTTAGACTTGATGTTGTGAGCCGATTTTTCCTGATAATAAAATCGCTCTTGAACTTAATAATCGTGTTTGGTCAGCTCGTTCTAGATAATATATATATCATTGTTATAGTTTTCCCACGTCTGTGTGTTTACCTGTCGTCACGTGTATGTGCGTGCCCGTGAGTGATAGAAATATACGTAATATGTATATTGGTGTAGTCTGTCTGACGCTGTAACAACTGTTGTAGAAGATAGGTGAGAGAGAGAAGAATTCTTTTCGCTTTCAGAGACAGCCACTATATCAAATCTATCATCTCACGTGTGTGGAAATTCTATTACCTTTCACTAACTCTCACTGAGTCTATCACCTATTCAAACCTATTCAGAAGGGACCAAACCTAGTCTTAATTCTCCTATCGGAAATCTACGACACCCGTCTATACAAACCTTCAAGTTTTCTTCAGCTTCCAGGCCAAAAAGGCTAGTAGATACATTCTTTAAACAACGAGCATACTTCACTGTCGGGTTAGGATCGTCTCCAAAATCCTGGTCATCATCAAAGACAAACAGAACGTCGCCAAAAAAGTAGCCTGCAGGTCTCGCCTGTTCGTCCTCTTCATGTGCACAAAAACCAACACAGGTGCCAAACAAGAGCTCAAACAGTTGCTGGAACAAGACAGTCGGGTTTTCATTAAGATCATTCAGACGACCAACAATTGTATGGAGCAAGACCTTAACTCTAAGTGCCAGCATCGGATTATTGTTCCACCAATAGGAGTCTCTTATAGCAGGTTTAAGTGCAACCAAATTTTGAAGGGCAAGGGCCTGTGCATGTTGTTTTTCATTCATATAGCTCTTTAGTGCGATCAAAATAAATTCTTGGTCATCTAGACCGTCCTCGCTATGTGCTCTCACTTTCTGAACAACCTCAATTATTTGGCCGTAGTCTCTGTTCAACTCCAAGAGCTTGATTCTCTTCGTGTACTGATTTTGAGGTTGTTCACGATTTATTTCATTGTCAAGAGTTGCGAATGCTGTCCACAGTTCTTGGGCACTGTTTTTTAACTCCGGCAGAGTTATGGTTAATTCGGCTTCAAGACGAATTGCCTCAGTTAACTTTTTCTTACCCTCCTCCTTATAACTGCTAGCATCTCCTTCCATTTTGGCAAGCTGTAAATAACAAAGACCGGCTTGTTCGTAGGCGCTTATAACGGTCACTCTGTGGTTTGAAGATGAGAAAGGAAAATTTGTCACTTTATTAAACTGTGTCAGTGCTTCCTGTATTTGGCCAGTCTCCTTTAACAGTATTCCCAGATCAAGGATTGCAGGTGTGTTCTCTTTATTTATGTCAATTGCTTTTTTGAAGCAGTCCACAGCATTTTTGACTAACTTGTCATCTTTTATTGAGTTCCAATGGATTTCTCCACTTCCTTACATAGGCTCCTATTTCGTCCTCTGGTTTCCAGTTTCCTTCTGAACATGAAGATCTGAGTCTAGGTGCTCTAGTGCTATGTGGAGTATCTTCTTTACGACCTAGATTATTCTGCTCTGCATCTGCTCCTATGTTTTGATAGTGTCTATAAGTTCCATGAGCGTCTGATGAGGCCTGCTGTAGCTTTAAGGTTGAGTCATAACTGACAGAGCGAGCAAAAGTGTTTAGGTGCCCTTTACCTCTGCTGGGTGTGTTTTCTTCTAGTTTCCGACCGTACTCGTTTAAGTTTTTGTCCACGCTTTGAAAATCGTATTTGTTGTTTGTATCAGTTAGTGGATTTCCTGAAGACGCATTTTTTATCTGTGTCTCGTCATTTTTGCATTTACGTTCATAATCTTGTCGCCAGCCCTCTATGCTTGTTTGTCTTTTATTGCAGACCGGCATCGGTTCAAGTCGAATCGCTTCTCTTGCAGTAAAGGATGCTCGTGGTAATTTCATATTACCTGTTCCATCCTTTTGGGTTCCGTTTTGTGAGCCTGACCAGTGAGAGGTCTCAGATTGTCTGAACAACTGTCTGCGTGTTGTGTTCACTTCTCTGAGCATAAGCCATTGCTTGCAAGCGTTTATCAGCGTTGTCTGCAACTTCAAAGAAATACCTAATGGCTTCTTTCTTGTATATCTCTATCTCCAAACGTTCCGGACTAGAGCAGTATATATTTGTATGTGTAGCTCTCCGGTACACAAGACCTAGACCAAATTTCCACAAATAATTGCCTGGTATTTCTTTTACGGCCTCAGAGAATAAACTTATAGCCCTTCTCAGATTATCAGGTCCTCCTAGTCTACTGTAGTAATACGCTTGCTCTGCTCGTGCCTCAATAAATAGCGAGCGAAAGTTTTCTGCATCTTTCATTTTCTCCAGGAGCTCCACGCATTTCTTTGCTTCCACTTCATCTCCTGTGTTCCACATAATAAAAAAGCGATTTCCCAATGAAGCTATATTGTTCGACTTGGTTTGATGGATAACTTCATTGCTCAGTTGAACAGCTTCATCATGTTTGTCCAAGCGAAAAAGTATCCACGTTAAGAGATTATTTTTTCTGATCACCTCACTCTCGCAGTCTCCTTCATTTTCTAATTCCGAGACAAGGTTCCGTTTTGCTGCCCTCAGCTTCTGAGATGTTACCTTCTCCGCGCACACCAGGTTAAAAGCGCAAGGAAATTCTTTGATTCGCTCGTGGTACGTCTGGTAGGTAGATGATTCCATCTTGCTGTCCTGTATGCGAAACGATAAAGTAAAGTACAAGTTTATAATTAAACGCGACAAATATACATCTAAAGTGAAATCAAATTCAGCGTTATCATCATCACAATACTAACTACGGGTGCCTGAGAATTATTCACCAGATTATGAAGTTCAGTAACTTTGAGCAGATATGAGTGTTACAGATAAATGATGCTGCATTTACGGGGATTTTATTTGTCACATTCATTGAAAAGTGATGCAAAACTCGAGGCGAAAACTGGGGTATCTGCTGGATATTGTACGTGTTACAAAGGATGCCAACTAAGAGCCAGGGATCCAGACCTCTAGGACGAGCCGGGGTTCGCTAGGAGGACAACATTAGACAATCCCTGAAGGACCGAGGACTAGACTGGAACCAGGCCAGGAAGAAGACAGCCGATATATTAGTATGGCGCTCTCTCTGGCAAACATCTACACCGTATGGTAGAAGAGGAACGACTGAGTAGGTACAAAGGATGCCCACGTACATATGGATGGGTGTGAAAAAAAATCGAAAAAAGGTGATTCGTCTTACCTTTTTTCGATTTTTTTTTTCACACCCATCCATTGTATTCCACGTCTTAAAGCAGTTCCCCTCAACTTCCTCCACGTACATATATATTGATAAAAATGTATCCTGCGCTTTCAGTTTGAATGTAAATTTCAAAGAATTTGGCAAATACAATTTCTTGGGTTAAGGCCCCCAGTGCGGTATTAGTTATCCGCCACACTCGTATCTGCTCATGGTTATCTAATTTTATAATTTGGTGAATAATTCTCGGAAACCATGGTCTTCTCTTAGCCCATCTACTGTCATTTTTACCTATCGAAGCTTCAATCAATCAATCAATCAATCAATCAACCAATCAATCAATCAACCAATCAATCAACCAATCAATCAACCAATCAACCAATCAATCAATCAACCAATCACTCAATACCTTTTAACTCCCCAAGGAGCATTGGCCTTCAACAAACACATACCAAGCTTCCTGTCACGTGCCATTAGCTCAAGGTTTCGTCGTGTTTTCTGCATTATTGTTTTATTGATGTCTCCAGGTTTCTTCTCAATTTGTTCTTTGGTCTACCTTTAATTCTCTTTACCTGAGATTTCCAGAATAAGGACTTCCTGGTCATGATATAAATGGGTGTCCAATCCGTAGCTAGTGGCCGTTTCTCATCTCTTGTTCTAGTGTTCATTGTTTGGTTCTTGTCATCAGTTTCACGTTTGTGACTTTGTCCTTTCACTGTAATCCTTCTATTCCACGCAAGCCTCATTTATTTGTAACTTCTTGGTTGATCTGCATGTTTCAGAGCTATTCAATAGGACTGACTTGACATTTGAATTGAAGATTCTTATTTTTGTGTTGGAACAATAAAGCTGACATCTCTCTTATATTTCTCAGCCACGAAGTTAAACAGTTCTGTGTCTTCCTTCATTGTTATCCTCTAACTCTGTTTCCATCAGTCTTTTCTGTTGTCACATGATATTTCAGATTACTCCTTCACAAAACATGCCTGTCACGAACCGGCTATAGAATGAATGTCAGTACTCATGCTCCGGCAGGAGCTAGATGTGTTTATGTAAGTTGTGAGTTGAAGTGAGTGAATGTTAAGTTTGACTGTGGACATGAATGCATTAGTAGCAGTAAGCGCTGATGTTGAGTTCACGGGCATGACTGACTTGAACGAAGCAGTGGTGAAGACTGGTCAGATGTGACAAGGGGCATGTGGGGTAAGGCATTCGAGAGAGATTGGAGCGAGTAGAGATTACGTGGAGAGCGAATGCGAAGTGGATGATTATATATATATATATATATATATATATATATATATATATATATATATATATATATATATATATATATATATATATATATATATATATACGAGTATATATATACCAGTATATATATATATGAGTATATATATATATGTATATATATATATGAGTATATATATATATATATATATATATATATATATATATATATATATATATATATATATATATATATATATATATATATATATATATATATATATATATATATATATATATATATATATATATATATATATATATATATATATATATATATATATATATATATATATATATATATATATATATATATATATATATATATATATATATATATATATATATATATATATATATATGAGTATATATATATATATATGAGTATATATATATATATATATATATATATATATATATATATATATATATATATATATATATATATAAATATAAATATAAATATAAATATAAATATAAATATATATATATATATATATATATATATATTTATATTTATATTTATATTTATATTTATATTTATATATCTGTGACGTATTAATGTAAATATAGCCTCAGTAATCCTACAAAAATCCGACCACCTTGCTTCCCCATTTAGTGTTTTAATTTTGCTACGCAAAAACCACAAATTTCGCTGTCTGTCTGGCTCATATTTTGAAGCCATGCCTAATTTTCCTATTTTCTTGAGCTAACGAGTTATTTACCTATTTTAACAACATGTCAGATAACAGTCAGCGAGCCATGATTCGTTTACCTGAGTTCTCACGCGAGCTGATTTGCCAATTATCGGCAATTAGACGGACGCGCGAAGAAATAATGGTTTGTTTGTTTGAAGATAGAGTTAATTGCTTATCCTTTACAGGACGTGGCAATCAACCCCAGCTTTTATTGGCTGTTTGTGATTTTTCTAGGCAATTTTTTTCATTCAGTAGTTTGCCATTGCTTTCTGAACGGTACGGCGCTTATACCATTGTTAAAAATCCACACAAAGCGATCTGCTACCAAACGCCTGCAGCAGGTTTCGAACCTGGTATATCTGGATTATGAAACTGCGTTCATATCCATTAGGCCACAGACGCCGACTTGAAGATAGATAGGGGCAATAATACTTCCCGAACACTTTGATGTTCAAATTTTCAGGGAACTTAAGTATTTGATCTACGGCAGGGGGAGGAAATCTAAAAAGGCCCGTCGCACGGGCGGTTCTTCTGATGTCGTCGGCACCGCGAATAGATCGAACAGTAGAACCTTTTACCTCGGAAGCCAAGCTCGTTAAGTTTCCCGGCTATGGCCGAAGGTGTGAATTGTAACATCCCTTAGAGATAATTACCCTAAATCTGTATATATACTGCGTTCTCTCCAAGTCAGTTATCGAGTCGCTCAGAAATTATTGGATAATCTACGCTCGAAGGACTAGAACCATTTCTTCGCTAAATGTGTTAAATTGTCCCGTGGGGATTTAATTTCCTGATTTGTGGTAATAGAAATTGTGCTTAAGTGTTAAAATGTGTTAGGTTTACCATTTTATTCAATATACTTCCCTAGCGTTTAAAACTAGTGAAATAACCTAACGCATAGATATTTCTTGCCAGTCGTTCAGAGTAATGTAATTTCAAATACCACATTTTTCTTATACAAGAAGATACGGCTTAGCTGACTGAGATTATTAAGTGTGGCGGATAAAGTGACAGAGTAGTATGCGCATTATATTTCTTTGTGTGTAAATTTTTTTAAAATGACTACTGTTAATATAATGTTTCAAAACGATAGACGCCGACAATCAACTAGCTAGTAATGACAGGCGATATTTGTTAAGGGCGCGTAGTCATAATTACATTAAATCTGACATTGTGCGCTGAGTGTTTTACCGGATCGGAGGGGGGACGGCTGCTTGCCTAAAACCCAACCCGTACCCGCTAAGCGAAGCGCGATAAGATAGGCTAAGACACCGCCTGCCTTTTAATTTAATTAGGTGACGGAGAGGAAAGAGATCACACATTACGCTTGATAGCATAGGATATTGTCATTTTGGTTAAATGTTTTGTTTTCTTCCCAATATAGTGCTTGGTCAAAACCAGCGGCCAGTGGTCTACTATCACCATTAACATTCTTATTGTTGTTGGGTCTTCGATCTTTGGACCTGTTCGGTCCTCTTTCTGCATTCAGAGAGAGACCAAATATAAACAAAAAGATTTATTGTAACTGGACGGTACCTTACCAAGAATTATTTTGCCAAAACTGTCCAGCCCACTGGGCGCACGAAAGAACATACATTCCTGACCTTTGACAGACACAGCACTGGATTTATTCAGACAGTTGTGCTGTTTCAAAATCGGCAATCATCATAAAGTCAGCCGATAGGAATAACCATCAATTATCATTTTTTTTTTACATATCGTAACAATTTTGTCTGAGCAACCAGAGGCTAGACAATACAGGAACTACTTAAACACTATGCGTTCACTGCCAGGGTCAGGGCTGTTGAGGTAGTGTAGCCGCTTTGGAGCTAAGGGTATAAAAAGGGGCTAAAAGAAAGCAAAAACGGTTATCTCGAAGAATACATGAGTTCTTAATGAATTGTGTTCACGAGAACCCGCCACGAGTTGCACGAATCACAGGGGGAGAGATTTAGGAGACAGCGTACGGTCAGAGTGCGTGGTGGGCAGTTCACGTTTGGTCTTCATAGGGAAAATACCACAAGAATGTCTGGTGGAGATTTCTTGAGTGTGATATAGCTGAGATTGTGCTTATGTCGAGACGGCCCTGTAGTAAAAGTTGTCCCAAGCTGACAGTAGATAGAGAACGTGAGTGATGTTAGAAGGAATATGAAGTTCGTCAGTGTATTTCTTGAGCAGTTGGAAGATTCATTCGTGTTGTCATTTATGTGTATCTGGAGATATGAACATTAGGTCGTCTAACGCAACTCAGTGTGAAAATACAGTCAAGTGACTAAACTAAGAACCCGTGAGTTGTCCGGTCATCATAAGATGATAATTTCAAGCAAGATCAGATGGACAAAGACTTAGACAGTGAGAGACGTGAGAAACTAAAGTAGACAAGGCAGTGGGGAGCATCTGTAAACTAATTGAGAAGAATGAAAGTAGAATAAATACAGAAGAAGCGAGAATGAACTTTATTATTCCAACCTCGTTTGAGAACTGCTCATTTCTGCTTTGTTGCTACGACGTGTAAAACGTATTACGTATTGATGGTGCAGTGAGCGCCTAAATAAATGCTGAAAAGAAAACCAATTGAGTCAACAGATTTGTGACACAACGTCTGTACGTGTTCTTTTGGTGGCTGTCTCACACATTCAGCCACTTCGATAGTATCCTTTTTTTTTCATTTTCTCCCATTCAACCGCTTTTATTTGGCATAATTTTTGCCCTTTCATTCAATATGATCAACATGAAAAGAACCCAAGATTGTCTGACTGGGTTGCGGACGTCGTGTGTCTGTCTGACAGATTACACAAAGGGAAGATGCGTTTTATCGCTTTTTGTGGGACAATCCCTGTTGAGTGTTACAAATAATCTATCTGGGTAGATATCTTGGCGGAAGGCATTAGCTAGGATAGTTCACTCATATGTTTGTGAAAGGGTACAAGATACCGTCGGAAATATTATGGCATGATTTGAAAGAGGCCACGCGTTGGAATATTAAATGTATTATTTTAAAATACGTGGAGGATATTTTGAAATTAGACACCCCAACCCAGTGCTAAAGAGCTTACGAATGGATTGAACTAAGAAGCAGGAATAAAATATGGATCCTATTGGAAAATCCAACGGAAACACCATCTATGATGTGGAGTGAGAACTGCACTTATAAAGTTGTGAAATTAGAGACACAGAACAGAGAGACTGCTGCGCATGTCACATGAGCGACTCCCAGAATTCAGTGAGACATCTGACTTAAAATTATTATATTATAAGTGACAGATCGAAGTATTTGGGAAACTTAAAACCTTAAAAATTAAGCCCGCCTTTATAAACACATAGACTGAAAAACGTAAGGGACCAGAACTTTAAATACCAAGACTGGAACCCTAAGGAATTGGATCAGCCATCATAAGAGAAACTTTCCCAGACCAAGTGTTCCGCAGATTCATAAAAGGGATTCAAGATTTCCAGATCAATTTTTTCGAGAGCATACAATTTAAATTGCTCGTGCCCATTCTAACCTGTGCGTGGAGATTGTGTACTCCCACAACTTTGGGGTAAGAGTAACAATTATTTTACAAATGTAAATTTGACATGTTTTCTTGCTAAGTGGTTATATATGAGGCTGGCAACTTCAACATATGACACTAATATATTCATAAACCACTACAGCAAGCGCTGGTGATTTCTTCTAGCTAGTCGTGCGGAAAACCGACAGCAGAGATGACTCCAGACTCCGAATGGAGCAGTGATGACTGATGATTACATCACATGTGCATAAAGTGTATAAAATTTTGTGAGATAGATGCACTTTGTTAACTGTAACTCAGGCAACTCGCTATTCGCGCTGTCCAGACACATTTTCCCAGTTAATACCTAGAGGGATATAGTGAATTTTATTCATCTTTTCTGAGCTTCACTGTGTACTGGGGAATTTACTTTTCTTCTGAGAGATTAACATTGGTGGGTGGACAGAGAGAATGGGCAGTCCACAAATGTACTTAGAAGAGGCATTTGTTTTCCTTTTTTTTCCAAAAGTTCGTGGTACAAGACTACTTCTGGTTACAAGCTGTCAGACGGTTCGAAGTACTAAAGTTACTACGCCACTCATGTGAGAGAAGTACACTCACCACCAAGAAGTGACGAAAACCACAGCTGCAGGACTCCCTTATATCAGTTAAGTGCTTAAAAAAAAGGCACCAGCAAAAAGGACATAATTTTCTGACTATATCCTCACCATAAATCTCTGTGAAGAAAAATTTGATTCCAATATAAAAGTCACCAGCATTTTATTTATTTTAAACTGTTAATATTAACTGGTTATTAAATTTGTTACACGTTATTTTAAAACTAAACACACATAGTTGACTCGGTTATTACATGTATGAAAGCAAACGTACGAGCCAGAATATTTCATATTGATATACATCATGACACATATTTACCTCTAAAGCAGAGGTTATTTTTATATTCTAGGGGATAAGTAAAATGAACATTCACTGAAACCACAAATGGAAGAAGTGAATAAATCCTCAGGTACAGTTAAAATAGTTTAATAATTACACTAATATTCTATTTCTACTAGTTGGAAAAGAGCATATACATATATATAAAAGTATTCACACAATTACTATTATGGTCTGTTTATACTTCAAGATCTTAAATAATAAAGTTACTGAAATCACTGTTATTAGTCCTTTGAATTTAAGGATAACTGTCATCAGTTGACTGAGTTTCTGTATGGTTACTTATTGTTTTCAACTATTGGCTGTTTCACATGTATAGGTGGTCAGTGTCAAACAGGACACTTATCTTTCCAACTTGATACTGCTGAAACTGTCCTTTGCTGATATCAGACTTGGTAGGCCCAACAGTAGGGATGCCAATGACCAGTTGAAGTTCACTCTTTGGGGTCCTGCACTTTGGTGGGATTGCCTCGGATGAACTACACCGGCTTCTGATACTGGACAGTCTGGTTTGAGTTATTTCATGGAACCTGCAACATATCAGCCTTGGCTAGTATCTGGCTAGACTTGTAGTTGACTAGCACAGATGTCAGACCAGTCAGTCATCAGATGTCACCGTTATACAATCATAGTAAGTAAGGACATCATTTCAGTGATATAGCATTAATATTAACATATCAGTAATAAACATCATCTGGTTTATTCCGCTCCTATACATCCGTTCATATTCTATAACTTGATCCTTCCAAATCATATCAAGTACGAATTCAAATACTGATGCTATCCTTAGCATCTACACAAAAGTAATACATAAATAAAGAAAGTGAGTGACCACGTGATCAGGTTGCTTTCTACTGAAACTGGCTGTAGAACACTCCAGTTTACTAGCTGTAAATGGGTACGAAGTTGTGCGCTCGAACTATGGAAGGCAAAGGCAGCGAGGAAGGGGACTAGTCACCTTAACCTCGTAAACTGGGATCTTCCATGATGAAGTTTCTAACACTTCATTTCCCTATGACAATCTCTGCCATGGGACTGCCTTTATCTTCGTAAGCGATAAAGCAATATGATAAATATAACTTCATTAGGCCGTGGGGCTATTTGTGATTACTTTTTGTACAAGCAACACTCATCCATAATGCACATGAATAAATCATATTAAAATAATAATACGTTATATCAATGAATATTATACAGGCATATTTTGTGAATTCTGTATGAACCTGAAATAACAAATATTATACACGGTAGTTATCATAATTTCGCTTACCCTCAGACTTCAGATACTGGACTTAAAAATGTTTCTGGCGATCCGCTCACAATGCATGGGTCGTGGCGAAACTCTGCCTCCAGTCTGTCTGAACCCTCTTTCGTTGTCTGTAGCTCAGTTTACCGATACGCTTTAAATACGTATAGCGCGGACGTATCGGAGAGTACCGACGTCACAGCTTAAACCTAAGCCTGAAAAATCCTTCCCGAACAGTGATTTCGGCCGAACTGTGCGTCGACTGAAATTTTGCCTTTATCATTCTCGGCATATATAATATCCATATAGTTCCATCTTATCTAGTTTTATACAGCTGATAAAACTCTATCTTCCTATCCATGTAATTTCCCAAACTGTTATTTGTTGATTTTAATATTTAGAACAGAAGTGGGTTTACATGCTTTTAGCGTAACTGTGGGCAGCCGAAATACGCATATATCTCCGTAAATGAGAACTTCCTACCGTTCCATCTTATATGCAGTTATACACCATCCTTCCCTGTACTGAAATGTAAAATCCTTTTCATACGGATTCCCTTCTGTTTTTATTTATCGTTGGCGATTTCCTCTGTCCGATACACATTTCGCTGATACGCCGCCATTTTGAAAGCGGTCACTCGATCGTAGATGGGTTTATAAATCTAACTGAACCCATTTGCAATGACTTGAAACCAATTTTGCGACATAGCTCCCCCATATTTTAAGCTGGATGATATCTAGCTTAACTATTGGGTACAAGACAATTGCAAAACGACCATTCCGAGGTTAGTTTTCCTTCCTTCTATCCTCCTCAAGCTCTGTGGGATGACGACTAAGAAAATCTGCGCCCACATTCTGTTTTCCAAGAATATATTCATCCTTTACTATCTCTCTCCTTCCTGTTCGGCTTTTCATCCAGGCTCTTACTGCTGGTGAAACCGGGTCGGTAGGTTTCCCATGAAGTTTACCGCCCTCTTTTCGTTGATAGTTGGATGTGGTGTTCCCTCGCAAATCCGTAGGTGTTTGATTTTCGCTACGTGATTTGTTCCTTTTTTCCCGCGCATGGGGTTCAGACTGCAATTGAACCTGTGTGGGATGTTTCCTTTCCCCTCCCGTGCAAATCTCGGGAGTACCCCTGATTGCTGGTTTGCGTGTAGATTTTTGATGAAGACTCTTCCGTCGACTTTCTGAATCTACATAGGTGCACTCTAGACAGGAATGTACATACTGATTTATGTCTTCCGTAATACCTGGCCAGTAGAACTGGGTGGCTATTCTTTGTTTTGTGGCACCATTACCCAGGTGTTCACTCAAAGTTGATATGTGTCCCCAGCCTATAACCTTATTCCTATAGGTGGATGGTACAACAATTTGACCATGACTTTTCGTCCCTCTGCCAGCTTTCCTGTACAAGAGTCCATGTTCCCTATAGAAGTGTCCTTTCCTTGGTGTGTTATGTGTCTTTGACAATTTGCCAAAACAAGGCTTCAATGTCCTGTCTGCTTCTTGAGCCCGTTTCATTTCAGTCGAATGAAATTTTAAGTTGGTGTCCCTCTCTATGTTCCTGGAGTCAGACCTGGTCTGGGTTTCTGCCATAACCATAGGTTTTACAGGGTCTCCCAAGAAAACATATTTACGCCCCAACAGTAGGGGGTAAAAGGGATCATCTATCACTGCTGCATTTATCTCCCCTTCCACATAGCGACAACTGACCTGAATCTTTGCTATGGGTAAAGTAAGGGGTGATGTTCCTTTTAGTGGCCCTTGAATATCTACTGTTTCTGTGGAGATTTGTTCAGGGCACACCAGAGATGCACACACGACTGCGTCATAGGACAAACCTGTGTCATACATTCCTGTGACTTGTTTGCCATTCACAGTCACTATCTCCTGGGTAGGTGGGTGATGGAGGCTATTCTGACCCACAGTCAGTTCCTTCCTAACAGAAGTCCTCACCTGTAGACATGCAGCATGATGAAGGGGTTTTTTCCTCCCACATTCATCCGTGTTGTGGTTGCTCATCTTACAAAATTTGCACCACTTATCTCCCTGTTTGTAGGGTTTATTTTCCTGAGTCTGAGGGTTCTTGTCCTTATTATCAAATCTTTGCTTGTTTCTGTATGGTTGATCCATTTGGTCAAACTGAGTACTCTGCGGTGGTGGCTTATATCCTTCTACCTGCTTCCTTTTTGTTCCTACCAATTCAGCTTGAGCTGCTTGGTATCTCTCTGCACATTTCAAAATGTCTTCCAGCCTCTCTGCTCCTTGTTCCATAAGGAATTTCCTCATTTCTTGAGACATGGAATCTTTCACTTGCTCTAACATAACCATTTCTTTCAGATCCTCGTAGGTTTTCTGATACTTACCTAAACTACTCCATTTCAACAAATACGTTTCTAGCCTAGCTGAGAACTGGTTATATGTTTCTCCAGGTAGAGGTTTAGAAGTTCTAAATTTCTTCCTATATGCCTCAGAGTTCTTTTCATACCGGATCAGTAAGGCTTGCTTTAGTATTTCATAATTTTCCTGATCTTCTTTGGGGAGTTTCAGAAACACATCATATGCAATACCTCTCAATCCCTGGGATAACTTTAGACTCCATTTTTCCTTTTCCAGTCCATATGTAGAGGCTAACCTTTCATACCTATCCAGGTACGACTCAATTGCGTCCTCCTTTTCAACAAATGGATCTAGGTGGAAGTTCATGGCCCCATTTGCTGTGTTCTGAAAAGAGCTATTCGCAGAATGAGGTGAGCTATTACCATGGGTGATAGTCCCAGCCTGAAGTTCAAGATCAAGCTGTCTCATTTTCAGCTCATGGTCTCTCTCTGCTTGTAACCTCCTTTCTTCTCTCTCAGCTTCTAATTTCTTGGCTTCTCTCTCCGCTTCTAATTTCTTGGCTTCTCTCTCTGCTTCTAATTCTAATTTCTTGGCTTCTCTCTCTGCTTCTAATTCTAATTTCTTGGCTTCTCTCTCTGCTTCTAATTCTAATTTCTTGGCTTCTCTCTCTGCTTCTAATTTCTTGGCTTCTCTCTCCGCTTCTAATTTCTTGGCTTCTCTCTCCGCTTCTAATTTCTTTGTTTCTCTCTCTCTGCTTCTAATTGCTTTGCTTCTCTCTCGGTGTACTTTTCACATTCCGTCGTGACATACCGGATCAGAGCGTCACCATCCATGCCAAGCTCTTTTCCCACCTGCAGTGTAGCCGACCTAAATTTGACCAAGTCAGCCATGATGTATCTGTAGTCTAGTAGGGCAAGCGATCTTACTCCAACTAATTTACTACAATATAATTAACTTAGTTAAAATTAAAGTTAATTAAACTGACTTCACCATATATGAAACAGCTTTCTTTATCTGTACTCAATGGTACTCCTAAAAATTTTTTTTTTTATATTCTTCCTATTATGTTTACTCTTTCCAAAAAAAAATTTACAAAAAAAGAAAATTTCCTACACAGCAGAAATAGAAAGATGGCTCAGGAATATCAAAGATATATCCCGCAGACGAGCCCCCACTGTAGCGGGAGGTTATTTAAAATTATTTATATGTAAGAGTATGCCAGTAAAGAGTTCTGACCTTACAAGTAATACCCCAGTCTTAGAAATAAGCACTGGTGTATTGTTATCATAAAAATAGTCAGACTGTAAAAACCCTGGCCCAGTTGGTAAGAAGTAGTACCAGGATTTAAGGTGTCTCCTCCCTATGACTATCTTATGATTACTTATATTCTAGGGGATAAGTAAAATGAACATTCACTGAAACCACAAATGGAAGAAGTGAATAAATCCTCAGGTACAGTTAAAATAGTTTAATAATTACACTAATATTCTATTTCTACTAGTTGGAAAAGAGCATATACATATATATAAAAGTATTCACACAATTACTATTATGGTCTGTTTATACTTCAAGATCTTAAATAATAAAGTTACTGAAATCACTGTTATTAGTCCTTTGAATTTAAGGATAACTGTCATCAGTTGACTGAGTTTCTGTATGGTTACTTATTGTTTTCAACTATTGGCTGTTTCACATGTATAGGTGGTCAGTGTCAAACAGGACACTTATCTTTCCAACTTGATACTGCTGAAACTGTCCTTTGCTGATATCAGACTTGGTAGGCCCAACAGTAGGGATGCCAATGACCAGTTGAAGTTCACTCTTTGGGGTCCTGCACTTTGGTGGGATTGCCTCGGATGAACTACACCGGCTTCTGATACTGGACAGTCTGGTTTGAGTTATTTCATGGAACCTGCAACATATCAGCCTTGGCTAGTATCTGGCTAGACTTGTAGTTGACTAGCACAGATGTCAGACCAGTCAGTCATCAGATGTCACCGTTATACAATCATAGTAAGTAAGGACATCATTTCAGTGATATAGCATTAATATTAACATATCAGTAATAAACATCATCTGGTTTATTCCGCTCCTATACATCCGTTCATATTCTATAACTTGATCCTTCCAAATCATATCAAGTACGAATTCAAATACTGATGCTATCCTTAGCATCTACACAAAAGTAATACATAAATAAAGAAAGTGAGTGACCACGTGATCAGGTTGCTTTCTACTGAAACTGGCTGTAGAACACTCCAGTTTACTAGCTGTAAATGGGTACGAAGTTGTGCGCTCGAACTAGGGAAGGCAAAGGCAGCGAGGAAGGGGACTAGTCACCTTAACCTCGTAAACTGGGATCTTCCATGATGAAGTTTCTAACACTTCATTTCCCTATGACAATCTCTGCCATGGGACTGCCTTTATCTTCGTAAGCGATAAAGCAATATGATAAATATAACTTCATTAGGCCGTGGGGCTATTTGTGATTACTTTTTGTACAAGCAACACTCATCCATAATGCACATGAATAAATCATATTAAAATAATAATACGTTATATCAATGAATATTATACAGGCATATTTTGTGAATTCTGTATGAACCTGAAATAACAAATATTATACACGGTAGTTATCATAATTTCGCTTACCCTCAGACTTCAGATACTGGACTTAAAAATGTTTCTGGCGATCCGCTCACAATGCATGGGTCGTGGCGAAACTCTGCCTCCAGTCTGTCTGAACCCTCTTTCGTTGTCTGTAGCTCAGTTTACCGATACGCTTTAAATACGTATAGCGCGGACGTATCGGAGAGTACCGACGTCACAGCTTAAACCTAAGCCTGAAAAATCCTTCCCGAACATTGATTTCGGCCGAACTGTGCGTCGACTGAAATTTTGCCTTTATCATTCTCGGCATATATAATATCCATATAGTTCCATCTTATCTAGTTTTATACAGCTGATAAAACTCTATCTTCCTATCCATGTAATTTCCCAAACTGTTATTTGTTGATTTTAATATTTAGAACAGAAGTGGGTTTACATGCTTTTAGCGTAACTGTGGGCAGCCGAAATACGCATATATCTCCGTAAATGAGAACTTCCTACCGTTCCATCTTATATGCAGTTATACACCATCCTTCCCTGTACTGAAATGTAAAATCCTTTTCATACGGATTCCCTTCTGTTTTTATTTATCGTTGGCGATTTCCTCTGTCCGATACACATTTCGCTGATACGCCGCCATTTTGAAAGCGGTCACTCGATCGTAGATGGGTTTAAAAATCTAACTGAACCCATTTGCAATGACTTGAAACCAATTTTGCGACAATAATAAATAGTATAGAGAGGAGCCGCGGTGATTTATGCCGCGTGATACTGGGTATTTAGGTAATGGTGACCCACTGTAAGTCGGTACGCGTTAACACATTGAGGTGCCACCAATGTAAGGTGCTTTGCACTTAAAGCCATTGTATTGACCGCGATTTTATGGGGTTGACTAGTGACAGACATGACGTAGTATGTTGGTAGGCTGGGGCATGGCAACGCTCTTCCTATACCCTTCTAGAGACTGACTTTGTCCAAGACAGTCGTGTTTCGCATCGCTCTCGATGTTTATGAATAGTGCCGTATTTCTCCTGAATTATAAGGCATAGGGTCAGCCTTTATTAAATATGGATGCAATGTTAAGTCATCCCAATTGGATGTATCAACTTCGGTTCAAGAAATAATGCAGGGAGTATTTTGAATGATAATTATTAAATGTATAATATTGTCAAAACCTCAACGATCGCTATCGGATGTCCGCCAGACGGCATCGCGTATAAACGCGTTGAAACTTTGACGACAGAGGAGTGAATATAGGAGACTGCAGGAATAATATAATTGATTGATGCTATGAATTGTTAATAATATGTTCTCGTCATTAAACCATGTAATGTGTGATGAACTCTCACACGGAATGCGTTGTCACCTTTATGAATTGAGGTTGGTGTTCACTACACTCATCATTCGCGCATGACATCAGCACTTTGCTCAATTGGCAGAATTAGAACATTAAGGCGAAAGCATTAAGTCCGAATAATGAACAAGAGACCTAATACCACAAACTCAGGACTTTCACAGATAGGCCTGCTAACCATCGCCTTAACAGTTGCAACGCCTATACAAAACACGGTGTAACAGAATAGGCCGTCCGTGTTGGGGACGAGAAAATTTTTTTTTAAGAAGAAACAGCAGTAACAGATTTGTTCCAGAGTGAATATTCGTCGTGCCAAGAACTTTTAAATTTTTCCACACGTTTGAAATGACTAAAATAAGTATGGTAACCAAGGCGCATGCGTACTAAGGATGTAAATGACGTCACAACCTTCTCAAGTTCATTGAAGCAGCCGTTTGTAAATTCTTCAATCAACAAGGCAGCGGGCTTTAAATTATTCAAGATAACTCAAACGAATGAACCACTACTATCAAGGAATAATCAATATTTCAGGCCATCTACATAGTTCTCTGGCGCATGCTTGCACTGTCGGAGATTGGTTTTTCTTCAAAAAGATAAGTACATGTTGATGCCCTATGCAATGTTAGCCCACTTCAGTTTGCAGGCATGTTTATTCTTACAATATACGTTACATGTTTTCATATAATATTATATGTATGTTAAGTTCGCGGGCGGATGTAGGGAATTTGATCTCTACTCAGATACCTCTGCGGACGGTGAGAAGATTTCAAATCGTTCTATAGGGACCGATTTCTAAATTCGATTCGTGAAAGCTCCACTAAAGACTGTGGCATAATCTGTTCACGTCGAACTCAGTCAACACTTTCTGTTAGTTGTGAAGTCGTGTACATAAACATTGTTTTATTAATGGTTTTTTTCGTTTCATTTTATTTAATTTCGTCAATGGTTCGTCAAATGTCAGTCAAGTCTAACCTTACTATCGTTTAGTTTTACACATAAATCCGTTATGTCATTTGTAGAGAGTTCATGTTTCGTACACAGTTTGTTCGATTTTTTGTGCTTTGACCTAATTTCAGTTCAGTCACAAAATTTGTAACTTCCGCAATTATATTTAGTTATTAATATCGTTTTGGTGTTTGTAAATTGACATTTGTGGCGTAATTTTGTAATTGTACTTCTTTGGTTTATTGTATATGTTTTACTTCTCTATTGATTTTAATAATAGGATAAAATAACTATATAATTATAAACATATAACACTTATAAATAATTAATTGAAAATACTTGATGCCTGAGACATTTTATTGATGTTTGCACTAGTAGTTCAAGTAGCAACTATTTTTTTTGCCTGAGTGAGGCATATTATTATAAAATATTGAATAAAATTAGAATTTTTAGCTTACAACTAATTTGTAAGTCACGTTATAAGTAGCTGTTTGACGAAGTGAGTCGCAGTACTATATTAGCCATTGTGGCATAGATAATTGAGTATATAAATATTGGAGATTGATATAATTGACTAATTAAGTATATTATTACTTAACATGACGACTTTGGAATCTTTAATGAATGTGGGAAAGCAATTTGGTTATAAAGGAGAAGCTCTTAGAGATTTTGCAGTGGCGGAACTAGCAAAACAGGAAGCTAAGGAAGCTGTTAGAAAACAAGAAGAGATTGAGAGAGAGGCTAAAGAAGAAAAAAGGAAGGCTGAATTGAAACAAGAAGAGATTGAACGAGAAGCAAAGGAATATAAAAGGAGAAAGGAACAGGAGGCAAGAGATGAAATGCAACGTATTGACGAATTAAAGAGAATGCAACAAGAAGAAAGACTTAAACAACAAGAAGAAAGAATAACACTTCTTCGTCTTGAAGAATTAAAATTGAAAGCTCAAATTGCTACAAATAGCAATAGTGATAATTCACATAATACGTCTTCATGGAACCAAACTAGAGGCTACTACAATTTTAAATTACCACCGTTCAAACAAAATTTCGACGACTTATCATCGTATCTATTACGATTTGAAGAAGTATGTAAGACAAATAAACTTGATAAATCCGCGTGGACTTTAAAACTCAGTGAATTTTTGGATGGTGAACCATTAAATGCATTAGAGAATATATATCAAGCACTTCTAAATGATTATGATGCTACAAAAGCATTGCTGTTAAGACGATTTCACTTAGATGAGGAAGGTTATAGAATGAAGTTTAAAACTCTTCTACCTGATTCAAACAAAGATTTCGCAGGGTTTATTGCTAACATACGCATTACGTTTAATAGATGGGTTGAACTCGCTGGGATGGATAAATCTTACGATAAACTGGTTGATTTATTGCTTAGGGATAAAGTTCTATCCTCTGTTAGCACACCATTTTTGTCATTTTTGCAGGAACGCAAACCACCCACTATAGCTGCGTTAGAAGAAATGGCAGTCAACTATTGTACTGCACATCCAAGTGTTGGTATATCTAATTCTCATTTGAGAGAAGCATTACCAGTAGCTTCCGCTGCGACATGGCGTGATAATAATAGGTCACGTGCTCAAAGCCTTGATATGAATTTTATGCTACGAATAAATAACGACAATAATTATTATAAAAAGAATAATTTTAACAAGAATATCAATTCTTTTAAAGGTAGACCACAATCCAGAAATCAATCACCTCATGTTAGGAACAGAAACCACTTTCAACAAAATTCAACCTGGAATAAACCATACAATGTCACGTCATATAACAACAATAACAATAACTGGAATAATGGTCATAATGTTTACAGATCCAGAAATAATAGTTACAACGGTAGGAGTCAAAATAATTCAGTTGATCGTCATCGACAACGTTCCAATTTGCGCGGAACACAAAGATTTGTACACAATTCAGGGGCGGCGCTGACTAGCAATGCACCCCCAAGTAGTCATGATAATAATACTCAGATACATGCTTCATCTTCATGTTCTGCTGTTGATTATAATGTGGCAAATAGTTGCCCACAATGTAGCACTATTTTTCAGAAAGCCAACCATACGTCGATGATGTGTACTCAGCCTGTTCCAGCAGTTAGTCTCACTGTGAACTACGGGACAGGCACATTGATCTTCAACAGAGTATTGGTCGATGGAACCATAGTGTCAGTTTTGAGAGATTCCGGATCCACCACTGTTGGAATCCGTCAATCATTAGTACATCCTCGTTACTCCACTAATGAATGTGTTAGATGCATAACTTTCGGTGGTACAATTGAGTACTACCCCACTGCTATAATAGACATAAATACCCCATTTTTTCAGGTAAAGTTAAAGTATGTCTCCTTCAGAATCCGATTGCTGATTTAACAGTTGGACGCATCCATGGTAGCAAGGATTGCACACCTGAAGAGATTTTGGAATGGGAAAAACAAAACTTGTCTATGGTCAATGCAGTGACAACACGAGCTCAGGCTCAGGAGTTGAATAAAGAAAATAGTACAGTTCCTGACTCAAATCTTCGGGATGACACCGATGTTTAGTCTGTTATGGACAGAGGGTCATTTGCTGCTAAGCAAAAAGCAGATAATTCTTTAAAAAAAATTTTTGCTTTGGTGAACAAATATGATAATATTGCTTTTAATAACAAAAGTAAACATTGGTTCACAATCAAGAATGACATTTTACTTAGGAATTGTATGGACCAGACTAGAGTAAAACAACAGGTCTTAGTACCAGTAGCATTAAGGCCATATATACTACGACATGCTCATGACTACCAATGCGTGGGTCATATGGGCTACACTCGCACACGTTCTCGGGTGTTGTCGTCATTTTTCTGGCCAGGGATCTCACGAGACGAAGCGTCGTATGTACATTCCTGCGTCACTTGCCAGGAAGTCAAGTCTCGTGGAGCGTTTCATAATGCCCCCATACAAGCATGTGACATATCAGTCCGTCCTTTTGATAAAATGGCAATAGACATAATTGGTCCTCTTTTGCCTTCTGCAAGAGGTCATAGATATATTTTAACATGTGTCGACTTATGTACACGATGGCCAGAAGCCATACCCCTTAAGAACACAACTACATCAGACATAGCTGATGATCTTCTACTAATCTTTTCTAGACTAGGATTTCCTAAAAAGGTACTATCAGATCATGGTCCTCAATTCGTCTCTGACACCATGACTGAGGTAATGAAGACTCTTAACATAGGAAGGAGTCTTAGTAGTGTCTATTACCCCATGAGCAATGGTTCAGTTGAAAGGCTCAACCGCACCATTAAACAATTACTACATAAGGTTACCGTAAAATATCCCCAAGACTGGGACAGAATCCTCCCAGCTATTCTGTTCGCTTACCGAGAGGTGCCGCATGAACAAACCGGCTTCTCCTTGTTCGAATTGGTGTTTGGTGCTCCACCAAGAGGTCCAATGGGACTAATAAAAGATCTTCTGCTCGACACTGAGATGACTCAGGACACCCAGTCATCCTATGAATACGTCATTAACTTGCGTAAAAAAATTATAGAAGCTTGCCAGATGACAACAGCTTCTTCAGAGGCTGCAAAATATAAAGCAAGACTATTCCAAAATAAAAACAGACGATTACGCCAGTTGTTTCCTGGTGACGAAGCTTTCGTGCTACTCCCACGGAAGGATAATAAACTATTAATCGCATGGAATGGTCCATTTAAAGTATTGGACAGAATTTCTGACGTTGACTACGTACTAGACATTAAGGGTCATAAGAAAATTTATCATATTAACATGCTTAAAGAATTCTATACTCGCCCTGAACACTTACAATCTATCTTTCATGATCTAGAAGACAAATCAGTTGGTTCTTGCCAATATTCTAATCTATCGATTATTCAGGAGGAAGAATCATCTTTTCCTGAAATCCACATGTCTCTTCCTGTACCTACTTTACAAGCTACAGAATCGTGGCGAGATGTGACTATCTCTACTTCAGTTTCATCTCAACAAAGTCAACAAATTTCTGAACTCTGAGAATCTTATTCTGATATTTTAACCGACATACCAGGTCGTACATCAGTCATTTCTCACGACATCATTCTTAAGGACAAAACACCTATAAAACTTCGTCCTTATTCAGTTCCAATACATTACCAAGAAAAGACAGCTCAGGAACTTAATCAGATGTTAAGTTTAGGCATTATTGAGAATAGCAATTCTCCATTTTCTTCTCCACTAGTCATAGTTAGAAAAAAAGATAATAACATTAGATTGTGTGTCGATTATAGAAAATAAAACGCTCAGACAGTCGCTGACAGTGAACCACATCCACTGCTTGACGACCTACTTACTCGGCTAGCAACAGCTAAATTTTTTACTAAAATTGACTTGACTAAGGGATATTGGCAAATTCCCTTAACAGAACATGCCAAATACCTCAATGCGTTCTCCACTCCACAGGGTCTATATCAGTGGAACGTGATGCCTTTTGGGCTTATGAACGCACCGTTAACGTTTATTCGCATGATGCGAAAAATGTTATCACATAGAATAGATATTATTACTTACATAGACGATATCTGTTTATTCAGTTCGTCATTTGAAGAACATTTTACAGGACTCAGTTCTTTATTAGAAATTTTACGGTCAAATAATTTGACTGCAAGACCGACTAAGGTCCAAATCGCAGTTCAGGAAATTACTTTCCTTGGACATATTATTGGGGCTGGTCGCATTCAGACTATGCAACAAAATGTTGATAAGATTTTAAAGTTGTCTATACCCAAGACAAAAAAGCAAGTTAGGAGTTTATTGGGTCTAATTCAATATTATAATAGGTTTATCCCGAATTTATCGTCCATCACTGCAGTATTGTCTTCCCTGTTAAGAAAAGGCATGCTTACGAATGTCATGTGGACTGACGACTGCGACAAAACGTTTGCTCATATTCTTAATATTTTTTCACGGCCACCTATCTTACGGTTGCCTGATATTAATAAAATACACATTCTACGCACAGATGCTAGCAACGTGGGCTTAAATGCGAGCCTTTTACAAGAACATGATGGCATTCTTCATCCTACGTTATTTATCTCGAGAAAACTAACATACACAGAAAGAAAGCATTCAGTGATCGACAGGGAATTATTAGCCGTCGTATGGGCTATACAGAAGTTGGAAAAATTTCTTCTAGGTGCACCATTTATTGTGCAAACAGATCAAAAATCTGTAGCGGCACTCAGACGAGCCAATCATAAAAACCCAAAACTGGCAAGGTTTTCAATCATCCTTCAGCCGTTTCAATTCGAGATAGAGTCGATTCCGGGTTCGGAAAATGTCATCGCTGACTTTTTATCCAGACATCCAACATCTTCATCAGATGAACAATGACAACTTATTTCGTATAAACAACATAACAGTTATGTGCTACATACATATTCAATAATCAAGAATTGTAGATTGGCAACACTGATCAAATTTACGAGTCCTCACGTTTTATCGTTTCAAAGTGATGAATCCTCACGCTTCCATAATTGAACTTACGATGAACTTCAACTACAAACAACAGATTGATATCTGTTACTTCAATGCTTCTAAACATTTTTATGCAGCATTCAATTGCACAAATGCTATGACATTATCGCTGACATTTTCACCACATGTTGATATTTCGAAAATAATTACGTATTTCGGCTCAAGTCAGAACATTCAGCATAATCTGTGGGTTTGAAAAATAATCGAAAAAAGGTGATTCGTCTTACGAGGACAAAAGACAAAGAAAGTAGTCAGTCAAAAAAATATATATACAAAAAATCGAGGAAGTTGAGGGGAACTGCGGTAAGACGTGGAGTACAATGGGTGGGTTTGAAAAAAAATCGAAAAATAATCTACGCCTTTTAATATTACATCGTTGGATTACAGCGGTGCCATGCTGAGAAACACTTGCGAGCGACAATTGACTTTTAATATTCCGGGGATTCGCATCAATCGTTCTAATATTGCACCGGATTGTTTCGATTTACATTGCGGAGTTCGTTTGAATATGGACTTTGGTTTGTGTCTATTCTCCTATCAACCATTACAGTTTGAGTTACAAATACTATTCGTTTGAACGCACACATATGTGGATGAATACTAACATTGTTCATATTATCTTGGTCTCCTTCAACGGAATGAACACTTCCAACCAGCATGATAGCGACTATATAGGCCATCTATACGAACAATGACCTTATATTTATCGTGCTTACTACTTCTTTTTCATTATTTTTTCTTATTTCTGTGTTCTAATGTACTCCTTCTGTATTCTTCATCTTAATTATGACATTCAATTAGTTTAATTAAATAGATTCATGTTTATAATATTACCCACACGTAATATCTACACACTAGTACATAGATTACTTAAATAATTTTTAGTTCTTATTATTTTGCTTAATTAACTAACTCTTATATTATTTAAGACATTAGATGATAGTTTCTTCTTCTGTCTTGACGAGTGACATTTCTTTCCTTTAACTTATGTATTACTTCTATGACTTATGTGACATTATAATATATTGACGACGACCACCGACATTGTTTTACTCAAAACATCGTTGGCCGTATGTCCATAATTCGGGTTTCATTAATATATTTAATTGCGATGGAAAGATTATGTTAAAATTTGGTAAAAATCTGTATAACAGATGTAGATACGGGATATTTAGGTAATGGTGACCCACTGTAAGTCGGTACGCGTTAACACATTGAGGCGTCACCAATGTAAGGTGCTTTGCACTTAAAGCCATTGTATTGACCGCGATTTTATAGGGTTGACTAGTGATAGACATGACGTACTATGTTGGTAGGCTGGGGCATGGCAACGCTCTTCCTAGACCCTTCTAGAGACTGACTGTTGCCAGTAATTTTAATGGAAGGGAAGTGATCCGGAAAATGTTAGGTGAGCAGATTAGATTATGAGTTACATTGCTTGATTAGCTATAATGTTAGGTTAAATTGTAATAGGGAAATTCCCTCGTATGTTCGAGAAGTAAAGTTAGAAAGCGTGTGAACGCTAGTCAGTTCAATTGTGGAGGTGTATTCACTCCGAACTGTTTTGAGCTACGGGTGTTTTAGCTATTTGTGGCTGGCCCGTGCAAGTAGTGAGACTGAGTGGTGTTTTTTGAACAGCCGGGTCTCGTATCTTTTTTAGGCGGGAGATATGTATTCCCGTGGGCAGTGAGTTTGTGGGCAGCAACTGAAGGAGTCGGCCCCTGGATGTGTTTGAAAAGTATGCCTGTACAGTGCTGAAGATAAGAGGCCATGATTTGTGTAGGCCATTATTTCCTTAGAGAGGATAATTTTTGATATGTGAGATTATTGCAAACTGCCGAGTGTGCAGTATTGTGTGTTTTTTGAGAGGTAAGGATCCATTATTATATTATCAGAGCGCTGATGTGAAGAGTATCTTGAGGATGCCATTTATGTTGTAGCACGGCGATGATGTCCGTTTGCTATCTTTGAGGAGGCCATATTTATGTTGTAGCACGGCGAGGATGTCCGGTTGCTAAAGGATCCATTATTATTATGACAGCGCTGATGTGAGGAGTATCTTGAGGATGCCATTTATGTTGTAGCACGGCGATGATGTCCGTTTGCTATCTTTGAGGAGGCCATATTTATGTTGTAGCACGGCGAGGATGTCCGTTGGCTAAAAGAATCCATGATTATAATATAGCGCTAATGTGAGGAGTATCTTTAAGGAGGCCATTGATATAGTAGTATCTTGATGATTCTGATGTGAGGAGTACTTTATTATTGTATTGCTGTAAACTGTAATTTGACCATATGTGTATTCTATATTAACGTACTGTGTTGTGGTGTAATAAACCGTCAGTAACTTTCCCCTGCCGTTACACCATTCCATGCCTCTGATGTGTGTACCTGTAGTGTGTGAATGTACCTATACACACCTCACTTATGACACGAATATACAACCGTGGTTTTAACAATGGTACCCTCCATAAAAACAGTTTAACTGATTTATCAGTGGTGGCTTATCGATTTCAGTGCCACAACTATATTAGTATCAGTGGCTGATACACAATCCATATTATTATCAGTACCAGCCATTAAATGTTATCTTATTAGTATCACTGACTTTGTCCAAGACAGTCGTGTTTCGCATCGCTCTCGATATTTATGAATTGTGCAGTATTTCTCCTGAATTATAAGGCATAGGGTCAGCCTTTATTAAACATGGATGCAATGTTAAGTCATCCAAATTGGATGTATCAACTTCGGTTCAAGAAATAATGCATGGAGTATTTTGAATGATAATTATTAAATGTATAATATTGTCAAAACCTCAACGATCACTATCGGATGTCCGCCAGACGGCATCGCGTATAAATGCGTTGACACTTTGACGACAGAGGAGTGAATATAGGAGACTGCAGGAATAATATAATTGATTGATGCTATGAATTGTTAATAATATGCAGTCGTCATTAAACCATGTAATGTGTGATGAACTCTCACACGGAATGCGTTGTCACCTTTATGAATTGAGGTTGGTGTTTACTACACTCATCATTCGCGCATGACATCAGCACTTTGCTCAATTGGCAGAATTAGAACATTAAGGCGAAAGCATTAAGTCCGAATAATGAACAAGAGACCTAATACCACAAACTCAGGACTTTCACAGATAGGCCAGCTAACTATCGCCTTAACAGTTGCAACGCCTATACAAAACACCGCGGACCAAAAAAGTTTGAAAACCTCTGGGCTAAACCATTGCTTAAATCCTTCACAAAAGGCGACGGACAGATATAAGTTAACCATTGCTCAGCCCTATGCCGCATGGTTCTTGACTTCTGAATTATCTTGCGAAACTCCCTTAGGATAGAAGCGTCATTGCTCTTCTATCTACCTCTCTGCCAAGAGTAATCTTGTGCGAAGGTAGACATCTTTGACGACCCATTTAGATACTCTTGAGTTTTGGCCACTGTTGGACCACTACTGCAAAACAGGGGAGGCAATCCGTGACAAGATTATTGCGCCTCTATGTTGTGCACTTTGAAAGTAGATTATTGAAGAGTCAAGCCAATAAATTTACGAATCACAGTGATCGAACCCACTACATGATCACGTGGTAGCATCGACTACCATTCTGAGACCCCAGAGGTCACAGAAGGTGCAAGAGGTCTAGTGGCTGCATCAGTGTATGATCTACTGAAACTGTTGGGTTTTAAAGGACAGTCAAGATCAAGGGCACTTGAGGTTCAGCGAAACTGCAGAAAGAGCATCGTGCTGTCTGTGGAACAACCGCAACGGGCTATGGAATTCAGGACAGTAATTTATTTTCAACACAAGGGTTACGTTCACAATTGCCTTTAACTGGCAGAAAAACGGGAGTGGTGTTGAAAGCTCCAACAAAGGTTGAGTGGGTTAAATTATCTGTACATGACAATAGGAGGCTGACACTTGGGATTCATGACCCAAGTGGGCCTGCCCCCCTTAGAGTGTAAAAAAGATGAAGGGACGAAACACGTGATCGGCGGGAAGACTACTTCTGATGATCAGATTGACTCCTGTTATATCGCTATGTATAGAACTTCCTATCATCTTACTTAGTCTTTCTTATTCTACGCTGGGATGTAGAGGTTTGTCAGAGAGAGCGCCATATTATCCTATCGACTGTCTTCCTTCTGGCCTGGTTCCAGTCTAGCCTTCGGTCCTTCAGAGATTGGTTTTATTACTATGGCTCGCTTCTATAAAACATGGCAGGCAGTTTGTAACACTGAAGAACACTTTTTGCTACTTCCATTGACAATAATTTATTACATAAATTTCGATTCCTTTTGTCTGTATTTGTTGTTACAAATTGCAATTTGATACGGAGAGCGCCATGGACGAACCTGTTATAGATTGTCTGGAGTTTAGACTTGATGCTGTTTGTTACATGCCAAATTAGAATACTGACACAACTTACTACTACCAACACGATGTCACGTAAACGAAAGTAAAGGATCCCGTTACACGCCCACTGAGGCATATTGAGAATATGGACCATACGGCACACTAGGGGTGATGTGGTCAGCATCACGCCGACCGCCTTAACCAACCCAGAGTTGCCTTGGTACTCAATTCATGAATCTGGGTCTATCCCGAAGAAGTTTGCGGTCTAAAAAATCCCACCTCAACTGGTAATCGAATCTAGACCGCCAAGCTGGGAAGCGAGTGCACTAACCACTATGAACACGATCTACCATTTTACAATACACAGTAACCTCATGTTAATCACTTTATATTTCCTAGTGTGCACTCTTTTAACGCGTATCTCAGAAATTGAAAACGCACTCATTCAAGACGTACTTCAGAAACTGAAAGTGCACACATTCAAGACGTATCTCAGAAACTGAAAGTGCACTCATGCAAGACATATCTCAGAAACTGAAAGTGCACTCATTCAAAGCATATCTCAGAAACTGAAGGTGCACTCATTCAAGACGTATCTCAGAAACTGAAAGAGCACATTCAAGATGTATCTCAGAAAATGAAAGTGTTCTCATTCAAGACTTATCTCAGAAACTGAAAGTGCACTCATTCACGATGTATTTCAGAAACTGAAAGTGCACTCATTCCAGTATCTCAAAAACTGAAAATGCACTCAATCAAGACGTATCTCAGAAACTGAAAGTGCACTCATTCAAGACGTATCTGAGAAACTGAAAGTGCACTCATTCAAGACATATCTCAGAAACTGAAAGTGCATTTATTTAAGACGTATCTCAGAAACTGAAAGTGCACACATTTAAGACGTATTTCAGAAACTTAAAGTGCACTCATTCAAGACGTATCTGAGAAACTGAAAGTGCACTCAATCAAGACATATCTCAGAAACTGAAAGTGCTCTCATTCAAGACATATCTCAGAAACTGAAAGTGCACTCATTCAAGACATATCTCAGAAACTGAAAGTGCACTCATTTAAGACATCTCAGAAACTGAAAGTGCACTCAATCAAGACATATCTCAGAAACAAAGTGCACTCATTCAAGACATATCTCAGGAACAGAAAGTATGTCACTTGCTGAAATAATTACCATTAATTTATTTTGGTGTAAATTTAAATGATTGTTCAAAACGTGTAAGTAGAAGTCAAACTTGTAAGTAGAAGTCAAACTGCATTGTTACATGCGCATGAAGGACAAAATACGAATTTAGCAGCTACAAAATGTGCTTTTCTATTTTGGAAAATAACGTAACGCTTGCTTGCGGAGGAAAACAAAGTGATACAAAACAAAATAGCCCCAATACAGAAAGCCTACATCAAAGCCTTTATTTACTGTAGTACAGGCACTTTCAATATCAATTTGTTTTACTTGGAAAACTTATCATTCTCATGTACAACTTCACCTTAGTCGCGACTTACATGTAAGCAATGGGCATATTCTTTCTTCACCTCATTATAGACTCCCGTGAACCACACGGGGCAATTTGAAAACTATTCAAGATAAATTTAGCGATAATGACAACGACTATGACCAGCAGACGTTATTCACTTGTTGCTATGCAAATTTATGTGATTAAGAAATCGCAAAATTTGGGGTCACGCACCATTAATGCAATCTGGTCTGCCATAATGTTATGCACTTATTAGTTTCACATTTAACGTTATTTTATCAAAATAGATTCGTTATAATGCAACAAAAATAAACCTCAGCAAAGGTTTAGGTAAACAATAAGGACATTTCAAATAATCAGAAGATAATTTAGTCAAAGATGGCTTTAGTAAAGGTTTGCTTTTCCTTACCTCATCAAAACAGTGTTTGGCACATACACTATTAGCTCTTAGATGTATTTCAGAATTTTAAACATATGATGACGTGCTGTGAACAAGGACATATGGAACTTGTCTATAACTAAAATATGGCCTGGCCACTAAAATAAAAGTTCAGTGTGTTAAACACAATAAACGATTTATGATCTAAACACACAGAGATCACATCGTCATATTATCAATGCATATCAGTGTACCAGCTGATGAACACTGAGTAAGTTTCTAAAAATAGCTGTTCATGGAATTCCCACTTTAAACTGAAACTACGCCAACATCAACTTGCGTTTGCTGGCTAGACACATTGTAAGTTGTCCTAAATTATTTAGTGGTGCGCTGTTTCCGAACTATGTCATGATGCTGCATTGACGACTAAATGTAAACTAGTAAATAAGGTAAAGGTAAGGATTCCGTTACACGCCCATTGAGGCATATTGGGAATATGGTGTTAGGCCCATATTTTCTTGACCATCAGCACACTAGGGGTGGTGTGGTCAGCATCATGCCGGCCGCCTTAACCTTCCCAGAGTTGCCCTGGTACCCAATTCAATAGGCTGGGTCGACCCTGGAGCTGTTTGCGGTCTAAAAAATCCCACCTCAACTGGGGATCGAACCATCGACCACCGCGCTAGGAAGCCAGTGCACTAAACATTGCGCTACCGCGGCTCCCAAACTAGTAAATATACCCGTCAAAATAATGACAGGGGCAGAATTAAAGCAAACGCCATAACCTTTCAGCATCTGCAGCACATTTAGAAGACTGGAGAACTCATTCAGTGAATTATGGATGAAGTTATTTTACCATTGTTTGTAAAGTTTTGAAGAAAAAAAATTGTATTTGTTTTGTGTCAAGGGATGTAATTTTATCATCTGTCAATAGAAACAATCAAACAGCAAAATAATAATAATGATAAAATATATTGTATAGCTTTTGACACTTTATTCTTTGTTTTTTATGTATTATTTAAAATTTACTTGGAAATTTGGTGCGAAATAGATGCGCTCTACATTAAGCGTTGTGCAGTTTAGTGCAAGGGCCAGAAGCGCTTAACTTTTATAAAGTTTCCAGACTGCAAAAAAAAAAAGTTTGTGTGGAACGGGTCCGGACACTTTTAGAGAATAATATAGTACCAGCAATAACCTGTCAAAATTGACAGCTTTTTAATTATAGTGTGTTGTTTCTGTTACATGTATTACAGACGTTACTATTACTACTGTGGTCATTTCATTGCGGACGACCGTCATTAGATATTTGTAGTGAAAATTATATGGATGTATTAAATATGATGACATGAGGAGTAACCTTCCTAAATGACATGTGGAGCAGTGATAATGATCTAATGGACCGGAAATTGACTAAATAATTAACATTTCTTTTTTGAGAACATGTCTCGTAACTGTACGTGCATCTTTTTTTTAAATCTTGGCTTTCCATAATCAAACTGTTCAAGCACACCGTCATTTGTGCACTTTTCTATTTTCGAGAGAGTACATACAAGAGAAACAATACAATTATTGTCTAACTTTCAACCACAGTTGAACCCCTTAGCTGTGGTTGAAAGTTAATGTACTCTCTCGAAAATAGAAAAGTGCGCAAATGACCGTGTGCATGATGTGACCGACCGACGTACTTATGGCGGGAATTATGGTATTGGACTAGTAAGAAACCTGTCAAAGTTGACGGGTTTTTAAATTATAGTTTGCTCTTTCTGTTACACGTCCTGTTTCTATTTTGGTCATTTTATTACAGGTCACCGTCATCAGATCTTTGTAGTAAAAAGTATATGGATGCATTAAATATGAAGCTATTGGGGCAACCTTCCTAAATAACATAGAGAAAAGTGATACTGATCTAATGGACCGGAAATTGGGTAATCAACTAATAGTTCTTTTATGGCAACATTTCTGGTAAAGGTTCGTGCATCATTTAAAATCTTGCCATAGTAGACTATTGGGAATCCTGCAGGTGCACTAGGAAGTTTTTCTCAAGAGTTTTCCGTCAATGAGATACGGGAATATTTTCTGAAAGATGAAGAACTTTCTACTCTGAAACTTGCTTTGTCCAAATTATTTTAGACTCTGCAGATAAACGCTTTCCTCAATCACTTTGGTGTCGAAATACAGATTTGAATCAATGAACCAGAACTTGGAGGCAGAGCTCAGTTTAGATATTCAACCAGATTTTCACCAGTTGGGCAGACAGAAAGATTGCGAGGTTTTACATTGATGGTTTGTTTCACATTGATGTTTTTTTCCTCATACAGCTTTCTTGATTTGTGTTTCATTCTATACGCAAGAATAATATTTGTATACAATCATTAGAGTGCTTTACTCTCGCGGCACAGTTACAGGGTTCCGGGATCAAATACTGGTAGCGTCAAGCTCTAGTCTACCCAGCTGTTAATAGGTACCTGACTCTGTCCGTGAGTTAGGAAAAGCAAAAGCATCAAGGACGGGAACTAGTCATCTCACTTCATAACAAAAACTAATATAGTGAAGTCTTTAACACTTCAATCCCCTACGGCAGTTTCAGCTATTGGACTACCTGTACTTTTAAAGAAGTTTTAGATTGTCCCCTAAGAAATTCTGAACCTTTTTTATTTGATAGGACATTTGACAATAAGAGCTAAATTAAAATTAATCGTAAACATAGAATATTAAATGATACAGAAAACGAAGATGAATTGTCACCAAAAACAAATGGAACGAATTAGGACACTGTAAGAAAACCAACACGACATAACACTAAAACAGGTACTGTAGTTAGAATGTACAAGATACTACGCTGAAATAGGTACTGTAAAATAATCATTAAGACATAAAAAGACAAGAATAGGATGCGTCCACAGGAAACAACCAATGAGTATAACAAGACATGACATGGACTGGAGCCCACAGGGGAAGAGAAGAGTCGGGAGTCCAAATACAACTTATAGAAGATAGGTGAAAGAGGAAGCCAATAAAATCTAAATTGTTGGAAAGACACTGCAATGTAAACTTCAAGAAGACATAACATTGAAATAGACACTGTAATATAGTTAACAAGATACAATATTGAAAACAGTCACTTTATTACAAACAACAAGACATTACACCGAAATAGTCACTGTAACAGAATAAATAAATATAACACTGAAATAGCTATTGTAATACAATCAACAATACAGTTTATTAAAATACACACCATAATTATAATCAACAACACTGCACTTAAATAGACACTAACAGAGTCAACAGCAAACTATACTGAAATAGACACTAATAGAGTCTGGAAGACACTACACTGAAATAGACACTGTGGCATGATCAAGAAGACACTACACTGAAATAGACACTGTAGTTATAATAAGCAAGACACTACCCTGAATTAAACACTATTGTATAACCTACAAGATACTTACACTGACATAGACACTGATAGTCAACACGAAACTTCACAGAAACAGACACTGTAGCTTAATCAAGGAGTCACAAAATGGAATCAATTAGGTCACCAAGAAGAAAAGTAAGGAATAGCATATATGCTATTTTTCCAGAATTAAAGAACAAAAGTATAATACATTGTTTGTGCTTCTGTCCAAGATGAATATATTAACTGGCGAGTGAGACAGTAACGAACTCTAGTAAACATTCACAGATTAAATTTGGCGGTGTAGACGGAGAATCACTTTAGAAATTGATGAGGCATTAACTTGATAAAGAAAACCTATGAAGATATGACATGCGGAGTTCTTCACGAAGGACAACTTACAGAACCACGTGGGTGTGACGAAATAACCTCATGTAAAAAAAAGTAAAGGATCCCGTTACACGCCCATTGAGGCATATTGGGAATATGGTGTAAGGCCCATATTTTCTTGACCATCGGCACACTAGGGGTGATGTGGTCAGCATCACGCCGGCCGCCTTAACCTTCCCAGAAGTTGCTCTGGTACCCAGTTGGGGCTGGGTCGACCCAGGAGCCGTTTGCGGCCTAAATAAATCCCACCTTATCTGGGGATCGAACCATAGACCACTGAGCTAGGAAGCCAGTGCACTATCCACTATGCTACCGCGGCTCCATGTGCCATCCTGTAATTCATTCTGTGCTCTTTCCTTTCTTTTTCCCGCCTCTAACAGTAGTTGTGATTTTTGATTCATTATTTACACTTCCTTCCTTCAATTCTTGTCATGTCTGGGCTTATCGACGATCTTTACTGATTATTGTAATCACTGACTTTCGTGTGAACCCAAATTTACTCCAGGATCTGTAGAAAGAGTGTTTACGAATGCATAGCACATTTCTGACCAGACAGTGAATGGGAGCGCCCGGATTAATATGTAAACCAAAGCAGGGATGGCCACAATCAGTTGTCTTATCGCTGATAATGTTTTCTGTCTGGCCGTTTGTTGCTTGATAGTTGTGCGTTGGCACAGGAACGTATAGGTAAATATCCATATGGTGACAGATTAAAGACACGAATGAAATGATATAATCATTTCCAGGCAGGCTTGCTGTAGGCAATAGTTACGATAGCTGTCAATCTGGAAAGATATTATCAGTGATATATCTATGAAGTCGTGAGCGTAAACATGATCAATATCAACTGAAGTGAGAAAATACCATACATGGGTGAGACTTTTGAAAAAAAAATAACATCGTATGTGTCACGCAGGAATTTTCATGAGAGAGTAGTCCCTACCAAAATACGCAAGTTGATCGCTATTGGTATGGCATTTGAGATGTTAAAATAAAACATTTTTGATTAGAGCCTTGTAATATAGTAGCAATGTGGATGCATGGGCTAAATGTTGCTTATAATCTAGCACATTTGGAGTCTACGGCACCGCTAATTGAACGTGTCAAGAAGACAGTCAGACAAGCCAGAATAAAGAATAGAATCAGGATTCAACTTTAAAGGACCGGACAACGTATTTGAGCACCTTCTGAACTTACACAGCAAAAAAACTCTAAATTTACTAACATGGAAAGCCCAGCATCCTAGGAACCTAAACACGAAGTCGTAGTTGGATTCTATTATAAAGTAATACCTCTTATAAGAGGCATCTTAACGCAATTGCCGAAACTATTTCTCTGAGCCAGAAGTCTGTATTGCCCAAAGTTATTTGCGTTGGTGATACCAATTGGTGGTATAGTCTGTGGAACAAGTGTGTAGTATGAGTGACCTTCAGTAAAAGCTAGACACCTACATCAGACGGGTCTTGAAAACACTGAACCATCTTCGTAATTGCCCCATGATACTACAAGGGACGTGTTACAGCCACCAGACTTGACCAGTGATGAGAAAGAACCAGTCTACACCCTGCAAAGAACCAACATTGGCTGGAGCAGAAGCCAACTGACATCTTATTGGCAGCTAAGTACCCACTTAAAGCTGTCAAGTGAACTCTTAAAACAAACATTCCAGAAAATAATGCCATCACCTGCGATGAACCCTTAAGGCTAACAATTGCCTTATTTCTTTTACATTGTTAAGTATAATTGATTATTAAATTTGTTATCTGTATATTTACAAATTTATAGTTGATTTAATTATTTTGAGTGAACCGCACCCGTATGTCTCAGTCACTTTAAATATATATAAACAAAGCTATTGAAGTAATAGGTTCTTGTGTGATTATTCACCGCTTAAATCAAATTGTGGAAAATTATTACCTAAACCGAGAACCGTACTTTTTCTTGACTGAAAAAGTGTCATGTTTCTCCCCTTTCCCACGTTGTTTAGAATTTTTTTTAAAAACACGCCTGCCGTTCGTAAGGTTAATTTAAACCGTCTGCCGTAGGGGAGTGAAGTGTCATAGACTTCGATGTACTGGGTCCCAGCTTTATGAGGTGGGGTGGCCTGTTCCCTTCCTCGCTGCCGTTGCCTTCTCTAACTCAGGATCAGAGTCAGGTACCCTTTTACAGCTGGTTAGACTGATGCGTGACATTACCTAGCTTTGAACACGAAACCCGGTAACTTAATGCGGTAGTAGAGTGTTAAAGACTTAACCATACTAGGTCCAGCATCAAGAGGTGGGGCCTACCTAGCTATAAATGGGTACTTAACTTTGAGTTAGGGAAGGGAAAAGACAGCGAGGAAGGAAACTGGTCTCCCCACCTCTCGATGCTTGATCTAGTATGGTGAAGTCTCTAACCCTCCATAACCAGCTGTAAATGGGTACCTAACTCTGATCTTGAGTTAGAGAAGGCAACAGCAACGAGGACGGGAACAGGTGTCACGCATCAGTATAACCAGCTGTAAATGGGTACCTGACTCTGATCTTGAGTTAGAGAAGGCAACGGCAGCGACTTCCCTTGTTTCCTGTGTACCGTTAACTTGTAGAACTGATTCTTCTTCTTCTTTCTTCCTCGTTCGTCCTGAAAAGGACGTTGGTTGCGTTGTGTCCGTTTACAGCGCAGCTGCAGTATTTGCGCCTTTCGGCCGACACATCCGACTTCCGCACAGCATTTTTTGGGACCGGGTTTGCCTTCCCTCTTCGATCCCTACTCCTCAGCAGGACTGCAGTAATACAGCCTGTTTCCAGGACCACCACGTGGAGGTGGAGTAGGGTCTTGGTCAGCTCTGGTTCGCTGACCCTGACGCAGGCAGTCAAGCTATGGGGTCGCTTACTGCATTCCTCACTTTTGATGCATCTTGGGTCCCGAACTGATTCAATACCGTTTTATTGGTTTATAAACTTAAATAAAAATACGGGGGGGGGGGGGGGGTTTTGAGGGCGGGTCTGTCGTAAGCGTGTCATCTAAGAATGCACAAGGAACGCATTTTTTTTTTTTTTAACTTGCCCTCCCAAATCACAATGTGAAATGAAAAGAAAAAAAAACATTTATTGACAATCATCTTAACAAGACAATTTCGAGAACTACACGTTAAATCGTTGAAAGTATTCAAAAAGAGACATGAAAATAGGTCGTATATCTTTATCATCACTGCCCTACAGATCGCAAAGGAGCATGATGATGATGATGATGATGAAAAAATGGTAAAGGTAGTCGCATAGCAGATACTGCCGTAAGGGAGTGAAGTGTTAGAGACTTCACTATACTAGGTCCAGCATCGAGAGGGGGGTGACTAGTTCCTTTCATCGCTGCCTTTTCCTTCCCTAACTGAAGGACAAAGTCAGGTACCCATTCACAGCTGGGACGACTGGAGCACGATGATACCGTGAATCGAACCCGGCACCTTAGTCGCAAGAAACCAGCGCTCTAACCACTCTGTCAATCGGACACTCATTAAAAAAAAACATGATAACGGATACAAACAGAATGTTAAAAACATGAAGGGAAAGGGGGAGGGGGGGAGGAAGAGATTTGTGACGTCGCGTAAGGTTGCGTGTAAAATGTGACAACTCCATGGCCTTGATACTACGATTGGATTTGCCGAACTGAAGAAAAAGTACGATGCTCCGTTTACCCTAAACATTTCAAAAATTTTCATCGACGGTGAATTATCACACAAGTACCAAGTAATATTCTACTGAATTTATCAGTTGGGGGCTCATTAAACGAGCAAAATTCTTTCACCTCATAGAAAGATCTGAGAAGATCAAAAAGTGTATTACGCCCTGGAGAATATCAGCTGATGTTCTTGATTTCTTAAATTCCCTTAAGCTCCTGTCACAAGAGGTTTAGATGTTATTAAAAAAAAGGCTATCCTGGACAAATAGGTGTATCAGAGGATACCAGGATAGTGCCAGATAAGAGACTGGTCTTATAAGTAATACCCCCTTCTCTGAAAAGAGCAAAGGTGTATAGACAATCAAGGTGAGGTCCAGCTATGTAAGTTCCCAGAGTAAGGAAGGATGATGATGATGGAATTCTCTAGGTCCCTATCCGCTACCTCTTAGGATCTCACCAAATATTAAAATTTATTGTATAGGGTGTTTTTAATTGACTCAATATTTGTCTAGGGTAATTTATTATAATAGGATGAATTTCAAAACCAGAACTATAACTTTAATGAAAATTAAGTAAATAAGACTGTCTGAACTTATATATATATATATATATATATATATATATATATAATTTAATTTTCCTGAACCTCAATCTTTTCAGGTCATGAATATTCAATAAATGCAATGAAAAATATTTACACTTTTAAAAGCAATAACAGGAAAATCTCAGTCCATGAGGCATCTTGTTCACAGGAAATCTATTCTCACTTCCTAGGCAACTAAATGTCAAGTTATTTTGGTTCTTGAATGTTGGCTTTAAATCTGTAGATTGGTTATATGTCTGTTTATTGTCATCATTTATAGGTAAGTTAAGTAGACTGTCTATTTTCAACTTGGGTGAGCTTCTGAAATTATGTCACTGGCTGGTGACTTATCTGCAGTTGCTGTTGACGTTTTCTGCCCACGACTTGATCAAACAATGTTCAGAGACTTGTGGAAAATACTGCTGGATAAAGCTCCTGACGTATACCGAGCTGTGATCTCCAGCAGCCTCCCTTTACAATGGCCAGAGATCTCTTCAAGATACTGAGATCGAACCTGGAATCAAGGATACCCACATTTTATGTAGTCATCAGCCTCAACCCACATACACATAAAGGACGTCACAACGTACCATTCAGACTTTGTGCTAACAGGTTGCACTAGACATATAAATTCTTTTCTACTGTTTGTTTTCCTGTGATTATCTTCTCCTGTATGAATTCCCTATTAATTTAATGAGCCCCATGTTTGGCTTCCGTACGATAATTAGGTTAAGTGCAAAATAATATGTAACAGCTTGATTTCTTTATGCCGTCAATTCCTGTAAGACTAGTACAGTATCTTTTACAATGAATCACTCCAGACGCAAATACCAAGTTATTAATACTACACTTACAGTCGCAAATTTTTGTTACCAATTCGCAAACACTTTACATATTTTTCCTTCCGAACAAGCCTGTTTATTACTGTCACAGAGGTTTTGATCATTAAATTGCCTATATCTTCCTCTTTTTCTGTCACCCGTATTCTCCATTTTTATTATCACTCTTTACCTTTTTCCTGTATTTTTCGCATTCGTTGCGAAAAATATATTTCTTTCCCATCATCGTTTTTCTTTCTTATACTGACTAGTAACCTTATTGCATCAGATGTCAGTCGCGCAGGTAGACGAGAATGTGCGAAAAATTCGTTTCGCTGGACATAGAGCAGACTTTATGTCTACATTTGCACCTGTCACGCGCGGGTTTTTCGGCTGAGCGCTCAGGAAAGGCGTGATTACTGACATCTCTACGACGCAGTACGAGACAGTTGTCTGGAAATCCCAAACTGACACTACATTCACGGTGGGCCCTGGTAGCGTGAGGCGTGAAAACGAGAAGTGTCAGTTATGGGAAATGCTTCTAGTTAATGTAAGGTGTTTAAGACGAAGAGGGGAGATTATTTCGTTTGCGAAATAAGTTGAGGCCTCTGTCTGATTTTAAGATATTGGCCCGAGGTTGAAACTCAATTTCACTCATTCTCCAGTGGCAGTAGACGTGGTCACTTCGTTCTAGATACTTAAACGTATAAGTGATATCTCTTAGTTTCGTTGTGATTCCGTAGTGCTGTTGTGAGGTAAAATATTATATCTAATAAATATAGATTTTGAGAGTGATCAAGTGTTAAATCACTTATTTTGTTTCTCTAGTTTCTTTGTGCAGAGTGAATAATTTATAAGTCTGTTATATTCTCTAGTCGACGAGTTGCAGTGGAAATACATAATAAATTATATTTCTAGCCTAACAAACATGTAGCAATAATGAATTTAATTTAACTGCTAACTACTCAGTCGAGATATATTTTCTAAAACTAACTTATAACTGCTAGATGTCTCATGAGTGTTGACGAAATATATTTATATGTATTTCAAATTCATGATGATTGATTTTATAATATAACTTATTTCACGGGAAGTGTTAAATTATAAGCTCTACGCTTGCAGTTTAAAATATAAGTTATATCCTTATACATAGTATGTATAATTATTTTATATGTGCTTTTTCCATTTTATGCAGTGAATACTGGGGTGATCCAAACTTTCCGGCGTTTAGTAGTAAAGAGACATACGTGTGAGAAGAATAGACATTTTCTATCTTTAACCACGTGGGTTGTTTCAAGTAACACTGGTCTGACAGTGCATGTGCCATCAGAGATAGACAGTAATACCAATCCCACTAACGGTTTTCTAAATGACTAAATGTTTATACTGGGCCTTTGGCCCAGACTTTATTTCTTCACAATAAACTCAAATATACAGGCTGCCGGGCGGCGAGAATAATTACAAGAAATAACATTAATATTCCCGACAAGTATTGAAAGAGTGTATAGTGAACCAAGACTATCTGTTAAAAGAAGTTGTCCACTGGTCAGCTTTTCCCAAATGAAGGAAACCCTCGTGTTTTGACTCTGTGTGCCCGTTCAAACTTCCTTACCCTAACCGATCTAAGTGACATGAACAGTAATCTAAAATATAACTGGTGAAGTGAATGCTCCCCGAAAAACAGTGGAAGAAACCTGTAATTGTAGAGCTGGGATTCGCTTTATCCAAAGAATACAGATTCACTGTATAGAGAAGTGTCCTAAGGTTGCGCCAGACTGTGAACAACATCAAGTTTTTAGGTAAGCACGTGTGCCAGGGTACCCTGATGGAAGAACCGAGTGAAAGTGGACTGAGTGAGTCTTTTTTTATAACTATTGATTCACCCACTTTATAATCTCCTTACGGAAGATTGGCTGCTTAATTAAATTGTTCCTGTTGAAGGACAATATTAGACCCTAACCATGTGTATTTGTGACTCGTTGGGCCATCATCTGTCTCATAACGGGGCTGTGGGCTAAACCTAGAGTTAATATAATAACGGGGCTATCATCCTTGTAGCATTCTCTTGAGATCTTATGATTATTTGTATATGTTTTTGATGTAAATTCTATGTGTTGTGAAGAAATTTTAAATGATAATTAAAATTTCCCTTGGAATTAATCAGCGTGTTGGTCAGCTCGTTCTAAATATTTATATAATCATTGTTATAGTTTTCCCACGTCTGTGTGTTGAACTGTCGTCACGTGTATGTGCGTGCCCGTGAGTAGATAGAAATATAGGTAATATATGTGTTTAGACTGTCTGACGCTGTAAAGCTGTCATAGAATATAGGTGAGAGAGAGAAGATTTTTTTTCGCTTTCAGAGACAGCCTCTATATCACATTCTATCATCTCACTCGTGGAATCTATTTCTTTTACTTACTCTCACTGTGTCTATCACCTATTCTAATCTATTTAGAAGGGACCAACCAATGTCTTAATTCTCCTATAAAAAATCTACGACAAATGGTTGCTCGTTACCGGGAATTGAACCCAAAATCCTAAGACGATACGACAAATGTGGGCTCGTTTCCGGTTTTTGAACTTAGAATAGGAAGACAAGTACGACAAACGTGGACTCGTCTATCAGGATTTTGAACTTAGAATAGGAAGACGAGACGACAAATATCAGCTCGTCTGTAGATTCTTTATTCTGATATAGAGTAAGAGTGTGATGTCTTGTGAGTTGTTATATCTTTAAATAATTTATCCCCTAATCCCCAGAGCTATGCCAGTGGGAGTTTTACTCCTGGTAGGTTCAACCAAGCTGGACTGGTCTGTGTGGGTAGGGGTCAGACAAAAGCTGGTACCCTGGTCCTCCAGGTTGGGGGTTTTAGCATAGGGCTGACACCCCTGTCTATGTAAAAAAAATAATGAAGTTACGGAAACAACATCAAATGAACAAACTTTGCTGCGGGATGGACATTCGGAGTCTGTGGCTCGTATGACTGTCAGTGGTGAAAGCCGAAAGGAAGCCACTGACATGAAAACGAATGTCCTGACCGCAACACAGGATACAAGAATAGGATTTTGGAATGTCAGGACAATGTACGAGACAGGTAAACTAAGACAGGTTACGGCAGAAATGAGAAACTATAGGTTACACATCCTGGGGATAAGCGAGAGCAGATGGACAGGGGCAGGAAAAGTTAAAACAGCAACAGGAGAAACAGTACTTTACTCTGGAAGAGAGGATGGACAGCACAGTGAAGGCGTAGCCATTATTCTACAGAAAGGAATAGAAAGGACATTACTGGAATGGAAACCCATCAAAAACAGACTGATACGATTGAGATTGAGAGGGAGATTCACCAACACTACAATAATACAATGCTACGCACCAACGAATGATAGCGATGAGGAGGTCAAGGATGAATTCTATCAACAACTGCAGAAAGAAATGGAGGACGCACCTAGATATGATCTTGTTATAGTAATGGGAGACCTCAATGCGAAAGTTGGTACACACAATACATATAATGAAAGAACAATGGGGAAATGCGGCAGCGGAATAGCAAACGAAAATGGGGATAAGCTAATAAGTTTCTGTAGCATTAACAACCTGGTCATTGGAGGAACACTTTTCCCACATAAGGAAATTCACAAGTTAACATGGGAATCACCAAATGGTCGGGACAGAAACCAGATAGACCACATCATGGTTAACGGTAGATGGAGACATGCATTACAAGATGTGAAGGTAAGAAGAGGTGCAGATGTGGGAAGCGATCACCATTTAGTAGTAGCAAAACTGAAAGTGAAACTAAGAAGGGCTGGACCAACTGTAACTACACAGAAAAGGTTTGACATCAGCAAATTGAAGGACCCCCTTACCAGAAAAGCTTTTGCGGCCGACATTAAGAAACGATATCAATTTGCCAAAAGCCAGAAAAAGACATTGACTGATGATATAGACCAGAATTTTAACACCATTTCAACAATATATAAGGAAAGTAGCAAATCATGCTTAGGATTCCAGGAAAGGAAGAAGCAAGACTGGATAACACCAGAAACACTAAACACCATAAAGATGAGAAAGGAAATGAAAAGAAAGAAAACAGAAGCGAAGTCCCCCAGGTTAAAGCAACTATATAGCGAACAGTACAGTCAACTGGATAGGGAAGTTAAACGCCAAACCCGAGCCAACAAAAGGAATTTCCTAGACGATCTTGCAAAACAGGCAGAAGAGGCAGCACTGAGAAATGAACAAAGCACAGTATACAAAATAACTAAATTCATCAGCGGAAAACAAGGTGCAAACAATATTACATTAGTAAGAGATAAGCAAGGGAATCTCATCAAGACAGCAGAGGGACAGGAAACAAGATGGGCAGAGCACTTCAGAGAAACTCTGAACAAGGAAATACCAGAGATACAATTGAATGTTCCTGAGGCTGAAAACGATCTAGATGTAAATACAGACATTCCACGAAAAGAAGAAATCATCACAGCAATCAAAGGGTTAAAGAACGGTAAAGCTCCGGGCCATGATAACTTAAATGCAGAGCTATTTAAGACAGACCCTGAGCTAGCAGCAGAACTATTAGAACCACTATTTGCACAAGTGTGGAAAACGGGGACAACACCATCAGAGTGGAACAAAGGAATAATTGTCAAATTGCCCAAGAAGGGAGATCTTTCAGACTGCAATAATTGGAGAGGAATCACTCTTCTCTCAGTTCCCAGCAAATTACTAGGCAGGATAATTATACAGAGAATTTCAAAGGCAGTAGACTACAAACTGAGGAAAGAACAAGCAGGATTTAGAAAGAACAGAAGATGTGTAGACCATATATTCACTCTCGGGAACATTATAGAGCAGTGCTCAGAATGGCAAAGACAGCTTTACATAAATTTTGTTGATTTCGAAAAGGCTTTTGACAGCATACATAGGGACAGTTTATGGAAAATACTGAGGGCTTATGGAATTCCAAGCTGCATAGTGTCAATCATAAAAAGCCTCTATGCCAACTTTACGTGTAGTGTTGGGCAGAGCAACCTAACCTTCGAGGTGAAGACAGGAGTACGACAGGGATGCCCCTTATCAACCACTCTATTTTTAACAGTCATAGACGGGTGATGCGCCAGACAACAGAGGGCAGTCCAAGAGGAATAAGATGGACTACATTTTCAACATTGGAAGATCTGGAATATGCAGATGACATTGCACTGCTGGCACATTCACATCAACACATCCAGGAAAAAACGGATAGACTTAATAAATTTAGCCAGCAGGTGGGCTTGAACATCAATTTAAAGAAGTCTGAGGTCATGACGCTCAATGTGAGCAACCCTGAGCCCATATCAGTAAGGAATCAGCAACTGGTACAGACAGATACCTTCACATACCTAGGAAGCAGAGTAACACCAGACGGTGGGGCAGGCAAAGACATCAACATCAGAATGAATAAGGCAAGAACAGCCTTCTTTAGCCTAAATAACATCTGGAAGTCCTCCCAATACAGCACAAGCACAAAATTAAGATTATACCAGAGTTGCGTGCTTTCTGTGCTTCTCTATGGTGCGGAATGCTGGAGAGTCACAGAGAAGGAAATGTCAAAATTGTCCTCTTTCACACAACATGCCTAAGAAAAATTCACCGAATCTTTTGGCCGAATACCATCACCAACCAAGATCTGCTTACTCGTAGCAAGCAAGAGGACATGCATACCATCATAGCTGGCAGACGCTGGAGCTGGGTTGGTCATGTCCTCAGAAGAGACCCCGATGCCATCACAAGAACAGCTATGCTTTGGACCCCTGAAGGAAAGCGAAAGAGAGGCCGACCAAAAACAACTTGGCGGAGGACTGTGGAGGCTGAGATGCAAAGAGTGAACCTGAGTTGGGGCACTGTACGAAGGATGGCCACCGACCGTGCAAAGTGGAATCAATTTGTTGTTGCCCTACAAGACGCCACTAGGAGTGATGGCCACTGACTGCTTTGACGGTCGGTGGTTAAGGATCGAAGAAGAAGAAGAATTTATCCCCTAGACTAACGATCTGTTTATGGGCGTGCTGACCACACGACTAAAAATTGTTTTCCACAGCATTAAGAAGCATTATACATTTGGTTTACAGGTTGATTTTGTCGGAATACATGTTAATTAATGATTTTGTAATACTAAACGCTGGTAAAGTTTTGTGAGTGTATAACATTCACAAGGGTTCTGAAGCAGGAAGGTGTTTGAACTAAGTTAAGGAGTGCGTTTCGGACTATTTGTCCAGATTAACTGCCTCCCTCACCCTAACTGTCTTCAGGGGCGAACTTATAGTGGATTTTAAAATTAAGGGATTATTTTTTCTCTTTAATTTTTGCAATAATTATTTTGTTTCCACTGTAGCAACTTATTTTTCAGAAGTAATCTTAACTACCATTTAGTTGGCGTAGTCGTGTTTGCATTAGGTGCTTTATTGCCGATTAATAGCAGCGATAGTTAGATTTTATTTTGGAGGAGGTATCCCAGGGTTAAGCATATCATCTTTCTTTGGTATTTTCTCGTAAGTGGTAGGAACCAGTGTATCCTTTTTCCTATTTTCTTTCTCCACTAGTCTCAGTCACTGACATAATATGGCAGAGAGGGCAAAGCTTAGACAACTCCTCAGGGACGAAGCAAGAGAGGAGGGACTGGAAGGAGAGGAAGCGAAAGCATTTGTCAGAGACGAACTCGAGAGATATGATGCGGAGAGGAAAGCAGCCGAAGCTAGAGAGCAGAAAAAGATTGAGGAAGAAATGGAAATCCGCAGGGCGAACGAAAGAGAGAAGGAGAGACAGCATGAGGAAAGAGAGAAGGAGAGAGAGGAAAGAGAGAAGGAGAGACAGCATTTGGAAAGAGAAAATGAGCAACGACGACAGCATGAGTTGGCTCTTAAGGCTCTGGATGTCCAAAGTCTTGGTGCTGCCTCTACCTCCAGCAATGGAGAGTCTTCTCCTCATTCTTCCTTAACGGATCCTTCTAACACTCAATCTCTTCAACTCAACGCTATGTCCTTCACTCTTGAGTCTTTCCCTTGTCCTAGTGAGAAGATTGACACATGGTTAGAAAAGTTTGAGAAAATTGCAACTCTGTACGGGTTAGAGAGGTCGCGTTGGAATATGAAACTTTCCCAGGCCCTAAAAGGTTCTGCTTATGATGTTTATTCTAAGCTGGAAAGTAGCCAACAAGACGACTACGACTTGTTGAAGAAAGCTTTGCTTGAGCGCTTCGAAATGAATGCGCGAAAGTTTTTGCAACTGTTTCGCAACAGCAGGAAGGAGAGCGCTGAAACTTTTCAGCAGTTCTCATCTCGTTTAAAGGGATACTTGTCAAAGTGCCTTGAGCTTTCACAGCTCCCCTCTACCTATGAAGGTCTTGAGGAATTTGTTCTAACAGAACAAACAAAGAACACTTTGTCTGCGGATACCCGGAGATTTCTTGCCGACCAGGGTGCAGAAAAGCTTGAAGACATTTTGCAAAAGTCTGAGCGATATCACAATGCGCTGGCTGAACTACCGGCCATAAAACGAAAACCGACAGAAGAGCATTTTCGGAAAAAATAATTTTGACCAAGCTTCTCAGGCTTCTAATGCTTCAAATCAGAATAACCATAGAGAAACTGGACCTCAAAACCCCTCTCCTGAAAAGACCAAGTTCTACAAGAACAAGTACCCCAACCACCCCAAACAGTCTGATCAACCCGACCGCCCTACATGGCAGCGTAGCCAGAAAGGACAAGGTGGCAAAGGGAAAACCCCTGAGCACGGGACATATGAACAGAGTGAGCACACCGAGCCTAAACGCATCGGATGCTTGCTAACAGTCTCGCAAGTCGGAATTATTGACAGTGATTCCCAACCTGTTGGGGATACACCCTCAACGCGAGGTACTGTTACATTGAACGGTTCTCAAACTTCTTGTTTATTTGACACGGGGCTTTCTTGTGATTGCATTGTTGTCAGAAACCTGGTCAAACCCGGTCAAGAGACAGGAGAGACCGTCCAACTTTGTGGAGTTCGTAAGAGTGATGCACCTACAGCGCTTCCCATTGCATTGGTGGAGATCCACTCTGATTTTGTCAGAGGTGTGATCAAAGCGGCTGTTATGGATGATCACATCTACCCAGTCATACTTGGCGGGAGATACGTGTGTATTGGGAAACCGGAAGAGCCGATTGTGGCAGCAGTAACTACAAGAGGGCAAACCAAGAAGGAACGGGAGCCTGCGCCTAATTTGTTACCTGTGGAACTTAAAGAAGCGCTAACAAGGACCCTACTTTGGCACCCGGCTTTAGGAAACTGCCCATGGCTAAGGAACCCAGACAGCACGGGGACATTTTTTCTAAGGATGGCGTACTTTATCGGAGAACGGGCAAGCCTGACCAAGGTTACAACCAGCTCCTAGTACCGAAACAGTACAGAAGCCAAATCCTAGAAATGGGGCACTCTCTTCCCTTTAGCGGACATATGGGGCAGAACGCCACAAACCAACGGATAACCACTCATTATTGGTGGCCAGGAGTAAATACTGATATTATCAGATATGTCAAATCCTGTGCCCAGTGCCAACGTGTGCCACCCAAGCAACGGACACCCCCAGTCTCTTTGGGTGAAATGCCAATAAGGGGAACACCATTCGAACGGGTTGTGATCAACACTTTAGGGCCTTTCGAAAGGACTAAAAGAAGGAACAGGTTTATCCTGACCTTAGTCGATACATGCACGTTATGGGCAGAAGCTATACCGCTAACATGCGCAGATGCCAAGCATGTCGCAGAAGCCCTCGTGCAGATTTTCACTCGGTTGTGATTCCCTCAACAAGTGTTGACGGATAACGGACCCCAATACCGAAACCTGTTGATGGATGAGATCGTGAAGATCTTGAGGACGAAACACATCTACACAAAGCCTTATACTCCGGCCGGAAATGGGCTCGTGGAACGTGTTAATGGAAACCTCAACATGATGCTAAGAAAACTGGCAGAAGTGAAACCTGAAGATTGGGATCTTTGTATTCCTGCAGCTTTATTTGGCTACAGAGAATCTCCTCATACTTCCACAGGATTTCCGCCAGCTACGCTTTTATTCGGCAGACCCATTAAGGGCCCGCTTGAAGCCTTACTTTGGTCGCTGACAGACCAGAAGGCTGATGAGACAGTTGTCTCAGCAAGTAAATACGTATCGGATTTAAAAGGAAGGTTGAAACTAGGATGGGACCTAGCAACGACTAACTTTAAGCGAGCACGCACAAAGCACGCTAACCGATACAGGAAAGTCGCGAAAGAGAGAGAATTAGAAGTAGGAGAGAACGTTTTGGTGTTACTCCCTACTGTAGTGGTTTTGATGGTATTGTATGATGGTGATATTACTAAGTGTGATGCATGAGGTCAGCTGTGAAGGCTCCTGAGATAAAATGTAGCTGTGAATTGTCAGAAGGCCCTTCGTGCTACCACTACGACCTCACACCTATCTTTTTTTACTAATGAATGTGGCTACGTTAAATGTCTAGGGTAATGATATGTAATGTGTTGTGGTAGTTTACATACACACACACAGATATTTAATAAGTCTAATAATATTAATAAAAATGTTATAATACACTGAACTAACTCAAGTTGTGTAAAAATTTGGATAGTAATTTTCTTTAAATTTATTTGTTCTGAACCAAGGTTTTATTTTGGCCAGAACATATGAAAGGTTTTGCAATTATAAAAGAAACGCATGAATATGACATAATAAATGCAAGGTGTGTACATATGTATGTTACTATACTAGTAATATTACTACTGTTTATAGTTGTAATCTATTTGGGAGAACATTTAATGGATGTGCTGTTGGGGTGGCCTCATCACTCCCTGTCTATGGTGACTACACATTGTCCAGTTATTTGATGGAAATTTTATGGGTGTGTTAGGAAATAAGTTGAGTTGGTGAATTCTCAGCAGACCAGTCGCTCACGTAGCTTGAATGTGTAGCTCTGGTGCTGAGATCTGGTTGCCCCACCTCTCCGTGCTTGGGGCAATATCAGAAGTTTGGTGGCCCCACCTCTCCGTGCTTGGGGGCAATATCAGAAGTCTGGTGGCCCCACCTCTCCGTGCTTGGGGGCTATAATAGGCTGCTCTGACAAAATGTTACTGCACGGGTCCACTCTTGTAATATTCAACAACTCATTTGACACCGCATTGGTGCCAAATAAAACTCACAGTTCTGCAATCAAAGTATTAGTCATGTGTCAGAATTCCATCCTCTAACCATTTCTGGACACAACACTACACAACAACCACACCACATAGACGGGTCAGATCTTTCTGACCAAACAACACATCTTACCAAGTTGGTTTCACATAGGATAAGTTCTCCCTGACTACATATTCTGAAATATGTTCATTAGCTTCCTGCCATAGAATAGGATAGGTGATATGTTCCACTGATCTCAACACTTGATCTATCCTTCATAATCCTTGCTGGAGTTTATGTATTTTATTTGTCTCTAGACCCTGAACTGGGGCGGGGGGTCTAGAGCGAATCCTTACTTGTTGTAAGGGACAGATTATGCTATTGCAGTATCAAATCACTCGAAACATTAAACAAATATTAAAATGTACAAAGAAATAATTTCAGTCTTACCAGAATTATGAATATAGAACACAGTTAAATGCTAGCAAAACTCAGCTGAGCTGTTGGCTTTAGGATGGCGTCCCTCTAAATATTTCAATAGCTTCTGGGAATTACACCACTTAATAATTCACTGTGTCTACTAGGACAACTTATACTGAATGGCACAAAATGCGCGTCTGAGCGCCGATAATATATTCATCTATGGCCAATCACTGCCTTTTCTTTTTTCAAATTCAAATATCCTACTAAAAAGTCATTTCAGTCATATCTCAGTCAAGTATGCTTTATTGTCTGTTGGTCCGTCCGTCTCTACTTGCGTTTTCACAAAAAACACACTTGTTTTTTGAACCAACTCTGCCCTCCCCTACACAATTTTGCCGTTAAAGTTATTTTTAGCCACAATTCACCATCCCACCCCGTCTCTTCATTCCAACTAGATTTTAGCACTTGCGTCTTCAAGGCCACAATTTTGTGAAAATTAGTGACATGTTTTATTTCAATGCAGACGCTCGCTGATATGAACAACACAGTCTTTTTGTCAATATCTTTCTTATTATCTGTCCGTCTGTATAAATGAAAGCATATTATTTCACTGCTCAAGATGGGCCATCCGGCCAGCTAGGTTTTATATTCCTAACATTATTATTAAGAAAAGTTACTTTTCAAATATTTTCTAGAATCTTCTGGAATGCGTTCATCACTGCATTCAAATAAACGGACTAAGTTATCACAAAAGCGTCCAAGAAATGACCATTGCATATAACATCCAAGGTCCCTTTTGTCGATTTCTTTACTTTATGTCAACTTGGGGAACGTGACTTTTTCCTCCTTTCCCCACCAATTTGCGTCCTTTAGCCTTGCTAGTTTCAAGCACGCGTTCAGTCAGATTTTTCCTTTTGATCTCCGTTCTCATCCCGTTCCGTTTTGCCTTCAAGTCTAACAATTTAATTTCCATGGCGGGTGATGACCCGCGGCGTGGGCGATCATGTATTCTAGCAGCTTACGCATTAGTTTTTATCCTCACGTTGTATCATTGGAGATATTTTAACGTTGTATCACGGTTAATTTTGTGACACATCTCCCCACTTGAAAACATGCCTAAGGCAAGTTCTAAAACCAGTGATACACACAGATAAAATCTCTCCTCACGCCTACCATTTACTCTAATTTTGATCACAGGGGTGCCGACTGAGGAAATCTGCACCGACATTCAATTTGCCTGGGATATATTGGATACTAAACTGATAAGGTTGAAGCAATAAAGACCACCTCAGCAATCTTGCGTTTTCATGCTTAGCCTGAGATAAGAATACGAGAGGCTGATGGTCCGTCTCGACCACAAAAGTCCTACCATACAGATAGATTTGAAACTTCTTTATGGCCCAGATTAACGCTAAACATTCTTTTTCGCTTGTGGAGTATCCTTGTTCCGCCTTATTCAATTTGCGGCTTGCATAAGCGACTGGTTTCAGTTCCCCATCAGGTGAAGATGATCTTTGTAACAAAGCTGCTCCGAGTCCTACATTACTTGCATCGGTTCTTAAGACAAAGTCCTGTGTCAAATCAGGCAGTTTGAGAATAGGCTTGCTAGTGAGTTTTTCCTTTAAGTCCTGGAACGCTAATTCACTTTGCGCAGTCCAAATAATTTTATCTGGAAGTCCCTTGCGAGTCAGATCAGTCAGAGGAGCACAAATAGAGTTAAAATCTTTGATATATTTTTGATAAAATCCGAGAAACGACACGAATGATCGCACATCCTTTTTTGTTTGTGGTCTAGGTGCTCTCTGCAGTTTTTCCAAGTTCTTGGGATCAGGGGTCATGTTACCCTGATATACAGTGTGTCCCAAGAATTCCAACTCTTTGCATCCAATGCAACATTTTGTTGGCCTAGCAGTCCAGTTCGCCTCCCTAAGCCTATTAAATAACATTTCTAGAGCTTCAATGTGTTCTTCAAATGTCTCTGTGGCGACGAGAATATCATCCATGAAATTCGTGATACATGGGTTATTCAGGGGATCCAACAATTTGCGCATCATCCTTGAAAATACACTCGGAGCATTTTTCAGTCCGAATGGTAGCATGTTGAATTCATAATGTCCATCCGAAGTGCTAAAAGCCAAATAAGGTCTCACTTCAGGCTTCACTGGGATCTGGTAATAGCCTTTACTAAGATCCACCTTTGAAAAGTATTTTGCCTTGTTCAGTCTGGCAAATAACTGTTTTGTGTCTGGTAATGGATCCACTTGTCCTTCTGTGACAGCGTTCAGTTTCCTGTAATCTATGCACAGTCTGTGTTCCCCAGACGGTTTTCTCAACAATACGACACTAGAGCTAAAAGATGATTCACTGTGTGAAATAATCCCCTCCTTCAACAAATAATCTATTTCTTCCTTCAATGCCTTCTCCTTCGCGAACGGAATAGAATAGGCTCTCATACAGATTGGGTTTGAGTCTACCAGTTTCATGTCATACTGTAGCAAATTTGTATGTCCTGGTTTATCTGTTAATACATCTGTATGTTCCTCCAGAACCTGTTGAACTCTCTCCCTCTGGTTTTTAGTCAGGTGCTTACTGACTTTTACCTGTGCTGCTGTTTCACAAGGATGTAATGGGTATTCATGTGAGGTGAGTGGTTCCTTTTGCATTTGAGTTGCGATAGCTAAGGTCAGTAAGGGGGTGCTTTCCTGGAGTGGTCTGTCCAGATACTTCTTTAACAGGTTTACATGATAAACTTTCTCCTTCCCCTTTTTGTCAATTTATAGTTTGTTCTAGACACCTTCTCTAGAACCGTATATGGACCTTGCCATCCAATTTGTAATTTATTCTGGCTACCGGGTAGTAGAAGCAGCACCTTCTCTCCCACTGCCAGTTCTCTGTCCTTTGCCTTCCTATTAAAATATGCTGCATGTTTCTTCCTGGCTTGTTTCAAATTATCATTTGCCAGTTTCCATCCAGCTTTCAAACGAGTGGTCAGTTCGTTCACGTATTGATAAGATGAGGTAACAGTCTCTTCCGCCTTCTCATCTGTCCAGGTCCTTAATAGCGCTTCTAATGGACCTTTTATTGGCCTCCCAAATAGCAGAGTTGCGGGAGCCATCCCGGTTGAGCTATGTGGTACCTCCCGATACGCAAACAATGCGGCGGGCAGGAATTGATCCCACAGATCCGGTTTTTCGTGTGCCAGCTTTCTCAGGATAGAAATGAGAGTCCCGTTGAACCTCTCTACCTGGCCGTTCCCTTGCGGATGGTACGGACTACAATGAAAATGTCTGGCTTGAAATAGCTTAAAAACTTCTTCCGTTAGTTTCCCCTTGAACTGAGAACCATTATCCGTCAAGATTTGATGCGGGAATCCTAATCGGGTAAATATTGCAAGTAGTGCCTCTGCTACATGTTTTGAATCAATTGATGGCAGGGCTACCGCCTCTCCCCACATAGAACAAGTGTCCACCAGAGTAAGGATGTAACTGTTCCTCCTCTTGGTCCGAGTGAGAGGTCCTACAATATCCACTGCAACCCTCTCAAAAGATGTTCCCACTATGGGCATTTCCCCTAGAGTTGCAGGAGCAGTCCAGTGCTTTGGAGCTACCCTTTGACATTCTGGGCAGAATTTGACATATCTTTTTATATCCTCCGTTATCCCTGGCCAGAAGTAATGACAAGCTATACGCTGTCCTGTGGCGCTGATCCCCATGTGACCACTGAAGGGAATTGCATGCCCGAGTTCCATCACTTTATCCCTATATGAAGTGGGAAGAACCAGCTGGTTGTGACCATTTGTTCTAGTTCCGGCCTTCCTGTATAAGAGTTTGTTCTTCATAAAATATTCCCCCTTGCTCGGAGGTGTGTGGCATTTGGGCAATTTTTTAAAACATGGCTTGAGTGTCCTATCCTCAGCCTGCGCCTTCCTCATCTCCTCTGGATGAGCATTTATAGGTTCACCTTCTTCCTCCTTCTTCTGTGACCTGGTCTGCACTGTCGCCATGATCACAGGTCTCTCGGGATTCCCCAAGAAGACGTATCTACACCCCAATATCAGAGGGTAGATTGGTTCATCTATCACTGCTGCTCTGATTTCTCCTTCCACATAGCGAGTTTTCACCGTTATCCTTGCGATGGGAAGTGTCATGAGTGGTATGTCCTTAGTTGCCCCTTGTATTTCCACTGTTTCTGTGGTATACTGACTTGGGTCCACTAGGCTAGACTTCACAACTGAATCATAATCCAAACCTGTATCATAAAGGCACCTTATGGTGACCCCATTACAAATAACATCCTCACAAACTGGGGGGGTGATAAGGTTCCTGCTGTCCCTTAGGATTAACCTTTAATCTTTGAGTCCCCGACTTCATTGCAGCAATGTTTGAAGGTTTCCTTCTACAAAATTCGGTGTTATGGTTATCTTTCTTGCACCATTTACACCATCTTTTTCCTTGGTTAAACGGTTTTCTTTCATTGGATGTTTGGTCATTGAACTGTGAGTTTCTGTCTCGGTAGTCATTTCTTGGCCGTTCAAAGTTTGTCCTACCTTTATTTCCCTGCTCTCTATTATCAAATTTATTAAATTGCTGTGGAGCTTTAAAATTGTCTATGTGCTTCTTTTTAGCACCACTTACCTCTGCCTGGGCTGCCTGATACCTTTCAGCGACATTTAAAACCTCCCCCAATTTCTCTGCACCTTGTTCCATGAGAAATTTTCTCATGTCTGGAGCCATGGACTCTCTCAATTGCTCAATCATGATCATTTCTTTAAGATCTTGGGTATTCCCCAGAGCCGTCCATTTCTCCAAATAGGTTTCCAGTCTGGCAGAGAATTGGTGGTATGTCTCCCCAGACAACAGTTTGGCATTTCTAAATTTCTTACGATAAAATTCCCCATTATTTTCGTACCTCAATAACAAAGCCTGCTTTAACATGTCGTAATTCTCCTGGTCTTCTCTGTTCATTTTTGCGAAGACTTCGTAAGAAGTACCTCTCAGTCCCTGTGATAGCTTTAAACTCCACCTCTCTCTCTCTAACCCATATGTAGTAGCTAATAACTCAAAACGTCCTAGGTACCCCTCTATGTCATCGTATTTCTCAACAAAATGGTCTAAATGAAACCCCATAGCTGAGTTTGAGGCTCCCAGACTGGGCGTAGCATCTGAGGCAAAAGGACTGGCACCATTTTCAGGAGCCTGGCCTTGTAGCTCCAGCTCCCTTAGTCGTAATTCGTGCTCCCTTTGCAACCTTCTATCTTCTGCCTCCCTTTGCTGTCGTTTTTCTTCTGCCTCCAATGCTTTAGCCTCTTTGTCAGCCTCAATCTGCAGCCTCTTAATTTCTCTATTAGCCTCAATTTGTAACCTCTTCTCTTCAGCTACCTTTCTATCTTCCCTTTCAATATATTTATCACATTCAGCCGTTACATATTGAATTAAAATCTGACCATCCATTCCCATCTCCTTTGCCGTCAGCACAGCAGCTGATCTGAATTTGGCCAGCTCCGCCATACTTTTTAAACAATTTAGCAATGAACAAACTAAAATTTCCAACCACTAAAGTACTTCTAATTACTCTAGTCTAAAATAATTCTAATTAATTAATTAACTACCACTGGCTATGAAGATTCACCAACTTTTATTTTCAGGGACACTTTTAATTTTAAGGGACACTTTTAATTTTTATAATGTGTTCCCCTAATCTAATTCTCCCCCCAGGAGATCCTAATATATTTGATAGGCTAATTATCCCGGACGAGCCCCCAATATATGTAGTGGTTTTGATGGTATTGTATGATGGTGATATTACTAAGTGTGATGCATGAGGTCAGCTGTGAAGGCTCCTGAGATAAAATGTAGCTGTGAATTGTCAGAAGGCCCTTCGTGCTACCACTACGACCTCACACCTATCTTTTTTTACTAATGAATGTGGCTACGTTAAATGTCTAGGGTAATGATATGTAATGTGTTGTGGTAGTTTACATACACACACACACAGATATTTAATAAGTCTAATAATATTAATAAAAATGTTATAATACACTGAACTAACTCAAGTTGTGTAAAAATTTGGATAGTAATTTTCTTTAAATTTATTTGTTCTGAACCAAGGTTTTATTTTGGCCAGAACACATGAAAGGTTTTGCAATTATAAAAGAAACGCATGAATATGACATAATAAATGCAAGGTGTGTACATATGTATGTTACTATACTAGTAATATTACTACTGTTTATAGTTGTAATCTATTTGGGAGAACATTTAATGGATGTGCTGTTGGGGTGGCCTCATCACTCCCTGTCTATGGTGACTACACATTGTCCAGTTATTTGATGGAAATTTTATGGGTGTGTTAGGAAATAAGTTGAGTTGGTGAATTCTCAGCAGACCAGTCGCTCACGTAGCTTGAATGTGTAGCTCTGGTGCTGAGATCTGGTGGCCCCACCTCTCCGTGCTTGGGGCAATATCAGAAGTTTGGTGGCCCCACCTCTCCGTGCTTGGGGGCAATATCAGAAGTCTGGTGGCCCCACCTCTCCGTGCTTGGGGGCTATAATAGGCTGCTCTGACAAAATGTTACTGCACGGGTCCACTCTTGTAATATTCAACAACTCATTTGACACCGCATTGGTGCCAAATAAAACTCACAGTTCTGCAATCAAAGTATTAGTCATGTGTCAGAATTCCATCCTCTAACCATTTCTGGACACAACACTACACAACAACCACACCACATAGACGGGTCAGATCTTTCTGACCAAACAACACATCTTACCAAGTTGGTTTCACATAGGATAAGTTCTCCCAGACTACATATTCTGAAATATGTTCATTAGCTTCCTGCCATAGAATAGGATAGGTGATATGTTCCACTGATCTCAACAATTGATCTATCCTTCATAATCCTTGCTGGAGTTTATGTATTTTATTTGTCTCTAGACCCTGAACTGGGGCGGGGGGTCTAGAGCGAATCCTTACTTGTTGTAAGGGACAGATTATGCTATTGCAGTATCAAATCACTCGAAACATTAAACAAATATTAAAATGTACAAAGAAATAATTTCAGTCTTACCAGAATTATGAATATAGAACACAGTTAAATGCTAGCAAAACTCAGCTGAGCTGCTGGCTTTAAGATGGCGTCCCTCTAAATATTTCAATAGCTTCTGGGAATTACACCACTTAATAATTCACTGTGTCTACTAGGACAACTTATACTGAATGGCACAAAATGCGCGTCTGAGCGCCGATAATATATTCATCTATGGCCAATCACTGCCTTTTCTTTTTTCAAATTCAAATATCCTACTAAAAAGTCATTTCAGTCATATCTCAGTCAAGTATGCCTTATTGTCTGTTGGTCCGTCCGTCTTTACTTGCGTTTTCACAAAAAACACACTTGTTTTTTGAACCAACTCTGCCCTCCCCTACACAATTTTGCCGTTAAAGTTATTTTTAGCCACAATTCACCATCCCACCCCGTCTCTTCATTCCAACTAGATTTTAGCACTTGCGTCTTCAAGGCCACAATTTTGTGAAAATTAGTGACATGTTTTATTTCAATGCAGACGCTCGCTGATATGAACAACACAGTCTTTTGTCAATATCTTTCTTATTATCTGTCCGTCTGTATAAATGAAAGCATATTATTTCACTGCTCAAGATGGGCCATCCGGCCAGCTAGGTTTTATATTCCTAACATTATTATTAAGAAAAGTTACTTTTCAAATATTTTCTAGAATCTTCTGGAATGCGTTCATCACTGCATTCAAATAAACGGACTAAGTTATCACAAAAGCGTCCAAGAAATGACCATTGCATATAACATCCAAGGTCCCTTTTGTCGATTTCTTTACTTTATGTCAACTTGGGGAACGTGACTTTTTCCTTCTTTCCCCACCAATTTGCGTCCTTTAGCCTTGCTAGTTTCAAGCACGCGTTCAGTCAGATTTTTCCTTTTGATCTCCGTTCTCATCCCGTTCCGTTTTGCCTTCAAGTCTAACAATTTAATTTCCATGGCGGGTGATGACCCGCGGCGTGGGCGATCATGTATTCTAGCAGCTTACGCATTAGTTTTTATCCTTACGTTGTATCATTGGAGATATTTTAACGTTGTATCACGGTTAATTTTGTGACACCTACCGAGAACAACCAACTGAGGATCGGATGGCAAGGGCCGTTTACCGTCCTGAAAAAGATTTCTAAGGCTAACTACCAGATATCTATTCAAGGAAAGGAAAAGGTTTTCCATTTAAATCTCTTAAAGATATACTTGGAAAGACCTGTGCCGACCTCCGACCATCTCCTGACGATCGCCAAAACTGACGAAGATGACGATAGTGGCAGGGAAATTCCACTGCAATCACAGGAAATCTTTGAAAAATGTCAGAAGCGGCGACGCTCTTTCAAGCGCGCATGGGAGACATTCCAGAGGAAGGAAACTTGGGAGTAGACTTGAGTAGGAATTGGAGAGAGATGGAGGGGGGAGATGAGAGGGACGAGGACAGACACCCTGAAGCTACGGATATAGGAAATTTAATTCCATAACGTAGACATGGAGTGCTTCCATATCTTAAAGGGGGGACGTTCTGTCACAGAGGTTTTGATCATTAAATTGCCTATATCTTCCTCTTTTTCTGTCACCCGTATTCTCAATTTTTATTATCACTCTTTACCTTTTTCCTGTATTTTTCGCATTCGTTGCGAAAAATATGTTTCTTTCCCATCATCGTTTTTCTTTCTCATACTGACTAGTAACCTTATTGCATCAGATGTCAGTCGCGCAGGTAGACGAGAATGTGCGAAAAATTCGTTTCGCTGGACATAGAGCAGACTTTATGTCTACATTTGCACCTGTCACGCGCGGGTTTTTCGGCTGAGCGCTCAGGAAAGGCGTGATTACTGACATCTCTACGACGCAGTACGAGACAGTTGTCTGGAAATCCCAAACTGACACTACATTCGCGGTGGGCCCTGGTAGCGTGAGGCGTGAAAACGAGAAGTGTCAGTTATGGGAAATGCTTCCAGTTAATGTAAGGTATTTAAGACGAAGAGGGGAGATTATTTCGTTTGCGAAATAAGTTGAGGCCTCTGTCTGATTTTAAGATATTGGCCCGAGGTTGAAACTTAATTTCACTCATTCTCCAGTGGCAGTAGACGTGGTCACTTCGTACTAGATACTTAAACTTATAAGTGATATCTCTTAGTTTCGTTGTGATTCCGTAGTGCTGTTGTGAGGTAAAATATTATATCTAATATATATAGATTTTGAGAGTGATCAAGTGTTAAATCACTTATTTTGTTTCTCTAGTTTCTTTGTGCAGAGTGAATAATTTATAAGTCTGTTATATTCTCTAGTCGACGAGTTGCAGTGGAAATACATAATAAATTATATTTCTAGCCTAACAAACATGTAGCCATAATGAATTTAATTTAACTGCTAACTACTCAGTCGAGATATATTTTCTAAAACTAACTTATAACTGCTAGATGTCTCATGAGTGTTGACGAAATATATTTATATGTATTTCAAATTCATGATAATTGATTTTATAATATAACTTATTTCACGGGAAGTGTTAAATTATAAGCTCTACGCTTGCAGTTTAAAATATAAGTTATATCCTTATACATAGTATGTATAATTATTTTATATGTGCTTTTTCCATTTTATGCAGTGAATACTGGGGTGATCCAAACTTTCCGGCGTTTAGTAGTAAAGAGACATACTTGTGAGAAGAATAGACATTTCCTATCTTTAACCACGTGGGTTGTTTCAAGTAACACTGGTCTGACAGTGCATGTGCCATCAGAGATAGACAGTAATACCAATCCCACTAACGGTTTTCTAAATGACTAAATGTTTATACTGGGCCTTTGAGCCAGACTTTATTTCTTCACAATAAACTCAAATATACAGGCTGCCGGGCGGCGAGAATAATTACTTACTTACTTAGTCGTTCCCTTTCTACCGTGAGGTGTAGAGGTTTGGAAGAGAGAGCGCCAGACCATTCTATCAGCTGTCTTCTTCCTGGCCTGGTTCCATTCTAGTCCTCGGTCCTTCAAAGATTGTCTAATGTTGTCCTCCCAGCGAACTCTGGGTCGTCCTGGAGGTCTGGATCCCTGGCTCTTTGTTTCCCATGCTTGTCGTGGTAGCCGATCTTCTCCCATTCTGCAGACATGGCCAAACCATCTTAGTTGGGACTGTTCTATTTGGGTCTGCAGCGGATGGGATTTCAGGCCTTGACAGATCGTCTGGCTGCGGACCATGTCTCTTCTTGTTACTTCAACCACTTTCCTCAGATACCTCATTTCTGAGGTTTGGATCTGGCTTTTGTGGGTTGTAGTCATTGCCCACGACTCGCATCCATATGTCAAGACTGGGACATAGGTGGAGCGGTATACAGCCATCTTCGTTTTCTTACCAACCTCTTTCTTGCTGAGGAATCCACGATTTATGGCCTGAAAAAGTATCCCAGCCGCTGCTTTTCGAGTGACCAACTCTTCTTTGATGCCTCCCTTTCGGTCTATAATAGCTCCGAGATATTTAAAGTGGTCGACCTGCTCCAGGACCTGTTCTCCCAACTTAATCTGATGTTTTCTTTCTTCTCGTGATATCACCATGGATTTTGTTTTAGAGCTGCTTATGACCATCCCTCTCTTCTCCAGCTCTTCCTTCCAGACTTGCAGGTTGGATTGGAGATGTGCCTCTGATTTAGCAATCAGGGCAACATCATCAGCAAATGCCAGCTCCGAAATATAGACCTGTCTCATCTTCCAGTACCCCACTGAATACTTTCTTGTTCTCTCCTTACATGCCTTGATGACATCGTCCATAAGGAGTATGAAGAGGTAAGGTGAGAGGATATCACCTTGTCTTACACCAGTGGTGGTCCTGAACTCTTCTGACTTATGGTTTGCTGTCCTCGCATAATTTCTGCAAGACTTGTAGAAGCTCTGTATAGCATGAATCAGAGGTGCTGGAATATTCTTCCTTGCCAAACAGTCCCAAAGTTTGCTCCAGGGGACCCTGTCAAACGCCTTTTCCAGATCTATGAAACAAAGATGGATCTCACTCTTATACTCAAGGGCCTTTTCACTCAGCTGTCTGAGTGTGAAGATTAGGTCTTGAGTACTTCGGTTGGCTCGGAATCCGCACTGGACCTCATCCAATTGTGGCTCAGCTAGGCGTCGGAGTCTCTGCTCTAGGATTCTAGAGTAGATTTTACCAGGGACACTGAGAAGGGATATGCCTCTATGGTTTCCACATTGTCGATTGTCACCCTTTTTGAAAATTGGTGTTATGATGGCTATCTCCCAATCCTTTGGTATGGTCTTGTTGCACCATGCTGCCTGTAGGACCTTTAAGAGTAATAGGTCGCCTGATGCTCCAATGTACTTAACCATTTCTGGTGTTATACCATCATGCCCTGCTGCTTTGCCCATCTTGATTTTCTCTAGTGCTGCCCTCAGTTCTTCCATCTTTATGTCATCTTCACCATCATTGGTTTTCTCTTCTGTGCTAGTGGTTATCATTTCTGTTGCTTCACCATGCTCACCATCCAGGAGTTCTGAGAAATATTCTTTCCATCTTTCCATTACTTCCTTCGGGGCAGTAAACAATTTGCCTTGCTTGTCCTTTATAAATTTGAGAGGGCATTGTTTTTCCTTCCTCATGTTCTTTAGGGTCTTATAGAACAATTTCTGGTTTTCTTGTGCATCTTTTTCTAGCTTTTCTCCAAATTCTTCCCAGGACTTCTGTTTTGCTGCTAGCACTTTGTTCTTTGCTTCTGTTCTGAGTGTCACATATTCTCTATATTTTTCGATTTGTCCTGTTGTGTTTTTAGCTCCTAAGTATTGTTTCCATGCCATTTTCTTCTCTCTTATTTTCTCTTTGACTTCCTCTGTCCACCAAGGTGTCCTCTTTCTCTGGTTCCCAAGTCGGACTTCACCGCATGCTTCTGCAGCAGCTGTCTTTATGATATCCTTGAATTTATTCCAGAGGGTTTCCAAGTCATCAGGTCGTTCTTCTGTGTTGCTCACTGCTGTAGCAATAAGCCCCTGATATCTAGTCTTAATTTCTGGCTGTCTCAGCTTGTAGGTCCTAATGCTCATTTCTGCTGCTCGTTTACTTGGTTTCTTGCGTGATGTTGGGCAGTTCCTAGGCTGAGCAACTCTTTCAGTTGTTCGTTTGATTGTTAGCAGGTAGTGATCACTTCCAATCTCTGGCCCCCTTCAGACTCTTGCATCTCGGACATATCTGAATGAGCTTCTCCGAACAATGGCATAGTCGATCACTGACTTCTCATTCTTGGTTGGTTCACATCTAATGTATGCATGTATGCGCTTATGGGGGAACTTTGTGTTTGTAATGATCAGATTCTGCTCACTGCAGAATCTAAGGAGTCGCTTTCCATTGTCATTGAGAGTATCTTCTCCATATCTTCCGATAAATCCACCCCATCTAGCATGGTCATTTCCAACTCTGGCATTAAAATCTCCGAGCATGATAACTTCATCTAGGCAGTCATCCACTGTCCTTTGAAGCAGCTCGAAGAATTCCTCCTTGACCTCTGCTCTCTCATCCTCATTTGACCCATACACTATGACCAGGTTGACTATGGTTTCTCCTTCTTTTAGTTTTACAACCATAATGCGCTCCGAGACAAAGTTCCATCCCTTGATACTATCTTTTTGATTTTGGGCCACAAAGCAACCCACGCCCCCTTTAGCTCTTTCAGATATGGGTACACCACTGTAGAGCAACGTGTTGCCATCGAGATCCATGACTCCTTGTCCTTTTTTCTTCGTTTCCGTTATAGCCAGGATTTCTAGTTTTGATTTCCTCATCTCTTCCACCAGCTCCTCTTCCTTCCCATTTATACTTCTTGTGTTCCAAGTTCCATAAGTCGTAGTCCGTAGTCCGTTCCAGTTCGTCGCCTTTAGAATCAGTCCGGTTTTCTCTCTTGTATTGCTCGTAATCATAGTTTAAGACAAACAGGTGATTGGCCTGTTGTGCCTTTGCATGGTGGAGGGGCTGCCTCCTTACGGCCTCCATGCAGGCCGCCCTCCTCCTTTTTCATCCGGGCTTGGGACCGGCATAGGCGGAGTTGGCGAGAATAATTACAAGAAATAACATTAATATTCCCGACAAGTATTGAAAGAGTGTATAGTGAACCAAGACTATCTGTTAAAAGAAGTTGTCCACTGGTCAGCTTTTCCCAAATGAAGGAAACCCTCGTGTTTTGACTCTGTGTGCCCGTTCAAACTTGCTTACCCTAACCGATCTAAGTGACATGAACAGCAATCTAAAAACATAACTGGTGAAGTGAATGCTCCCCGAAAAACAGTGGAAGAAACCTGTAATTGTAGAGCTGGGATTCGCTTTATCCAAAGAATACAGATTCACTGTATAGAGAAGTGTCCTAAGGTTGCGCCAGACTGTGAACAACATCAAGTTTTTAGGTAAGCACGTGTGCCAGGGTATCCTGATGAAAGAACCGAGTGAAAGTGGACTGAGTGAGTTTGTTTTGATAACTACTGATTCACCCACTTTATAATCTCCTTACGGAAGATTGGCTGCTTAATTAAATTGTTCCTGTTGAAGGACAATATTAGACCCTAACCATATGTATTTGTGACTCTTTGGGCCTTCATCTGTCTCATAACGGGGCTGTGGGCTAAACCTAGAGTTAATATAATAACGGGGCTATCATCCTTGTAGCATTCTCTTGAGATCTTATGACTATTTATATATGTTTTTGATGAAAATTCTATGTGTTGTGAAGAAATTTTAAATGATAATTAAAATTTTCCTTGGAATTAATCAGCGTGTTGATCAGCTCGTTCTAAATATTTATGTAATCATTGTTATAGTTTTCCCACGTCTGTGTGTTGAACTGTCGTCACGTGTATGTGCGTGCCCGTGAGTAGATAGAAATATAGGTAATATATATATATGTGTGTTTAGACTGTCTGACGCTGTAAAGCTGTCGTAGAAGATAGGTGAGAGAGAGATTTTTTTCGCTTTCAGAGACAGCCTCTATATCACATTCTATCATCTCACTCGTGGAATCTATTTCTTTTACTAACTTTCACTGTGTCTATCACCTATTCTAATCTATTCAGAAGGGACCAACCAAAGTCTTAATTCTCCTATCAAAAATCTACGACAATTTCACGCATTCCTACTTAGGTCAGCGTGACATAACACATCCCATCGGCAGTATCCAATTAATATTGCACACATAGCCTGTTTCATTACAGGTCATTTGTGGTAAAGTGGGATGTTATAAATATTTATAGGGGACTTAGTGTACTGACTGAGATCAGCTGTGAAGGTATCTGTATCTAATAAGGGTAGTGTATTACAGATGACCTTACTTGCTACCACATATTTATACCTCAGTCAGAATTATTCTGGAATATTGTGATGACTACGTTGAATGTCTAGGGTTATGCAAATGATGAAGTGTAAGTCACAACAACAACAGACACATAAACAATTTAATTTATTTCACAGCACTTTACAACACTGTGACAATCACACACATGTAACACTCTATAAGACCATCTTAACTGAGTCAGTTTTAAAAGTCAAATATATCTATGTATTAATTCCTTTACATAGAGATATCCTGATTCAACTACACAGTGAACCAGGAATCACAATCAATTATAATTACAAGTAGTATGTACACAGTTTATCAATATAATCTTGGTATTGACATATTTTATTATTCTTATCTTATGTGTGTAAGTTGTGAAGTAGTAATATGAGTTAATACTGGTTTTGTTTTTTCAAGCTATGTTGTTATGTGTCATCATGACTTCAAGTGTTTGTTTCTGTTGGAACTAGTATTGGAGATGTTCTCAGTTCCGTTCATTAAAACAATTAATTTCCCCTCTTAATTTTATACAATGTCAGTTTAAGATGGGGGTACATAATGTTGAGCTCCGCTGGCCACATAGGCTTAACTTTCGTGATGGCGGCAGGAAAGGACTCCTCTGCTCGATTGCTCCCCTGTATTCTGGAGACACCTCACTGTTTGCTATATGGACCAAGGAGTATGCTGTCCTCTCTGGATTCAGCAAAGCTCTGACCAGGTACTGCTCAATAGCTTTAGGACCACAGTCCCTGAAACAAGAAGGTTGTACCTCCTACTTCAGAACTAATTTATACTCTATTTCTACACTGAGCACAATACATAACAAACACTTGCGTTCAGTGCTGTAGGCCACTGCTAGCTTCATCTGAAACAATTTACACCAGTATACTCCTCCCTAATGGTTACTACGCCTCTGCGATTCCAGCATTATTTCTTTCTAGTCCATAAGATAGGTGTCAGTGTACTGTTTGGCAATCCCATGCAGTTTTACTTTTTTTCCGACACCTCCTATTCAGGTTGGAGCAATATTTAGGCTATTCTCATGTTGGCCACTGAACCACACACATAGACAGACATAAATTATCAATTCACATTCAATTTTCATTAAAAGATATCAAATATTTCAAGCTTACCACAATTCATGGAAAAATAAACAGTTTCGTTGACTGGCAATGAATAGGCACAACTTCCGATCTGCCTCTGTCCCAGGCTTTTATTTAGAAAAAAATATGCACTGGTGCTCAACGCACTGTTTCTTAGTAGGTTTATTACAAGATGTGGCCCGGAACAGACGCCCTGAATTGAGTATATTTGCAGCTCTAACCAATCATGCCATGTTTACCTACTTTTCAAAAAATATTACCCTTCTCACGTTTCCCCTAACAACTAAACTAGTATTTGCAGTCCAACTAATCGTGTTTAGTCTTACATCTCATTCCCGCCAATCAAATAGGAGTTAACATGGTAGGCTATTTCCGTAACGTAATGTTTTTTCAAACACGTTATAAAAAAAATTTTATGAGCAGAAATGATTCCATGCTGTCAGGCACCCCCACTATTGTATTTTGGCCATAACTATTTTATTAACAGACTAAAGGCGTAACACATAACATATTCTTGGTTAGCAAGTCCGGCCGTACAATAATATATAAGTTAAAGTGAGCTACATGGCGGCGTTCAAAATATGTGTTTTCCAAAGATAGTCGTATATTTGTTCTTTATTCCTTTTCGTTGTTTAGAACCGCCACCTGTCCTGCCTTTTCCACTGTTATGTCATACTAAAGTCAGGAGCTTAGATGTAAATCAGTAGAATTTCATATTTCCTAATAAGCATTTTTCATGTTTTTAAACCTGATTCTTGTAGTAGTAGTGTTTTTTATCACTGACGATTTGAAAAAAAGCTAGTGCTTGTGGCCTTACACGCGTGATGGTAGTAATTGTGTATCGCGCGACTGTGGTAGTATTTCCTGCGTCCCCGCTTTCAGCCCTCCCTTCTTTCTATCTTTAGTCCATCTGTCTTTCGTTTTAGGTAACGTAGTGTATAAAAAGACATGAATGGAATTTTAAATCTAGGTCAACCTGCGTATCTCAAGGTTTTTCTTAGAAAGGCAGTACACGTTTTATTGAAGCAAGCGTGTAATGATGCAGTAGGCTTTTACTATCAACGTGAAACGTTACACTTTGCAGACGAAGGAGAAAACAAGGGGGATTTCGAGTACAGTCATTGTGACAGCACTGTTCTTTACCATTCTTCTTTCCTTTTATTAAAGTTATTTGTTAGGCTTTACATTTACGTTTTAATTTATATATGTGGATTAGAATATTTCACGACATCATTAATAAACAAAATGTACAAATAAAATATATTCCTTACCCTCAAGTAATTTTGCACACTCACACACGCTGAAACTGGCCTACATAAGGTACGAACTGCTTTCTAGTCCAGGAAGGAAAAAGACAAAGTCGATGCTGTCTCTACGTCTGTCAGCTATGTGCTAAGTTTTCAAATTGAATGGCGGAATACCGCAGACGGTTGTTACTATTTATAGAACCACCCCGAACCAATCAGAGGAAAGTCAAAAAGTTAATTTCTGAGACTTGTATTTTTGCGGTTTTAAGTGTGTGTGTCTAATCTGACCATACGTTAAGATTTTATATTATTGTTATTTGTGGACCGATTTTAATGATCAAAAATGATAATTAAACGGCCAATTTATCTCTATCGTTCTATATAGTTTCCCATTAATTATTCCTTTGCCTTTCAATCTGGGTAATTTTTAAGTAATAGAATTGGCCTTCCCCTGATGTTAAACTATCCCTAAAATAAATTTTCTACTACCATAACATTTTATTATGAGGGAATCTTTATGGTTATAGGTTAAGCAATATCAGATCTATACTTTGAGATATCCCTTTCATTTTAATTATATTTAGTTATTGAGAAATAAATTATCTAATTTCAGTCAAAAACACAGAATAGGCATATTTCCACGTCAACCAAACTTTTCTTGTCCCTACAAAAAAAAGGAAACGATTTGATTGGTTGTTAATATTGTACTATGCTCTTAGATAAATTTTGGGGTGGGTGGTAAATTTTGACTTGTTTCCCAAACAATTCAAATACACTAGAAAAATTGTTGGCGGTAAATGTGACTGGGCCCTCAGACAAATTTCAAATACTGGAGTTATTTATAGATTTAAAAATACGTTACTAGTTTTTGAGCTGGGAAATATTTGAGCGTGTTGTCACACAGATTCACTTCACTACAGCTCCCTAGAACTGAAGCACCATTCTTCAGTTACAATTTCTGCCAAGAGTAATCTTGAGCGAAAGGTAAATACCTTTGAAGACCCTCAGTAGGTACTCTGAATTGTGGCCACTGTTGGATTATCACTGCAGAGCAAGGGGAGAAATCTTGCGATAGTGGGATATGAATTGGAGTGCGACAGGGATGCATCTGATGTCCATTTCCTTTCTTACTAGCTATAGATTGGGTTATGAAAGCATTGACATCACGTAGCATGAATGGAATTAAATGGACTGACTAAACAGCTTGACAATCTAGATTTTGCCGACCACCTGGCTCTTCTGTACCATTACTGTAATTAGATGCAAGACGAAATGAAAATACTCGATGATAGGTCACAGCAAGTGGGTCTGAAAATACACAGGGAAAAGACAAAGATTATGAGAATAAATGCAGGAAGCTATAACGAAAATGAACTTGAAGAAACAACCGACGATAAAGAATCATACTGTGACGGTATTGCCTCCCCTGCTTTGCAGTCGTGGCCCAACAGTTGCCAAAACTCAAGAGTATCTAATATAGGCTTCAAAGGTGTCTACCTTCGCACAAGATTACTCTTGGCAGAAATGTAAATAAAAACGCTTCTATCTTCAAGGAGTCTTCACAAGATATTCAGAATAAGCGAGAACAATACTGCTTTGGCTGGATATGTTAACTCTATAATTCTGCCGACACTTTTGTGAAGGATTTAAGCACTTATTAATTTCAGCTCATTCAAGCCCCCCACCCCTGATTTACTCAGTTTAATTCTATTATTCTAGAAAAGCTCTGTTTAGAGTGTGTGTAGTAAATTAACTGAGACCAACATGCAGTAACTTTAAAATGATTAAATCAAAGTTTAAATTTGTGTAATTACAAATAACAAAATTTAATATTCACTCCAGTTAAGAATGTAACTTTTTCTTTTTTTTCACCTACTTGACCAGTGTGTTGAGAGACATGTAACAATTACCGGTTGCAACTCAACTGCGAAAGTTTCACTTGAAATACCCGCTGCGCACGTGAGCACTTTTTTAGTATTTGAAAGGTATGCTTAAGAACTTGCAGAGATTATCTTACTTTTGTGATAGAAAGCATCCTCATACCACGTCATGGGGCCGAGAACAATTTTTTTGAAAAGGGTACAATCTTTTATGGGCACCCTGTATATATATATATATATATATATATATATATATATATATATATATATATATATATATATATATATATATATATATATATATATATATATATATATATATATATATATATATATATATATATATCTCTTCTTCTTTCTTCTTCTTCGTACACTCTCAGACGTCCACTTGAATGTTCTCAAAGAAAACAATAGTCAGTTTGAAGCTATTTGAATCCCCGTAAAGCTTTTCCACGAAAGGAACTGGCGTCGGCCATATGCACTTTCTCTGTACCACATATAAGGGGCAACTTTGAAGCAGATGTTCAGCAGTCATTTTATCAGTGCCACAGTTACACTGATCGGTAGTTCCTATCTTTAGCTTGTTGAATAGATGGTATTGTGGTGAAAAATTCTAATCCGCATACATAAATTAGAAAATAAATGTAAAGCCTAACGAAGTAATTCAATAGAAAGAAAGAAGAATGGTAAAAGATCAGTGCGGTCACAATAGCGTACGCCTGTGTTGTAGAACGCCATAATGGCTGAACAAGAAAACCCCTTTTTTTCTGCTCCGTCTGCATAAACTACACGCGTGTCTAAAAATAAAACGGGTACTGTGTTTCATAGAAAACCTTGAGATACGCAAACTGCTTAATGACCTAGATATAATACTACATTAATGTCATTATAACACACTACGTTAACCTAAAAGACAGACGGGCTTAGAAGAGAGAGAGAGAGAGAGAGATGCACGGAGGAACGCAAGCAATACTACCACGTCGTCTCGCGATTAAAAAGTGAACGCCAATACCATGCGAAAGGCATGAAGACCTGATTTTTTCAAATAAACAGTGATAAAAAACACTACCAATACGAGGTTAGGTTTTGAAAACAGGTTTAAAATCTTATTGGGAAACCTGACATTAGTCTGACAGTACAGAAGACATCCTATGATAAAGAAGTGAACGGGTGGTAAAAAACAAATACACGACTATCCTAGAATAATACATATTTTGAACGAAGCCACTTAGCCCCATTAAACTTATATATTTGTGTGCCTTAGGACTTGCTGACAAAGAATATGTTATGTGTTACGCAAATAGGCTAGTAATTAACAAATTATAGCCAAAATCCTATAGTGGGGGTGTCTGACAGCACAAGATCATATTTGCTCATAATGGCATGTTTGAAAAACACTGCTTTAGGGGAAATGAGGCCAACAAGTTAGATACGTTTTGATTGGCTGTAGTAATATGTAAGGCGAAACCTTATTAGTCGAACTACAAATACTATTATGGTGGTTAATGGCAACATGTAGGATGGGTACAAATTTTTCAAAGGCTCTTGTAGACATGGTCTCATTGGTTAGAACGTTTGATATAGGCAAAAAGAAGCGTCAGTTCAGGGCCAGTTTTGAAAATACATTTTGTGAGAAGCAAGTGCGTTGAGAGCAAGCTAATATTTTTCTAAATAAAAGCCTGGGATAAGGCAGATCGAAATTGTGCCAAAATTCATCGCCAGTCAACGTTACTTGTGTATATTTCCATGAATTGTGGTAAGCTAGACATATTTCCTATATATATATATATATATATATATATATATATATATATATGGATATATATATATATATATATATATATATATATATATATATATATATATATATATATATATATATAATATGAAAATTGAATATGAAATGATAAATTGTGTCGGTATGTGTGTGGTTCAGTAGCAAACAGAAGGCAAAGCCTAGATATTGCTCCACCTTGTAAAAGCTTGTCAGAGAGGAGTATAACTGCATAGGCATATATGGGATTGCCAAATAGTAACATGAAACCTATCCTATTGTATAGAAGGAATTAACGCTGGAATTGCAGAGGCGTTGTAACCATTAGGGAGAGGAATACTGGTGTATATTGTCACATGAGAAGCTAGCAGTTGGCCTACAGCGCTGAACTCTGTGTTTGTAATGTCCTGTACTTTATTGTGGAAATAGATATATATATATTAGTTCTGAAGAAGGAGGTACAACCTTCTTATTTCAGGGACCGTGGTACTGAAGTATTAGAGCAGCACCTGGTCTGAGTTTTGCTGGATCCAGAGGGCTGGCAGCAGACTCCTTGTCCAAGATATCGACCAGTGGTGTATTTCAAGATAACTGAGAAGCAAGCGAGCAGAGGAGACAGTTTTCCTGCCGCCGACACATAAGTTAAGGATTCTTCAGCCAGAGCAGCTCACCCTTGTATAACCCACCCTAAAATTGACTGTAATACTAAATAAAGAGGGACAGTTATTGTTGTACAAATAAAAAGAAACTGTGACCCCTTCAATATTATTTCCACCAGTAACAAACACATGAAGTCGTGATGACAAACAACAACCTAGCTTCAAAAGCCAGTATTACGTCATAATACTACATCACAGCCCCACACACATATTGTAATAATATTAAATTTCAGGACAAAGATCCAAATCAGAGGCACATCTCCAATCCAACCTGCAAGTCTGGAAGGAAGAGCTGGAGAAGAGAGGGATGGTCATAAGCAGCTCTAAAACAAAATCCATGGTGATATCACGAGAAGAAAGAAAACATCAGATTAAGTTGGGAGAACAGCTCCTGGAGCAGGTCGACCACTTTAAATATCTCGGAGCTATTATAGACCGAAAGGGAGGCATCAAAGAAGAGTTGGCCACTCGGAAAGCAGCGGCTGGGAGACTTTTTCAGGCCATAAATCGTGGATTCCTCAGCAAGAAAGAGGTTGGTAAGAAAACGAAGATGGCTGTATACCGCTCCACTTATGTCCCAGTCTTGACATATGGATGCGAGTCGTGGGCAATGACTACAACCCACAAAAGCCAGATCCAAACCTCAGAAATGAGGTATCTGAGGAAAGTGGTTGAATTAACAAGAAGAGACATGGTCCGCAACCAGACGATCCGTCAAGGCCTAAAATCCCATCCGCTGCAGACCCAAATAGAACAGTCCCAACTAAGATGGTTTGGCCATGTCTGCAGAATGGGAGAAGATCGGCTACCACGACAAGCATGGGAAACAAAGAGCCAGGGATCCAGACCTCCAGGACGACCCAGAGTCCGCTGGGAGGACAACATTAGACAATCTTTGAAGGACCGGGACTAGAATGGAACCAGGCCAGGAAGAAGACAGCTGATAGAATGGTCTGGCGCTCTCTCTTCCAAACCTCTACACCTCACGGTAGAAGGGGAACGACTAAGTAAGTAAGTAAGGACAAAGATCCTTTGTATAAATTTTGTACATACACATTGTGTTTACATTTGATTGTGATTCCTGATTCACTCTGTAGTTGGATCAGGATATCTATTATTGAAAGAAATTAATACATAATTTAAAAGTTAACACTTGACTTACTTAAGCTAGTCTTCTAGAGTGTTATATGTATGTGCTTGTCATAGTGTTGTAAAGTGTTGTGAATCTTAATTAAAGTGTTTATCTGTCTGTTGGTTGTTGTGAACTTACACTTCATCACTATCATAACCCTAGACATTCAACGTAGTCATCACAATATTCCAGAATAAGTCTGATTGAGGTCTAAATGTGGTAGGAAAGTAAGGTCATCTGTAACACACCACACTTATTAGATACAGATACCTTCACAGCTGATCTCAGTCAGTACACTAAGTCCCCTATAACTATTTATATAATCCCAACTTACCACAGGTATCTCAATCTGTTGTGGCCAGTGCGGAGTCTGAAGATTACCACTTGTTCTCTTCTTTTGAGCTGCTATGAATGCATCATTCTGTGTGTGACCTGGATGTTCTACATTCCATTTGTTTCTGTATCTGATTATGATAAAACTCTTTGCCTCCTCAAAAGTTATGCTTGCATCAGGCTGAGGTAGATGTGAACCTTCTTTTGCCATTCTGTCAGCCTCTTCATAGCCGGTGATGTTACAATGAGATGGGATCCATTGGATCACATCACTTTTGAATCGTTGACAAAGTTTGTGGAGCACTATTCTGAGATCATCCAGGTCTGTATTATTTTGGCTTTTCAAAGTTGCAATTACTGACTGTGCATCAGTAAAGAAAGCAACAATATACAGGAGTTGCTGTTTGTATGTCCACTTCTCTCTCTCTCTCTCTCTCTCTCTCTCTCTCTCTCTCTCTCTCTCTCTCTCTCTCTCTCTCTCTCTCTCTCTCTCTCTCTCTCTCTCTCTCTCTCTCTCTCTCTCTCTCTCTCTCTTCCGATCCATCTAGCAATATTTCCTTTTTATGGCACATAATTTTTATTAGCGTGTTCGAAATATACAGTTTCAAAATGTTGTACTAATTTCATTTTGATTGCAAGAAATAGATCAAGAACTATAGTTTTAATATTGATAAACGTTTGTATTTAAGACATTAGTAAAAACATATCTATCATTTTCAAATTTTATCTGAATCGTATACAAAATAAAATCGGCTTGCTAGATTACTACTTGAAATATCGGTTTACGATATTTCGTAACAGTCACCTGATTAGACGCACCATGCATGCTTATCGTCTGTCTAAAATTCTGAGATAGAAGCTAATTTTTACCCCCAAAAATGTTGTTATATGCGACTTCTTGATGTGCAATAAAAATTTATGCCAGGAATTCTAATGAATATTTTATATCTATGGAACAAATCTTAAAACTCCATATCGTTGACACCAAGAGAAATAATTATTTCATTAGGACACGCTGCAGAAAAAGCTCGCTGTAATTCACACCTGTCATTGTTTTGAAGGGTTACTTGCTCGTAAATAATAAAACCGACAAAATATTTATGGACAGGATCACTTTTAGCCACTTAAATAGCAAAATATATGAGAAATTGTGGTAATCTTTACCTTTAGTGCCATCGAGTATGTATAATATGTGTATTTTTGTACCATTTAGAGCTAGGGTTGGGGTCAGGTTTAGGGTTAACCCTAACCGCAACCCTAACCTTTATCCTAACCCTAACTCAATACACACATTATACACACTCGACGGCACTAAAGGTAAAGATTACCGAAATTGTCATTTTGCATCTGAAGCTAATCTTCTAATGGACAAGGCCACTGTTGACCAATCATGAAGCAGAACAGTTTCAATACAGCGTCTACGTTTCCGCGGAAGACATTTGTTAATATATCTGGGAAAGAAAATTGATCGTTTTGATCTCCCGCATTTTCAGACTCCAATACATCACCCAGGCCTCCAATATCCTCTAACTTCAAACTCTCGTATGGTCTCAGACATAATGGAACCTGTCCATCTTTCAGACCTGCGTCTATTACCAAGATCCGTTGATTCGCCGGGGTGGTAGGATCCTTATTGTAAGGTACACGGTGTAGAATGGCATCAAATATTGGTTCTCTGATATGAAAAAAAAGAAGTGAGGGATTAGATGGTGAAATAAAAATTATCATTCGTTCTTTGATTTACAGGCAATAAATTATTTTTCTCTTGTTTATAAATATGCAAAAATAGACAACTACGCTATTTGAATTAATAATTTCTCCAGCAAAAACAGTAGCAGTAGAATTACAGTAAACGTTTTAATACACGGACCTACAGTTTAACATTGTCTGGGTATTTCTCTGGGGAGAAAATGAAGATTAAAAATAGTTACAGTTCCCACAAGGCATGTCAAAAAAGGCGATAAACATTATGATGGCTATGGAGCTATCAAGTTTATAATAGTACACACATTTCTACTTGAATCTGCATGCATGGGTACAATAGGTGAGTTGGAATAGACGTCTTGGGGGAGGGAGGTGTGACGAATTGGCTCTGAATTATTCTGTGTCTGTAGCTGGACGTCTTTTCTCGTCTGTAGTTCTAGTACACCCCCCCCCCCCATTTTCCACTTTGAATCTTCTTTTTGCGTAACCTCTGATCGTATTAGTTGTCGCCCTCGAGTCATTTCATTTGGCTTTGACGCATGACTTCACGAGCGCTACCTGATATATTTTATGTCTTTTTGGGGGAAACGTCTGACTCGTTACAAGTTTCCCTGGACTCAGCTAGTGATGTAACTTTCCATCCGAGCAGAGAGACTGCGTAGCGTAGAATTATGTAATCACCCCCACCTGCCTGCATGAACCTATATGCTAGTCTCCGTTCTCTTGTCAGACAGAAGAAACTACTTTTGTAGTCTTTCCTGGCCGGAGTAGACCAAACCGTTGTCTGTCAAAACGTATGTGGTCACCAAATGTCAGGGATTATCCATCCGTCTGGTGAAGGAATTCAAGTAAGGGTGATAACTGCATAAGCATTTCCGTCCAGAAGTTTCTGTAATAATTATTACAGAGAAACTCGTAAAGGGAGACAAATTAGGGAGGACACTTTCAGGCAAGTCTGATTTGAAAGGTTACCTAAGAGTAACAGAAGGAGCCATGCCATATATGGAGGAGGCCATGTGTTCAAATTTTAAAAAGATTTTTTGAAACAGGAGGGTGAAGGTAATAACTAAAGCCCCGCGCCACTTCAGTCTGCTCATGGTCTGGATCAAATGAGAGCAGGAAATATACATTCGTTCTGAATGGAAGTTTTTCAGAAACACCATGCGGAGGCTTAAAGTAAAAAGTGAACATAAACTAGCAAATTCGGAAGCTAAAACACACTGCATTGCAATGTCCACGTAGCAACTGAAAGAGCCAGAGAGAATAAGACAGGATTCTAAATTACAATTCCGGACAAAGTATTTGGGCATCTTCGAGACTCAAGAAGACAGCCCGACTTTATAAATACAAAGACTGGAGATCTAGGAATCGGGGCACCCGTCAAAAGAGAGATTCTAAAATTACCCCAGATCAAGTGTTCGAGGCATCTAAGCAAGTTGCCGTGTCTATTCTAAAACTGAGCCCGGAGATTGTATTTCCCAATTGAGGTAAGCTGTAACATATATTTTACAATTTGAATTTGACATGTTTGTACTTGTTAGTGGTTGTAAAAGTCCTTACGAGGCTGGCAACCTCAGCCTATGAAAATAGTATATTCATAAACCACCATAGCAAGCGCTGCTGATTGCTTCGTGCTAGTCTAGTTATCACAGGAAACCAAAAGCAGAAATAACCCCAGACACTGAATGAAGCAAGGAGTGATTGATGAGTACATCAGCATGTGCATGGTTTATATTATCATTATGTAAGTTATATGTAAACTTAACCATGTTCATTCAGGCCCAAGCAATTGTATTCGCGGCTATCCAGTCACAATTTTGTCATTAAATTAATTTAAAAATTAATGGTGAATTCTCATCAAATTTCCTGATGATACAATTTCTGAAAAACAAAAACTAGTGAACGTACAGCGGGAAAAGCTCCTCATGAATATAAGAAAAACAAAGACTCAGCAGAGGCGTTTGTACTTTTTATTTCTTCTAATGTTTGTGGTACGAGTTTGCAAGACCATTTGTGGTACGAAGCTACAAGACCATTTGTGGAATGATTCAACGCTTCGAATCTGTCATTAAGGCGCTTGTAGTTGACACTAGAACGCTACGTTCGACGGGCCTGTGAAGATATTGGCACTGACAACAGGAGAGGTTACCCCCTGCAACATTGCTCTGGACTTGCCCTCGTCACAGAAAACGGATTGACGAAGCAGCAGCAGCCGTATTAAAGGATCTGGCAAGTCATTCTTGTTGACGGCGAGCATTCTATGAACTCCACCTTAACCTCAATGAGGACAAAATTTTTCTGCATCACATCTATCACCCATATTCATTTTACTTTTATTAAAATAAACTAATTAAATTTGTTACATGTTATTTTACAAAGCCCTAGTTGATTCGGTTATTATAGAGAGAAGTGAACACGTATGAATCAGTATCTTTAATAAGAAGAATTTTACTGTTAATTCAGTTGGGGGTTTGACCGAGCTAAATCATCAAATATATATCTTCACAAAAGCGGCGGGCAGATACTAAGCATAGTTCTTGACTTCTGAATATCTTATGAATACTGCCTCAATGCAGAAGCATCATCATCCTTCTATTTGCATCTGTGCCAAGAGTAATCTTGTGCGAAGGTAGACACCTTTGAAGACCCACATTAGATACTCTAGGTTTTGGTTATTGTTGGACCATCACTGCAGAGCAAGGGAGGCAACCTATGATACCGCATACATTTACAGTCCTAACACATACTCATGCTGTCAAACTGTCAACAATTTATCTGCGTTTTTACATTTATCGTCAGTCATCAATATGAAAAATGTATAAACACATTATAGCTCATAACTGTATAGTATGGAAAGAAAATTAAAAAAGAAATAAAAAAATACTTTTTTTTAAAATACACTTCCGTAGCAGAAAAAGAGGAAATGGAGGAGGTGGGTGCGTGGGGCAGGGAATCTTCCAGCAGTTAAAATTTTTTTAGAAAAGGGTATATCTGCTCATTCTCATATACACCTTCATATTTTTGACAAACTAAAACTTTGAACTTTAGTCATTTCAAAAGTACAGTGGTATACAGCTACGTTCTCACAAACATAATTGTATTAGCAGTGCTTTATCACATACATAACATCATTTATTAATACTATATAGTAAAGAATAAAAAAATATGCACATAGAAAAATAACGAGCGGTGGGGAAAGGAAAGGTTAAAATATGGATGATATGCACAGGTAAAGGCTGCTTCTATGAAAGTAGGTAGTCGGTCTTGAGCACGTGTTTGCAACGTGCTTTGTTGAATGAGTATTGCGTATGCAGGCTTTTTAGGTGGTGTGGGAGGCTGTTCCACAAGTAGGCTCCCGAGCAGGCGAGATTCTTTTGGAACAGGTGGATCCTAGGTTTGGGCAGACGTAAGTGATGTAAATGTAGTCCCTCTCTTCTACTGGTTTGAAACAATGATCGTAGGTACGGCGGGGCATTGTTAGATAGAACTGCGTGAATCAGCTTGGCTTTGTTGTAGATGAGCCGTTTCTTATGTTGGGTTCCTTTCTTATCCCTACGTGTGGTGTCATGTGTTTATCTGTGATTAGACGTCTGCTCTCTTATGCATAAAGTGCAGTCTCTTTGTGGTGGAAACAGGGCAACCATGCCATAGTGTAGAGTAGTAATCTAGATGTGTCTGTGTATAAGAAGTGTAGAATAATATTCTTGTGTCGTCTAAGAAGTGTTTTATTTTGGCCAGGTGGTACGTCTTTTGAGCTAAGTGTTTGGTTAAATTCCGTACATGGGAGTTCCACGTTAAGTGCTGGTTAATTGTCAACCCTAGAACTTTGTGTTCTGTTACATGTTCAATTTGTATTGATTCTGAGTGTAGCTGTAGCAATCATTTGGTGCAGTTTAGGAGTTTCTGTCTGGTGGTAATCAACATAGATTTCGTTTTTGCTGACTTTATTGGCATACGGATTCATATTGCCCCATTTTATTAGTCTGCTTCGCTTTAAAGGGTATTTTCCAATGCCGCGCATACATTGTGACTGGTGTAGATCGTAGTCATCTGCAAAGAGGTCACATGAGGAATACTTTAGATATAGCGGCAAATCGTTGATGAATAGTGAGAAGAGTAGGGGTCCAAGAATAGAGCCCTGCGGAACTCCTGTATCAGTATTGGAGAAATCTTATGTCGAGTTGTTGTGGAGTACTAACTGTTGTCGTATTGGAGAAATCTTATGTCACGTATGAAGGCCGGTTGTCTGCCATTTTGGCGAGAGCTGTGTGACAGGAATGTTTGGGTCTGATACCTGACTGGCTCTCAATGAACTGTTTGTTTGTTGTTAAGTGTTGGAGTGTGGTGTTGTAAATGTGTTTCTCTAGTGGTTTTTATATAGATGATGGAAGTGATATTGATATGTAACTACCGGGATCGCTATGTGAGCCAGATGTATAGAGAGGATACACTTCGCCATTTTTAAATGCTGTAGAGAAGTAGTTGTGTGTTATGCATTAGCTGTATAAATAGGTTAGGGAGTCGCAAATGATGGGTGCAGCGTAACGTAGAATCCTGTTGCTGATACCATCAAATCCAGACGAGTTGTTGTTTTTTAATGCCAAGAGATATCTGAGAACTTCGTGTACTGTTAGGAAAGGAATTCTTATGTATGTTATGGTGTGCTCAGTGTTGCAAAAGGCTGTTAATTTACTAATATCGCAGTCCATAGGCTTTAGCGTCGACTTGAAGTGGTTAATGTCTGTGTGAAAGTGGTTCCTAAAATGAGTAGCCGTGAGTGAGCAGTTTTTTGTAAAGAGTTTAGTGACTTTGATTTGTGTGTTAGTGTTCTAATGGCTGCCCAGACTTCTTAGCTGTTTGCTTTTTCTTGAGTCATCTTCTTGAAATAGTGTTTCTTTTCCTGAGAAATGAGGTACTGTAATTTATTTCTTACCATCCTATTTCTGGTAAAATCTTTGAGCTTATGTGTTTCATCCTGCTCTCTCATTGTTGATAACATTTTGTTGGTTATCCATGGTGTTTTTCTGATGTTTTTGACACGGATCTACTTTATAGGAACCTGTTTGTCGAATACGCTGTAGAAATTGTGTGTCAGTCTGTACGGCTTCTTATGGATGCGAAAGCTGGTAAGTGTGAGAGAGGGGCTATTTGTAGGTCTTGTCGGCTGATTGAATAACTTTATGAGGTTGTTTGAGATGGTGATATTATTTCACGTTTTGTTCGGTTTGTGAAGGTCGATACTGAAATCCCCCAGTATAATTATTTCCGTGGAAAAGGCCCAAACATTGGCTATCATTCCTGAGGATGTGTCAAACCATACAGTAGAAGAGCTAGGTTTCGCTACAGGTAACCAATTAAAATAGGGGGTCAGGTTGGGGCGTTTTATTTCAAGCCATATATATTCAATGCCTATATGCTCAAGGTCATTACAGCGACTGTACTGAAAAGATGTTGAGATGTATACGGCTAGCCCTGTTTAAGTTCGTGTTAGAATCCATCCCGATGATTGTAAATTCATACACGTTAATTTCTTTATCTGTAATCTTGTTATTAAAACGTGTTTCAGAGAAATCGAATGTGTACAAGTTTTGTTGGAGAAATGTGGAGACTTCAGAAAGCTTACCTAGCAGGTGGTAAATGATTAAATGACCAATTTTAAACCCAGATAGTTTAAGCAATGGATTAGTGATATTGCCTGAATTTTGGTTAGAGTTGTTGCACTCGGACACGATAATAAAGTCAGCAGTCAAGAGAGACTGATAAGTGTATGAATCAGAAAGATACTGAGATTAGTAGTATTAAGAAGCAAGAGTATTAGTTCGAAAGGGCAAAATCGTAAACAAATTGTAAAATATACTTTGCGAGCCAGTTTACTCTAGAGTTCCGAGAAACAGTTTAAAACACAAAGGAATATTTTTTTTAAAAATGTTAGCCATAGTCAGGGTAGAAAATTAATATCTATACGAAGCAGTTAAAGGTCCACGCTGAGACTCAGCTTGTTAGTCTTGTGAGGATTGACATTTTGTTATAAATACAAAGTACACAAAGGCGCTGGCGGTGAGAGTGCATCAGGTCGAATGCTAAGCTGCAAGCTTCTTTGAATAACAGCTTTAATTTAGTAGATTTGTCATTAATAATAATAATAATAAATTCTTTAAGCACCAAACACGGCGCATAAGGCAGAAACCAGTGCTCTCCAGGTTGTTCGTTGTGACGCCAATCCTCTTAGCTCTTGCACATTATTTAGGCCCAACGTTCTTCCTTCTCTTATTATTGTTCTTCTGAGTGTTTCTTTTGGTCTTCCTTTTTTCCTCTTACCCTCAGGAACCCAAGTGAGCGCCTGTAGTGGTATTCTGTTGTTTTGCATTCGTAGGACATGACCGATATATGACCATCGTCTTTTCCTTATATAGTCGGAGACATATTTCTGCCTAGAGTCTTCTCTTATTTGTCGATTAGTCTTGAATTCTTTCCAACTGATGTTCATGAGTTTTCTGAGACATTTGTTCTCGAATGTATTCAGCTTGTTCTCCAATGATTTTGTTATTTTCCAACTCTCACAGCCGTATGTTAACACTGAGATAACATTTGAATTAAACAGACGAAGCTTGGTATGTATATTCAATGATCGTAATTTCCAAATGTTAGATAATCTATTGAAGGCGCTAGCTGCCAAAGCAATTCTAGTATGAATTTCTCTTGTTGTGTCACCATCCTGAGTCATTTTACTGCCTAAATAATTGAAACTTTCAACTTTCTGTAGTTTTTCCCAGTTCAAGATGATATCAAAGGTCTCATTAGAAAAGTTCATAGCTTTAGTTTTAGAGGCATTTATTTAGAGACCTATTTTAACCGAGAGATGACACAAATTATTTACTGCTTCTTGGGATTGTCTGGGTGTTGAACTTAAGAATGCTAAATCATCTGCGAAATCCAGGTCCCCCAGGAATTTTCCATTTGTCCATTTTATACCTAATTGTTCATTGTGGGTATAGTTTCTCATAACCCAATCAATAGCTATTCCAAAAAGTAGTGGTGACATAATACAGCCTTGTTTCACCCCTGTTTCTACTGTAAACCATTCTGTATTCCCTTTATTTGTTCTAACACAACATCTTGCATTGTCATATAGCGCTTTGATTATATTCACATATTTTGTTGGAAAACCATAGATTGTAAGTATCTTCCACAATGATGGGCGGTGTAGACTATCAAAGGCTTTTTGAAAATCGACGAAGGTGATAATAATTGGCGATTGCATTTCCACTGATTCTTCTATAATTGTTCTTAGCGTGAATATTTGATCAATACATGATCGTTTCGGCCTGAAACCCGCTTGTTCTTCTCTGATCTTTTCGTCAGCATGCAATTTAAGTCTTTCTAACATCATGCAACATAATAATTTTCCAGGTACTGATAATAGCGATATACCACGCCAGTTATTACAGTCTGATAGATCACCTTTCTTCGGTAACTTTACAATAATACTGTCTTTCCATTGTTGTGGTGGTTGTTCTTCTCTCCATACTTCATTTATAATATCTAAAATTCTCAAGAGGTTGTTGTCATTAACTGCTTTAATCATTTCCCCTGAAATTTCGTCAACTCCAGCAGCTTTAAAATTTTTAAATCTTTTAACAGCTTGTTTGATCTCGTCCAGCGTGAATTCATCGCAAGTTATTGGCAAGGTGGTTGTGGGTGTTTGTGACGACTTGCCCAATCTTCTCTTCATTTTTATTATTATTTACGAGCACATCATTTTTTATCATCTTCAATGCATGATCGAAAAGCCCGTAAAGTCCCGGGAAATGTCACTTGCGGATATTCTCCTAGCGTTCAGTGATTTTCTCCTCGAGTCTAATGCTATTTTTAGATACGACGTCATTGTTGACCCCTGACCTCGGTAGCTAGAAACCTGCTTTAATTTAGGACCTACATAAACTTAGATAGAACCAGTTTATGCCACTTTCGGAACCCCCACGTGACTTTTAACGTTATTGATTGGAGCTAAGGTCACATGATGCACGCTTCGGATCACGTGTCCAAGCGGAAATGACCCGCTAAAAGTGCGGCAAATCCAGCCATTTTTCACTTGCCCAGGAAACCTCGAGACCGCTAGACTAATCCCGATATCGGCGAATTCGCGCATTAAAAGCACTGAAGCCACGTGTCTAAATTGCGGGTTAGCGTCCATCTCTGAGTAGGTAAGTGAAAATCTCGCTAGAAAATAATATTGTGATGAAATGTGTAGTACCTTATAAAATCGACGCAAAATTGGTATACTTGCGTTTACTTTATTCATAATTTTTGTTTTACGATCACATCCAGCCACATGTGATCGGGTATATTTTATGATCCCACGGGATATGTACAACATGTTCATAAGAATGTTAACGGGAATATATATAGCTATTAATTTCCATATTATTTGATTATTTTTGACCCGACGTTTAGACTAGCGGAAATTAATATTAACGATAATATTGACAGACCGTGACATATATTCCTTATAAATTATATGACGATGCGACCAGACATGAAGTGTGTGATAATGTTGTCAGACAATTCTAAAACACTGGTGTCCAATTATTTGTTAAATTCATCATAACTGACATGACGATTAGGCTAGAGGCACAGAACTAGAATACTGTTGCCGACATTTCTATGATAAATTTGGTGGGTTTAACTGACCTTTATAATAATTCATCGGGTTAAGTTGACGATAGATCAGTCTAAAGAATTATAATACTGCCACTGGGGCAGAGAAATATAATAAAGGACAGAAAGGAGAAACTTGAATTCAAGATTAGGCTCTAGACATATGATGTTAGAGACTAAAATCTGAGATGACTGGCAGACGGACGGCTTAGGGAAAGACTGCTTTCTAAAGAAAGAAAATTAATGAAGCCGTCGTATTTGTCTTCAGTCTATGGTGGAGCCTTGCACGACAGTCCAATCGCAGAGCAGAATACGGAGTCGAGCACAGAGAAGGCAAATCCGAACCATTCAAGACCTACCTGGGGCAACGTCAGGAGACCGGAGAACTAACCACGCTTCACTATCAGCCAGGGGCTGAAAAGATAAGTTCCACGAAAAAGGGAACTCACCATATCAATGCCATATTTTTGTCATCCATGATGAAAAACACTTGATGTGAGACACATAGTACGTACAGCAGACACTAATTCCATCGACAATACTATCATTCACCATCTATTCATTTTAACTGCAATAAACCAATTGGGTGTCTATAATGTACCCCATGCTTTGTTCCTTCTGTTAGATGTTGAATATTGTCCGATGTTTATCTTCCTTTACAAGGGAGGGGGGCTCGTAAAATATAATATAATTTAAAGAATAACAATAATAGATAACTGAGAAGGGGACGACGGTAGCGAGAGACCAAATATCTCCTCACAACCTTTTCCAGACCTGTCTAGTTAGAAGAATTTACCCTCTTTGTCTCCCTTCAGTGGTGGAAAACCCAGCAGGAATTCCTTGAGCCAAATCTTCCACATTCAGATCTATTATTTCCTCTAAATAATTTTTATCCTTCAAACGCTACGTGACACTGGGGTCTCAGTCCGGGATTTGAACTTATGTATTTTATCATACCTCTGGGATAGTATCATTCATTCAGTCATTACAGTATACCATTTTAACACATGTATTTTCACACAGTGAGCTCTAGAAAGACAGAACACATTTTTTCTAGAATTTCAGGCATTGATTGGTGAATCCCTTTATATATGTTGTATTTAATTAAGTTAGTTCATGATTTTGTATTTCATTGAATTACAGACCTTAAGTCTCCATAACTGTAGTAATTTCATTCTACAGCAGTCTGATAAATAATTAGTATTTACTTGTTGTTAGAAATACTATTGGAAGGTAGCACTAGCTTACTCAGTGTGGACTATAACAGCAAAAGATGGCTGAAATAGTTAAGCTTAAAGCAGCACTAGGGGAGGCCGGTAGAGATTTGGGTTATAGTGGGGTGGACCTTGCGAATTATGTCAGTGTCGAGACTGATAAGTATTACGCTCGAGAAACAGCGAAAGCTGAAAGAGAAGAGCGAATAAAGTTAGCAGAAATAGATGAGAGGATAAAAGCTGTAGACGCTAGGGAAAGAAGCGAGAGAGATGAACGCGAGTATGTACTGAAGATGAAGCAGTTAGAGATGCAGTGACAGGCTCAAAGAGTTGAACCGGTAGCCGGTGCGACAGCATCTACCTCCTCAGGCAACCTATCGCCATGGTCAGATATTATTATTATAATTTGTCTTCTCTTTGTTACTTTCACAATTGCCTCCACGGCTGGCGGAGTTGTGGATTAAAGTTGCTACCATAAGTGAAATGGGTTCATTTTCGATACAAGACAACAGGAGGCTGAGACGCTTGGGAGTCATGACCCAAGTGGGCCCGCCCCCCTTAGAGTGTAAAGGAGTATACTGGGCCGAAACACTTGTCCGATGGGGGGACTTCTTCTGATGATCAGATTGCCTCCTGTTGTATCGCTCTGTAAAGAGTTTCCTATCATAGTTACATGGTCAAACCAGTGACGATCGGGAAAAGACCGATTGACTTCTGGAAAGACAGATGACACTGGGAAAGACTAGAAACCGGCTGACCGGGTTAGCACCCCGTAAGCTGTATTCAATTGCTACAGGACCCAAAAATGATAGATGCCCCCAGGATTCACCGAAAAGGGGGGGAATGATGAATCCACAGGCGCCTCATTGGAATCGACCAGACCCGTTACACGGACTTCGAGCTCTGAACAACGGCTGGAATTTCCATTTGCCTGTGGTAGGGAGTTCTCTACTCAGAGAGGAATGAAAATCCACCGAACGAAAAAGGGGTGTGGGAGGTCATCTGGGGGAGATCAACAGCGCTCTGTCTCGACGGATAAGACGTTAGAAGAACGCAGCCAGGAGTCAATCCACAGTGCTGAGTACATTCAAGTTGATCTGCCTGATGATGATCTCACACACTTCTTGGACGGGAAGAGAGATGCAATCAAGTTTCCACCTGCCAGTGCAAAAGGGCTTTGGGAACAGCTGGACGAAGCCTTGGCAAAAGAGTTGGATAACAACCTGAAGCAGATAAGTTTGGAGAAGAAGCTGGAAATCTTCGGCGACATAATATATCTGCACTGTCGCAAAGTGTTCGGAGTGAGGGAGGCAAGGGAAAGTAACCCACCACGAAAAAGTAGAAGACAAATTAAAATAGAAGAAATCAGGAAACAGAAGAAGCATGCCCGAAAACTTTTCAAGAACGCAGTTGCCACAGAGAAGGAAGGGTTACGACAGGTTTGGGAGCACCTGAAAGGCCAACATAATGCCCTTTGTAGAGCAGAAAGGTTGTGCAGGAAGAGAAGGAAGACTCGAAGGGATAGGGAAAGATTCTTCAGGGAGCCCTTCAAGTTTGCCAAAGAACTGTTTGAGCAGCCACGGTCGGGTACGCTAAACATCAAGAAAGAAGACCTGGAAGAACACCTTAGAATGACATATTCAGATGGTCGCAGAGATGAGCCGCTCAGCAGCATGGCAGGCCTTAAATGGCCGAGTAAGCCAGGAGCTGAATTTAACCCCAAGCCACCAACGGTGCAAGAGGTAGAAAGCATTGTCCAGAAAGCTCGGTGCAAGTCAGCTCCAGGTCCTAATGGTGTTCCATATGTGGTGTATAAGAGATGCCCTGAAGTGCTCAAACGACTGCTCCGTTTACTAAAGAATGCGTGGAAAGCCCAGCTTGTAAGCAAGGAATGGAGAAAGGCGAATGGAGTCTACATCCCGAAGGAGCAAAATTCCACAGACATCAGTCAGTTCAGGCCAATCTCACTACTCAATGTGGAAGGGAAGATATTCTTCTCAGTGATGGCGAAAAGACTCACTACATACCTCCTGGCAAATGGGTACATTGACACTACCATTCAGAAAGGAGGTATCCCAGGTACACCAGGATGTCTAGAGCATGCCACAATGATCTGGGAAGCAATCCAAAAGGCAAAGTCTGACAGAACAGACCTCCATGTAATCTGGTTGGATCTGGCGAATGCTTATGGATCCGTTCCACACCAGATGTTGTGGCAGGCCCTGGAAATGTATCATGTTCCACAAGAGATTGCAGCAATGCTGAAGCTGTATTTCGCAGGGTTTGCTGTCAGATTTTCAACCAGAGAGTACACAACGAAGTGGATTGGCCTTGAAGTTGGAATTGCAATGGGGTGTACCATCTCTCCGATACTATTCGTGATGGCTATGCAGGTAATCCTCAATGCGGCTGAAGGAATGGCTATAGGTCCAAAGCTCGGGGGAATGTGTCACATGCCACCGCTCAAAGCATTCATGGATGACACAACAATTCTGACATCAGATGAACATCAGGCCCGGAGGATGTTAAAACGCCTGGATGAACTAGTCAGCTGGTGCAGAATGAGCTTCAAACCCAAGAAGTCGAGAAGCCTATCAGTCAGGAAAGGGAAGATAGCAGAAGACATATTCGTGGTTTCCAACCAAAGAATCCCTACTGTTATTGAGGAACCTGTTAAAAGTCTTGGCAGGGTGTACGATGCCTCATTAAAAGACTCGAAGGCAGTGCAACAGACAATAGAAATGGCAGACAGAGGGCTACAGATCATAGACCAAAGCAGACTCCTTGGAAAATTCAAACTGTGGTGCCTCCAGTTCATGTTGATACCGAAGTTGCTGTGGCCACTGCTTATATATGAAATAAGCACAAGTACAGTCGAAGCTATAGAGCAGAAGGTCAACAAGTTCATGAGAAAGTGGCTAGGGGTACCACCAGGTCTGTCAGATGTAGCACTGTACTGCAAAAAGTCAAAACTTCTGCTTCCTTTCAAGTCAGTTGTTGAAGAGTACAAAGTTGGAAAGGCAAGGCTTGCAATGATGCTACGCGAGTCAGCTGATGACGTGGTTAAGTCCATTCAGCCCACACTGAAAACAGGAAGGAAGTGGAGAGTGGAAGAAGCTGTTGATGCTGCCCAAGAGTCACTCAAACTGAGGGAGGTAATCGGATACACACAGACGAATAGACGGGGATTTGGTCATGGAGACATCCGCTGGTGGTCCAAGGCATCAAGCAGGGAGCGCAGAGACATGGTTGTTCATGAGATACGAGAGGCTGAGAATGATAAGAGGTTGCAAAAAGCAGTGCAGCAGGTCCAACAAGGCCAATGGACTACATGGGAAGGAGCCCTGCAGAGGTCCTTGACATGGAATGATATATGGCATATGGCACCTCTTAGGCTCAGCTTCGTTGTTAGATCAATGTATGACCTGCTGCCGTCGGCCACCAACCTTGTGAAATGGGGAAAGTCGGATGATGAGCAGTGCCCCCTGTGCCAGGGGAGGCAGACACTCGAACACGTGCTCTCAGCGTGTAAGGTGTCATTAGGGCAAGGGCGATACACCTGGCGCCATAACAAAGTGCTAAATGAGCTTGCTGCGACAATAGATCTAGCAAGGATGAAGGCGAACAGCAAACCCAGGCCGAGCACCGCAAATACATACTTTCTGAGGGCAGGAAAGTCAGCACACCCCAAACCGAGTAAACCAGGTAGCAGTTTACCATCTCTTCTTGATTGTGCAAATGACTGGGAGATGGCGGTAGACCTACCTGGACGAGGGGCATATCCAGAGAGTATCAGAAAATCGCGGAGACGGCCGGATATAGTGCTTCATTCTTCTTCAACGCTTCAGGTCATACTGATTGAACTGACCGTGCCATTTGAATCCAGATTAGACGAGCAACATTCGTTCAAAGCGGCCAAATATAGTGATCTGGCCGCGGATCTGAGACACGAGGGGTTCACTACAAGGGTCATGGCTGTTGAAGTGGGCGCAAGAGGGCTTGTGGCTGCATCAATGCATGATCTATTGAAACTGTTGGGGCTGAAGGGACAGGCGAGAACAAGGGCACTGAAGAGGCTTAGTGAAACTGCCGAAAAGGCATCAGGCTGGCTGTGGAACAACCGCAATGGGCAATGGAAATCGTGACAATAAACGCTGCGGTACAGAAAACACCAGGAATTTTTCTAAGTCCACAAAACGCTGAGTTTTGTGGTGTACTAGTGAGCGGGCTGTGACTGAGGGGCAACAGGCGATGTATATTATAGGAGGTGTCAGAGTCAGAATTTCAGTGGCTAGGCTCTGCGGCTTCGCGATGGTGTCTCAGTGTGTGCGACGGAACGAACGGAATAATTTGTCTTCTCTTTGTTACTTTCACAATTGCCTCCACGGCTGGCGGAGTTGTGGATTAAAGTTGCTACCATAAGTGAAATGGGTTCATTTTCGATACAAGACAACAGGAGGCTGAGACGCTTGGGAGTCATGACCCAAGTGGGCCCGCCCCCCTTAGAGTGTAAAGGAGTATACTGGGCCGAAACACTTGTCCGATGGGGGGACTTCTTCTGATGATCAGATTGCCTCCTGTTGTATCGCTCTGTAAAGAGTTTCCTATCATCTTATGCCCTCCTTGCAAATGGGGAGCATAGGACCTTTGCCATCCTCACACATGTCAAACTTAGGACCCTTGACGTTTCCATTTGAAGCTTTCTCGGAACAAGCCGACTCGATCGATATGTATTTGGACAAATTTGAAAAGTTTGCCACCACATTTGGGTTGGAGAGGAGCAAGTGGAACCTGAAACTGTCACAAGGGCTTAGAGGATCTGCTTATGAAGTGTATAGCAAGCTTCCTCGAGGTTTACAGGATGACTATGACTCTCTGAAAAAGGCACTCCTGATACGTTATGAGCTACATGCTGACGCATATAGGAAGAGGTTCCGTAACTCTAGTTGGGAAGTCGGAGAGAACTTTGCTCAATTTGCTGCTAGACTGGATTCCTACGTGGAAAAGTGGGGTGCCCTAGGGAATTTTTCTCATGATTGGGAAGGTCTGAAGGAGATGGTCATTATCGAACAACTGAAGGACACCATGACTTCCGACATGAGAAGATTTATGACAGAGAATGGGGCCAGCACTTTAGAATCCATCATCCAGTTAGCGGAACGTTATCAGGCAGCGCTAACAGAGAATGACCCATCCCGGTGGAACCAACCAGAAGAATTATCGAGGCCGACACCTCAGGCACACTTGGACCCCCAAATGAATCTACCTTACCACCATTTCAGAAAACATGACAGGCAAAATAAGACTACTCAGAGATCAGCTTTCCAGCCTCAGAGGCGGGGAGAAAAGTGGTGTAAGACGTGTAAAATGAGCAACCACAATACTGCCTAGTGCAGAAGGAAAAACCCTCCACATCAGGTTGCATGTTTGCAGGTGAGGGCTGTTGACAGGAAGGAACTGACAGTGAGTCAGAATAGCCTCCATCACCCACCTATACAGGAGACAGTGACCGTGAATGGCAAACAAGTCATCGGGATGTATGACACAGGTTTGTCCTATGACGCGGTCGTTTCTGCATCTCTGGTGCACCCCGAACAACTCACCACAGAAACAGTGGATATCCAGGGGCACTCAAGGGAGCATTACCCTTAAATTTGCCCATAGCGAAGATTCAGGTCAGTTGTCGCTATGTGGAAGGGGAAATCAATGCTGCGGTTTTAGAGGATCCTTTCTACCCCCTGATGTTAGGGCGTAGATATGTCTTTTTAGGAGAACCAGTAAAGCCGGTGGTTATGGCTGCCATCCATACCAGGTCTGACTCCAAATGCATAGAGAGGGACTCTAAATTAGAAATTCATCCGAATAAGATGAAAAGGGCTCAAGCAACTGATAGCACATTGGGGCCTTGCTTTGGCAAATTGAAAAACTCACAGAACCCTAGACGAAAGGGTGACTTTTATATGGAACATGGACTCTTGCACAGGACAGCTGACAGAGGGCTAAAAAGTCATGGACAGATTGTGGTGCCATCCATATATAGAAATAAAGTTATGGAATGGGGGCACGGTGCTACTTTGAGTGAACACCTGGGTAATGGTGCCACAAATCAAAGGATAGCCACCCGTTATTATTGGCCCGGCATCATGGAAGACATAGCTCGATATGTGAAGTCCTGTTCAGATTGTAACCAGGTAACCTCAACACATAAGGTAGACCAGTTACAGGACCCAGGGAAGCATTGCTGAAGACGTAGGCATCCAAAGAAAACCAGGAAGAAAACCAGAATACTTACCTGGGAAGAAAACGTAGGGGCAGATTTTCTGAGTAAACACCCTTATGCAAACGAGGAGAAATAGGAGAGAATATTGAGGATGAAGGTGAAATGAGAAGCGGTAAAAGAAGAGGAAGACAGGACCAGAGGAGTTGGACGGAACGTCAAACTTGAGGAGGGGCTTGTGTGACGACTAGCCCAATCTTCTCTTCATTTTTATTATTATTTACGAGCACATCATTTTTTATCATCTTCAATGCATGATCGTGTCGTGGAATATTCTAATCCACATATATAAATTATCAAGTAAATATAAAGCCTAATAAATACATATAATAAATAAAGGAAGAAGAATGGTAAATAACAGTGCTGTCACAAAGACTGTACTCGAAATCCCCTTGTTTTCTACTGCGTAAGCAAATTGTAACGTTTCACGTTGATATTAAAGGCCTTCTGCAACATACACGCGTTTCCCAAACACACAATAAAATGTGCTGCCTTTCTAAGAAAAACCTTGAAATATGCAAGTTGACCTAAATTTTAAATTCCATTCATGTCTTTTTCTACACTGCGTTACCAAAACGAACGAACAGATGGACAAAAGGATAAAGAGAGAGGGGAGGGCTGAAAATCAAGAACGCATGCAACACGCGTCGCGCGATACACAAATGCTGCCATCACGCGTGTAAGTCTACATGCACTAATTTTTTTTCAGACGGACAGTGATAAAATACACTACCCTTTCCCAGAGTTAGGTTTATAAATCATAAAAAAACGCTTATTAGGAAAGATAACAATAGATGGGTTTACGGTTGAAAACATAACAGTACCCAGACATCACATCTTCGAAACAGGAGGTAGAAAATACATATTTTGAACGCAGCCACGTAGCTCTTTCAAATTGATATATTTGGGTTCCTTAGGGCTTGCTGACAAATAATATGTAAAACGTTACGCAAATAGTCCAGGAATTAATAAATTATACCCAAAATAAAATAGTGAGGATGCCTGACAGCATGGAATCATTTCTGCTCATAAAATTTTTTTTTATAACGTGTTTGAAAAAAACCTTACGTTACATAAATAGCCTACCATGTAAACTCCCAATTGATTGGAGCGCAACAAATGAAAGCCTAACCACGATTGGTCGAACTATAAATACTATCTTTCGTTGTTAGGGGAAACGGGAAAAGGTAACATTTTTTCAAACACTTGTCGAAACGTGGCTCATTGGCCAGTCTCACTGATATACACACTTGGGAGCGTTAGTTCGAAACCACTTGTTTAAATAAGCTTGATAAAGCATCAGTGCGTTGAAGCCAGCTCACAATTTTGCTAAAATAAAAGCCTGGAACATAAGCAGATGGAAATTTGTGCCAGTAATTGTGCCAGAATTCATTGCTAATCAACGTATCTGTGTTTATTTCCATGAAATTGTGGTAAGCTTGAACCATTCAGTATCTTTTAATGAAAATTGAATGTAAATTGTTAATTTATGCCTGTATATATATGTGTAGTTCAGTGGCAAACAAGAGATAAAGCCTATAATGCTCCAGCCTGAACAGAGGGTGTCGGAGGGAAGTAAAACGGCATGGAATGGCCAAATAGTACACTGACACCTAGATGATTGACTAGAAAGAAATAATGCTGGAATTGCAGAGGCGTAGTAACCATTAAGGAGGTTAATGCTGGTATAAAGTACTTCAGAATGAAGCTGACAGTTGGCCTAACGCTCTGAACTCAATGTTTGTGCTGTATTGTGATCAGTGTAAAAGAGAGTATAAGTTAGTTATGAAGTAGAAGGTACATCCTTCTTGATTTCAGGGACAGTGGTCTTGATGGTACTGAGCAGCACCTGGTCAGAGCTTTGCTGAATCCAGTGTCGGACAGCATACTCCTTGGTCCTTTTAGCTATCAGTGAGGTGTCTCCAGAGCCCAGAGGAGAATTCGAGCAGAGGAGTCCTTTCCTGCCGCCATCACGCCAGATAAGCTAACTTGGCCAGCTGAGCTCAACATTATGTCCCCTCATCTTGAAATGACTTTATAAAAATAACATTCAGAGGGGAATTTAATTGTCTTAATATCAGGAACTGAGAACATCTCCAATACTAGTCCCAAAAGACAAACTATTGAAGTCATGATGACAAATACCAACAGAGCTTGAACAAAACAAAACCAGTATTACCTCATTTTACTACTACACAACTGACACACATAGAATATTTGTAATAATATATGTCACTACAATATTCATATTAAATACATTCTGTACATAACTTGTAATTTAAATTGATTGTGATTCCTGGTTCCCTTGTAGTTGAATCAGGACACATATTCATTCATGCCAGTAATGAATACATATTGTTATTTGAAAAGTTACGAGTGACTTCTTTAAGATATTCTCATAGAGTGTTATATGTATGTGAGTGTCACAGTGTTGTTAAGAGTAGTGGATTAAATTAAATTGTTTATCTGTCTGTTGTTGTGACTTACACTTCATCATACACATACCCTAGACACATAACGTAGTCATCACACTATTCCAGAATAATTCTGACTGAGATATATAGATATGTGGTAGCAAGTAAGGTGATATATAATACACTACTCTTATTAGATATATATATACCTTCACAGCTGATCTCAGTCAGTACACTAAGTCCCCTATAAATATTTATAACATCCCACTTCACCATATATATTGGGGTCTCGCTCTTGGGATTTTGAATCTTTCCCTATTAAAAATATTGGGGGTAATTCACTTCAGGGAATATAAGAATTAAAAGGTATCCTTGGGTGGAATTAAATAAGGTTGAGCTCACGGTGCCTGTGTTGTCCATTAGAGATTGAATTGTTGGTTAGACATTGTATAAATTTACATAATAGACAATGGCGGACCTGGCCAAATTTCGATCTGCTGCGGTTCAGACTGCAAAAGAGTTAGGATTAGATGGGCAAGTTATGGTTGCCTATGTCACGACGGAATGTGACAAATTTATTGAACGTGAAGAAAGAAGGTTTGAAGCCGAAAGAAAGTTAGAGGCTGACAAGGAAATTAAGAAGTTACAGTTTGAAGCTGAGGCTGAGACTAAGAGGTTGCAGATTGAGGCTGAGGCTAAGAAATTGGAGGCAGAAAGAGAAGACAAAAGATTAGCTGCAGAAGAGAGGAAATTAGCTGCAGAAAGGGAAGCAGAAGATAAAAGATTACAAAGGGAACATGAGTTACGACTAAGGGAGTTTGAGTTTCAAGGCCATGCTCCTGAAAATGGTGCCAGTCCCTTTGCCTCTGATGCTACGGTTACTCAAGGAGCCTCAACCTCAGCTATGAATTTTCATTTAGATCATTTTGTTGAGAAAGACGATGATATAGAGAGCTACCTAAATAGGTATGAACTATTAGCTACCACGTATGGGTTAGAGAGAGAAAGGTGGAGCTTAAAGTTATCTCAGGGACTTCGTGGGGCAGCTTATGAAGTTTTTACAAAAATGAGCAGAGGTGATCAGGAAAATTATGACATGCTAAAGCAGGCTCTTTTGTTAAGGTATGAAAAGAATGCAGAATTTTATAGGAAAAAATTTAGGAATGCTAAACTACTGTCAGGTGAAACATATCACCAGTTCTCTGCACGAATAGAGACATACTTGGAGAAATGGACTTCTCTGGGGAAAACCCAAGATCTTAAGGAAATGGTCCTTATAGAGCAACTAAGAGAGTCCATGGCTCCAGACCTGAGAAAGTTTCTCATGGAACAAGGTGCAGAGAGGCTGGGTGAGTTGCTAAATGTTGCTGAAAGGTATCAAGCAGCTCAAGCAGAGGTAACAGGTAATAAAAAGAAACAGGTGGACAACTTTAGGGCACCACAGAACTTTAATAAATTTGATCCTAGGGATCAAAACAAAGGTAAGCACCAATTTGATAGGCCACGGTATGAAAATAAAAATAAATTCCCACAATTCGATGAAAGGAAATATAATGAAAGAAAATCTTTCAACCAAGGAAAAAGGTGGTGTAAGAATTGTCAGATGGACAATCATGACACTGACCGTTGCAGAAGGAAACCTGTGTATATGGCAACCCTTCAGGTCAGGTCGACCTCAAGACAGGAGGAGGATATTATGTTAGATACCACTCCAGAAGAGATGAGGAAGGCACAGGCTGGAGATAAAACACTCAAGCCTTGTTTCAGAAAATTGTCAACTTGTCATACAACTCCAGGCAAGGGAGATTTCTACATGAAAAACAAGTTGATGTATAGGAAGACTGGAGCTAGATCCAATGGTCACGGACAGCTGGTTCTTCCAAAGAGATATAGGACAGAATTAATAAGGAGCCTACATGTGAAACCAGATGGGGACCATGAGAAGATAGGTACCATCATTCAAAAGGTGGCTCACAATTATTATTGGCCCAAAGCAAGATGGGACATTGAAAATTTTGTAGAAAGGTGTAGTATAGCACATGAGGGAACACCCACAAGTGGGAACATGGATCAGGACCTGGACACGCCATGGGGCAAAATCAGGCCTGACAATAAAAGGAAAAATAAATTTGATAAAGTGGACCAAATGGAATGGGAAGCCCCTTTTCACGGACAAGCTTCACTTAACTGTTTTACAATGGCCACTATGCGGAGAGTGCAAAAAGATGTCTTACCCCAGGATAAGCCGAAAATCCCTCAATCGGACTTAAACAAACTGGAGGAAGAGGATGTAGAGAGGAAATCTCTCATCAAGAATTTTAAGTGGGGAGACAGCCCCAAGAGAAAAATTGGTAGCGGTCGTTTTGTGCATGAAAATTCTGGGAAGAAAAATCATCACTATAAAGCTTCGAGTGGAAGAGACCATACCGGTGCATGGACAAATAGGTCCACACAATTAAAGGTCCATATGTAGCTTTGTTAAGAACGTGGACTGATGAAAAGGCAGAGGAAAACATTACATCTTCATACCAATATGTGAATGAGCTGACCACTCGGTTAAAAACTGGTTGGAAACTTGCCAATGAAAATTTGAAACAAGCCAGGAAGAAACATGCTGCCTATTATAACAGGAAGGCGAAAGACAGAAATTTGGCTGTGGGAGAGAAGGTACTGCTTCTTTTGCCCGGGAGTCAGAATAAGTTACAAATTGGATGGCAGGGTCCATATACAGTTCTAGAGAAGGTGTCTAGGACAAATTATAAGATAGATAAGAAGGGGAAAGAAAAAATCTATCATGTGAATCTCCTGAAGAAATATTTGGAAAGAGAACATCAGGAAGAGACACACTTGTTGACCTTGTCCATCGCCATGGAGATGAAAAAGGAACCACTTTCATCATTTGAATATCCATTACACCCCTGTGAGACAGCAGCACAGGTGAAAATCAGTACACATTTAACGAAAACTCAGAAAGAGAGAGTGCAACAGGTTCTAAATAATCATGCAGAGGTGTTAACAGACCGACCAGGGCATACAAACCCATTGGAATATGATATGAAATTGATAGACCCCACACCTGTCTGTATGAAACCATATTCGATTCCGTTTGCTAAGGAGAAAGCTTTGAAGGAAGAGATAGACTATCTGTTGAAGGAAGGAATTATTTCGCACAGTGAGTCTTCGTATAGTTCCGGTGTTGTACTTTTAAGGAAGCCCTCTGGAGAACATAGACTCTGTATAGATTACAGGAGACTGAACGCTATTACAGAAGGACAGGTGGATCCATTGCCGGATACAAATCAGCTGTTTGCCAGACTAAATAAAGCTAAATATTTCTCAAAAGTGGATTTGAGTAAAGGATACTATCAGATCCCAGTAAAGCCTGAGGTTAGACCATACCTAGCTTTTAGTACCTCAGAAGGACACTATGAGTTTAATAGATTGCCATTTGGATTGAAGAATGCGCCTAGTGTCTTCTCTAGAATGATGAGAAAATTATTGGATCCTCTGAATAATCCCTGTATAACAAATTTTATGGATGATATCCTTATAGCAACAGAAACATTCGAGGAACACATTGACTCTCTGAACATGCTGTTTGATCGACTTAGGGAGGCAAATTTAACAGCCCGACCAACCAAATGTTGCGTTGGATGTAAAGAATTGGAATTTTTGGGACACACAGTTTATCAGGGAAACATGACGCCTGACCCAAAGAATTTAGAGAAACTACAGAAAGCCCCGAGACCACAAACCAAGAAGGACGTGAGATCCTTTGTCTCATTATGTGGTTTCTACCAGAAGTATATCAAAAACTTTAATTCCATATGTGCACCTTTAACGGAATTGACACGTAAAGGACATCCAGATCGCATTACATGGACACCACAATGTGAAATGACTTACCAAGAATTGAAGGAAAAGCTCACAAGTAAACCCATTTTGAAATTACCTGACTTAAGTCAAGAATTCATAGTAAGGACGGATGCAAGTAATATTGGGTTAGGTGCAACTCTACTACAGAAATCAGATGCATTGGATGGGGAATTAAGCCCAGTGGCATATGCTAGCAGAAAGTTGAATAAAGCTGAAATCAACTACTCAACTAGCGAAAAAGAATGTCTTGCAGTAATATGGGCAATAAAGAAATTCAATATTTATCTAAATGGGAAGGCATTTAAGTTGCAAACAGATCACAAACCTTTATCGTTTCTAGCACAGGCTAAGCATGAGAACTCTAGGTTACTCCGATGGTCTTTGCTTCTGGCTCCATATAATTTTAGCATCGAGTATATATCTGGAAAAACCAATTTGGGAGCGGATTTTTTAAGCCGCCATCCGTGTGATGAGAATCACCGTAAACCCCAGAAATAATAATGAATTTCTCTATGTGTATATAGAATAAAGGACTGACATATAATGTCTGTTTTAAGAGGGGAGGTGTCGTGGAATATTCTAATCCACATATATAAATTATCAAGTAAATATAAAGCCTAATAAATACATATAATAAATAAAGGAAGAAGAATGGTAAAGAACAGTGCTGTCACAATGACTGTACTCGAAATCCCCTTGTCTTTTTCTACACTGCGTTACCAAAACGAACGAACAGATGGACAAAAGGATAAAGAGAGAGGGGAGGGCTGAAAATCAAGAACGCATGCAACACGCGTCGCGCGATACACAAATGCTGCCATCACGCGTGTAAGTCTACATGCACTAATTTTTTTTCAGACGGACAGTGATAAAATACACTACCCTTTCCCAGAGTTAGGTTTATAAATCATAAAAAACGCTTATTAGGAAAGATAACAATAGATGGGTTTACGGTTGAAAACATAACAGTACCCAGACATCACATCTTCGAAACAGGAGGTAGAAAATACATATTTTGAACGCAGCCACGTAGCTCTTTCAAATTGATATATTTGGGTTCCTTAGGGCTTGCTGACAAATAATATGTAAAACGTTACGCAAATAGTCCAGGAATTAATAAATTATACCCAAAATAAAATAGTGAGGATGCCTGACAGCATGGAATCATTTCTGCTCATAAAATTTTTTTTATAACGTGTTTGAAAAAACCTTACGTTACATAAATAGCCTACCATGTAAACTCCCAATTGATTGGAGCGCAACAAATGAAAGCCTAACCACGATTGGTCGGACTATAAATACTATCTTTCGTTGTTAGGGGAAACGGGAAATGGTAACATTTTTTCAAACACTTGTCGAAACGTGGCTCATTGGCCAGTCTCACTGATATACACACTTGGGAGCGTTAGTTCGAAACCACTTGTTTAAATAAGCTTGATAAAGCATCAGTGCGTTGAAGCCAGCTCACAATTTTGCTAAAATAAAAGCCTGGAACATAAGCAGATGGAAATTTGTGCCAGTAATTGTGCCAGAATTCATTGCTAATCAACGTATCTGTGTTTATTTCCATGAAATTGTGGTAAGGTTGAACCATTCAGTATCTTTTAATGAAAATTGAATGTAAATTGTTAATTTATGCCTGTATATATATGTGTAGTTCAGTGGCAAACAAGAGATAAAGCCTATAATGCTCCAGCCTGAACAGAGGGTGTCGGAGGGAAGTAAAACGGCATGGAATGGCCAAATAGTACACTGACACCTAGATGATTGACTAGAAAGAAATAATGCTGGAATTGCAGAGGCGTAGTAACCATTAAGGAGGTTAATGCTGGTGTAAAGTACTTCAGAATGAAGCTGACAGTTGGCCTAACGCTCTGAACTCAATGTTTGTGCTGTATTGTGATCAGTGTAAAAGAGAGTATAAGTTAGTTATGAAGTAGAAGGTACATCCTTCTTGATTTCAGGGACAGTGGTCTTGATGGTACTGAGCAGCATCTGGTCAGAGCTTTGCTGAATCCAGTGTCGGACAGCATACTCCTTGGTCCTTTTAGCTATCAGTGAGGTGTCTCCAGAGCCCAGAGGAGAATTCGAGCAGAGGAGTCCTTTCCTGCCGCCATCACGCCAGATAAGCTAACTTGGCCAGCTGAGCTCAACATTATGTCCCCTCATCTTGAAATGACTTTATAAAAATAACATTCAGAGGGGAATTTAATTGTCTTAATATCAGGAACTGAGAACATCTCCAATACTAGTCCCAAAAGACAAACTATTGAAGTCATGATGACAAATACCAACAGAGCTTGAACAAAACAAAACCAGTATTACCTCATTTTACTACTACACAACTGACACACATAGAATATTTGTAATAATATATGTCACTACAATATTCATATTAAATACATTCTGTACATAACTTGTAATTTAAATTGATTGTGATTCCTGGTTCCCTTGTAGTTGAATCAGGACACATATTCATTCATGCCAGTAATGAATACATATTGTTATTTGAAAAGTTACGAGTGACTTCTTTAAGATATTCTCATAGAGTGTTATATGTATGTGAGTGTCACAGTGTTGTTAAGAGTAGTGGATTAAATTAAATTGTTTATCTGTCTGTTGTTGTGACTTACACTTCATCATACACATACCCTAGACACATAACGTAGTCATCACACTATTCCAGAATAATTCTGACTGAGATATATAGATATGTGGTAGCAAGTAAGGTGATATATAATACACTACTCTTATTAGATATATATATACCTTCACAGCTGATCTCAGTCAGTACACTAAGTCCCCTATAAATATTTATAACATCCCACTTCACCACAGATCGAAAAGCCCGTAAAGTCCCGGGAAATGTCACTTGCGGATATTCTCCTAGCGTTCAGTGATTTTCTCCTCGAGTCTAATGCTATTTTTAGATACGACGTCATTGTTGACCCCTGACCTCGGTAGCTAGAAACCTGCTTTAATTTAGGACCTACATAAACTTAGATAGAACCAGTGTATGCCACTTTCGGAACCCCCACGTGACTTTTAACGTTATTGATTGGAGCTAAGGTCACATGATGCACGCTTCGGATCACGTGTCCAAGCGGAAATGAGCCGCTAAAAATGCGGCAAATCCAGCCATTTTTCACTTGCCCAGGAAACCTCGAGACCGCTAGACTAATCCCGATATCGGCGAATTCGCGCATTAAAAGCACTGAAGCCACGTGTCTAAATTGCGGGTTAGCGTCCATCTCTGAGTAGGTAAGTGAAAATCTCGCTAGAAAATAATATTGTGATGAAATGTGTAGTACCTTATAAAATCGACGCAAAATTGGTATACTTGCGTTTACTTTATTCATAATTTTTGTTTTACGATCACATCCAGCCACATGTGATCGGGTATATTTTATGATCCCACGGGATATGTACAACATGTTCATAAGAATGTTAACGGGAATATATATAGCTATTAATTTCCATATTATTTGATTATTTTTGACCCGACGTTTAGACTAGCGGAAATTAATATTAACGATAATGTTGACAGACCGTGACATATATTCCTTATAAATTATATGACGATGCGACCAGACATGAAGTGTGTGATAATGTTGTCAGACAATTCTAAAACACTGGTGTCCAATTATTTGTTAAATTCATCATAATTGACATGACGATTAGGCTAGAGGCACAGAACTAGAATACTGTTGCCGACATTTCTATGATAAATTTGGTGGGTTTAACTGACCTTTATAATAATTCATCGGGTTAAGTTGACGATAGATCAGTCTAAAGAATTATAATACTGCCACTGGGGCAGAGAAATATAATAAAGGACAGAAAGGAGAAACTTGAATTCAAGATTAGGCTCTAGACATATGATGTTAGAGACTAAAATCTGAGATGACTGGCAGACGGACGGCTTAGGGAAAGACTGCTTTCTAAAGAAAGAAAATTAATGAAGCCGTCGTATTTGTCTTCAGTCTATGGTGGAGCCTTGCACGACAGTCCAATCGCAGAGCAGAATACGGAGTCGAGCACAGAGAAGGCAAATCCGAACCATTCAAGACCTATCTGGGGCAACGTCAGGAGACCGGAGAACTAACCACGCTTCACTATCAGCCAGGGACTGAAAAGATAAGTTCCACGAAAAAGGGAACTCACCATATCAATGCCATATTTTTGTCATCCATGATGAAAAACACTTGATGTGAGACACATAGTACATACAGCAGACACTAATTCCATCGACAATACTATCATTCACCATCTATTCATTTTAATTGCAATAAACCAATTGGGTGTCTATAATGTACCCCATGCTTTGTTCCTTCTGTTAGATGTTGAATATTGTCCGATGTTTATCTTCCTTTATAAGGGAGGGGGGCTCGTAAAATATAATATAATTTAAAGAATAACAATAATAGATAACTGAGAAGGGGACGACGGTAGCGAGAGACCAAATATCTCCTTACAACCTTTTCCAGACCTGTCTAGTTAGGAGAATTTACCCTCTTTGTCTCCCTTCAGTGGTGGAAAACCCAGCAGGAATTCCTTGAGCCAAATCTTCCACATTCAGATCTATTATTTCCTCTAAATAATTTTTATCCTTCAAACGCTACGTGACTGTGTTTAATTATTAAAATCAGGTGTTATTGTTGGTGGTGGTCTGTTTAGCACCTCCATGAAGTGCTCAGCCCATCTCTTCATTTGTTCTTTTTCTGTTGGTATTGAATTCCCTAATTTACCTTTAACAGGTGTTTCCATAGCAGTAGGCTGGTGACATAGTTGTTTTGTAATTTGATAAAGGCACCTACTATTACCAGTTCTTACAGCATTTTCAGCTTCTACGGCCAGTTCATTGATGAAATGTCTTTTATCTCTTCGAGTTTTTGTCTTCACTTCTTTATTTAACAAGTTATAAGTTAGTTTGCAAGATTCCACTGCATTATGTGTACTTGCCGCTAGTAGTTTAAGTTTTGCTGTTTTCCTTTCTTGTATTTTATCCCAAGTATCTTCTCTCATCCATTTTTTCTTTTTATGTACTAGGTATCCGGTGGTCGCTACAGCTGCTTCTGTCATTGCTGTTCTCAGTTGTTCCCATTTAGTATCGATTGTCTTGGTGGTGATATCGTTGTCAATTTTGCCTAAAGCATCGAAATAGTTGTTCATTTTGACATTATATTCCTCCTTTATATCATTTGATTGCAGTCTGTGTACATCTATTCTTCTATTTTTATTCGGTTGGTATAACTTCTTCAGTTTAATTCTCAGTTTAGCTATGCAGAGGTTATGATCGCTTCCGATCTCTGCACCTCTGTATGCTCTGACGTCTTGAACTGATGAGCGAAATTTTGCGCTTATGCAGAAGTGATCTATCTGGTTCTTAGTTCTGCCATCAGGTGAATTCCATAATTTGTCATTGCTTGGTGTTTATGAATTGGATCTTGTTCCGTAGAGCCTAGTATAGACATCTGAAGTCCCTGCATTAATATGTTTGGACTATACCGCGTAAGTTGATGTAAAACGAATGAATTGTGAGAATGGCGTTCTGGGCGTGTGGAGACAGGGTGAAGAAAGTTCCATTTTCTTGCTGTAGTTCCTGCGTTGTGATTAAGTGATTTATGGGAGGAATGGGTGATACTTTTAGTCCAGTCTTTCCATCTGCCCAGTGGTGTCTGTTGTTTTGGGTTCGGCTGGGGTGTCTGTCGAGTGTACAGTAGGGGATACATTTGATCATAAAGATTTGCATAGGGGATGGGCTTACGAGTTGCTTTGCCAGATACTTGAATATCAGTTGAGGATGGGGATAGATGGTTATGAGGGAGCTCTGCGTGGGTTCACTGAGTTTATAGTATAAATTGTGTCGCTCTGAGGGAATTTAAATTTTGTGCTAGGTAGCTGGTCCCTAGATTACAAGTGTGCACTTGATCTCTGTTTAGCAGGTTTCTTGACGCACCTGACTTAGATGTGAAAAAGGGTGTTGATATAAAAGACGTGTTATGTTTTGTACAGAAAGTGTAAAGTACCTTGTTGTTGATATTCACAGTGTGGCGTGCTTTCCTGTAGCTGGGTGGAATTATTGACGAAATATATGTGGAAGTTGTTGGGAAATTTTTGTTTTATGGTATAAATCGTGCTGAAGATGTCTGATGGGTTAACAGTGTGTCCATTTGTGTTATCGTTTATCCCTACGCGAACTGTTGTTTTCTTTATATTGGTGTTTGTGTTGAGACGGATTTCATTGGTTACTACTCCTACTATTCTGGCTCCGGGTAATGGTATAACAGTGACTGTTTCCCTGGTGTTATTGACATAAAGGACACTGTGAGGAAGGGAAGAACTGGTCTTTAAAAAACAAAAAAATTACCAGTAATGGTAGAAATGTGGAAGATTATAGCGAATGACAGTCAATTAGTGTCGAAAGATTCGACAATGCAAGCACCGTGCGGGGCTCTGGGACTGACAGAAGGGTCAAGGTTAGTACAACCAGCTGTCTCCCTGGTCAAACATTGGGTGCCTCTAAATTGCATCTTGATTTTTTTTTAAAATACAATTTTGCCTCGTTTTGGCGAGGCGCGTGCCGTTCAACGAAGCCGGTTATATTAGGGCGCATGTCCAAATATAAAAGACCTTCTGCTCTGGAGAATTTTGTCCCCAACTCCGGTACACAGGATTCGAGGTGCCTGATATCCTACAATCCTGGTAGTACCCCGTCTCATGTACACTGGTTGAGGATACCTATGCCCTCTCCACATACGCGCAGTAACAGTGACAATATTATTAATAAGAATAATAACAGATATTCTGCTTAGGAAAAACAAGTCTAACAAATAATAATTAATGAAAAAAAACTAACAAACTATTAAAAAAATAATAAGGAACCAAACATAAAAAAAACTACTGACTACTCATAATATAAGGCAAAAACAATAAAGTAACAATTTAAAAACAACAAATTTTAATTTAATTTGACACTATCAGTAGCAATCAATTACAAAAGACAACAGTAATCTGAATATAACACAAAATTGAAAATTAAATGACATTAAATATCTAATTACGACAATTAGGTTGAACAGGGTAGATCAATGTGGTGGACGAGCAGAAGCAATGATGTTCAGTTGTTACTAGACCTCTCTCCACTCAACACGAAAAAGGTGTTGTTGACATTCGGTCACAATGAATACCGTTTAGCAGTGAGTCCCCGATAATAAAACTGGTTGTGTTATGAGGAATGTGCCGACTGTGCTGTGTGTCAGGTCGTAAGCGGCGGCGATGCTCATGCCACTGTTGGTCTTGCTGCAGGATTTGGTCAGCGAATCTTGTGTCGTGTGCATAGGAGTTGCCGTGTGCATAGGAGTTGCTGTGTCCCTTGTCATGTTCTTCTGACATTGCTGGTTTGGGGTGTGCTTGTGTGGATGGGTTTGGTGAATCTTCATAGTCGTTGATTAATTTTCATCTTAATTGTGAATTGGTTTTGTTGTGTTTTTATCTTTCAGTCGCTCCGTCTCGTCATATTGTTTTCACACTTGGAGTGTTGTTCGTGTGTTTGAGAAGGGGTGGATAAATGGGATGATGTATGTAGTGAACCTTTAAGTCCTTTTACTCGAGGGTATCCAGTACCTCGCATTGGTTGTTTCATTCGCCGTTCTTCTTGTTCTTATTGCATAAGACATGATGTAGTTGATCTAGCTGATGAATCAACATTGTGTTTTCTTTACGGAGAGTAATGACCTCATGCTTGAGTGCGTCAAGCTCTGTTTTTACTGAGCTGCCCATGTCTTTTTTAAAGTTTCTCCATCACGTTTGTAACAGAACATTCTACTATCTTTACCAGCTCCTGTCAGCAATACTTCTCTGTTCGTTCTTTAAGCATTAGCACTTCTGGACTGTCTTATTCACTGATACTGTATTGCTAGTAGATGTTTAAAGGGCAAGCGTGAATAAACATCTGTGCTGGGAACAGGAACTGTCGCTGGGAAAGTAACCATTCTTTTGGGGCAGGATGGGTTGGTCTCGGGCATGCTGGGTAAGTCGTTTACGGGATCTGCAGAAGTGGGGTCTGCGCCATCCAAAGTGTGGTTGAAACTGACTTCAGTGGGTTGGTAGTGAAATTCTTGATCAACTATTGTGGGTATTTTTGCTGTCGGTCCATCAAGTGTTGGGGATGTTAGATGAGTATTACGTGAAGTTTGAGCTGTCGTTAGAATGGGGGTCATTTTCGTTGATTTCTACAGGAGACACGAGGTTTATTGGAGATATGATCCGTACATGTGAAGAACTGATTGCACTGGATGGGGATGGAAGGACTGATTTTAGTGGATGGGGGAGGGACAAATAGCAGGGGTAAGTTGAAATCGTGTAGTAGTTGTAGGATTAGACAGACTCATGTTGTTGTCTAGGGCTGATCTCCGGAGGCGGGAATTTGTCAGCATCTAACCTTGACTGTTCTGCCGCTTTTTGGCTAAGACTGTTTTATGTGTGGTGCTGGTGTATAGTGATGTGTAAATAAAATTGTTTGCAATGTGATAAAAAATGTTAATGCTACGTTAATGTTTTCTATTTACAATAAGTACAAAGAGGGTTGAAAATTTAAAAAAAATGTATATATATATATATATATATATATATATATATATATATATATATATATATATATATATATATATATATATATATATATATATATATATATATATATATATATATATATATATATATATATATATACGAGGTCTTTACTTACATAAACATATCAGTGGGAAATCTATGCTTGACGATGTCTCATGGTGTCTCATGTCCGAAGTCGGATAGTTGACAAGATTTACCCACAAGTCCTCCTCCTACAATGCTGAAAACAACTTTGATTTTAATGGCCTACTGTTAATGTAGTTAACCATTTTTATCGTTCTATTCAGCACTTTTTTTGGAGCTCATGTAATACTGATTTTGAAATGAGGGCCTCTTTGTGCAGGAAACAGTGTGCAAAAATAATGCCAGAGTTCTTAGTGCTTAGTCAGTGCGACTAATCCTTTCAGGTTTCCCGACATAGAGCGAGCACTGTCCGCACAGACGATGATGCATAATTTCGATAGACAAGAAGTCGTGCAAAATGAAAATTGTTCAATGAAGTCTGAAACTGAATGCTAAGAGCAATATTCCCAATATGCCTCAATGGGCGTGTAACGGGATCCTTTACCTTTACCTATCTTTTCAGCTTACTTGGAACCATAGCTTGGTATGCCAGTTTCTCACCACAAACAAATCACGTAGGACGTGGCTGATCTTCTCCAGATGAAATGAATCCGAAGGACAAATGGTGTTCATTATACTGGCGCACGACGGTTTTAGAAATGACAGTAATTGTGCTATGCGATATACTATCATAACTAGTATCTGAGTTATACTTCATTCATTATCATCATCTAACTATCGTTTTTTTTATATTATCTGGAATTGAAAACAATATATATCCTTTCAGATATTTCTCATCATCCAAAAAAAAAAAAAAAAAGTTTAAAAAAAAAAAAAATAGAAATCTGTCCAAGTCTAATAAACCCTAAAACATCAGTCAAATAAATTCAGAAATAAGAAAATAACTAAAACGAAATAGAAATAGACAAAAATGAGGGAAAGATTCTCTGTAGACATCTGTATTACAGTGACCTTCCCTTGCATTGTTAGTGTCCATCATGTTCTCTTCTATTACAAGGTGTCAGGAACCACTTATCATGGAGAACACTCCACGGGTTACACCGCTGCTGTGTGGGTTTATAATATCAACTATAGGCTCGCCCTCCTAAGGGTATGACCACACAACAATGGCTGACAAAAGTAATAAACACCTTTAACAGGTACTTCCCTTTAATAAATAAATACACACAATAATGCCTCGCGCGGCCATCGTAACGCATCGAACAATAATGAGAAAACCACTGTAAACCTGCTTCAGTAGCTTAAACTATCACCTCCACACACACACGAAGGTACAAACTATACCACAAATGGCTGCTTTGGATATCGCTCACCCAAGCGGCAAAAGCTATGACAATGACACTCAAAATGATCGACATATTATCAAACTACGGCCTGTAGACAATACGATCTAGACACTTCAGTGCTCTAGACTTAACAACGTAATTATCACCAAGATCCGATAACATGGCAGGCACTCAGTGTACAGTAATCCAATATAGAACACACATCGATCTCGCTGGCATAAGGGAAAACAAACATGTCCTTCCCAGACAATGGCTAACTTATCACTGATCAATTTTGCGCCTTTTCTCCCCGACTTCCGGTAGTCACATGACCCGCCGTTTCGTCTAAACTCGGTCTTTCCCGACTGTCTTTTCAACGAACACAAGACATCAAATGCACGGCGAAATAACGCTGTGACACCCCCCCCCCCCCTTAAGATAGAAAACGGAGGAAGCTTCGTCCGACCCCAGTAGGTGTCTGGACGACCATATGCCACTAACATCATATCCTCATATGAACAGAGCGTGCCATTGTTATCCCCTACTACTGTCGTTATTGCATTCTTCAACCAACCAAAAAACAACAACATGAGTACGAAGTAGGTTACCCAAGGTTCAGGAAGCCGTGAAAAATTACAACGACAGCCCTCCCCTGGTCAACCATCACACAGAGCCCTGTATTCTAATAGCACCTTCTACATAAGCAACCATTACCGTTGATATCGAAATAGCACAAACAATGTACTTTCATACAAGATTCAATTATATACTAATTTACCTTATGACGCCATAATACAAGAAATTCAAAAGTATAACATTTAGCAACAAACATGATCTTTAATGTACACAAAAACACCTCTACAGTGATTGCAATTACTTGCTATCCACTATCCCATGTAAACACTTCACCACAGAACGCGCCTGTCCTTACCACAACATTATAACCTGGACAGAGCGTCTGCTACTACATTATGTACCCATTTACATAACATTACTGGTGGAGTGGATCAGACTCTACAGTTCTGTTCGCGTTAACCGAAATACCTTAACTGAACGCGAAACCCGATACCTCCCCCTTGCTATTGCTGGACTATCAGCAGGTGGTTATGAAGCAACGACATGTGCTTCCACCTGACTACATAACGCACACCCAATTTATTCGCGAATGTAACTCGTGCTATCTTTGTACTGTCTCGCAACGACAAGACCTCCACGAACTTAACAGCCGCGACCTCATTAAACACTAGTCCCAGTGTGCGCCAACTAGCACTCGGGGGGTATTGTGGACATATACCGTGCGGTCACTAGCTATCAGGCCCTCAGATATGCCTCTACGGTTCCTATGCTTGTCTCGGCACTGGACTGTGAGTATTAATGAACGCCTGCCGCGAATCCCGTCTATGATGTACTTTCTTTTCATAGTGATATTGCGCCCAGCTGATCGTTCGCCCCGGGACTTCGGTGTTGCTGAGACCCTGCTCCAGCCTCTTCTGTGGCGTTATGCACTCCTCGTACATTGCCGACGATCAAATCAGCGACCGGATGCTCGAGGACAAAGGAATCACTCTGCCTGCCAGAAACGGGGTGTCCACATTAAAGCACGCCTAGGGGTAAGACTCAACTTTGCTCCCCAAACGTGGTACACTTTACAGTTTTACCTGTGAGACAGGATTCGCCGATGCACGAACGACGCACCCCGACTGTGGTACACCCTGTGTCTCTCACGACCGAGACTGGTTTCTTCTCCACCACACTTTTGTGGAGTACAACTTTGCCAGTGTCATGGACCGCCGACAGACATGGTACCGTATGTCCGCAGTGTAACACTACAATACGATCTAGACACTTCAGTGCTCTAGACTTAACAACATAATTATCACCAAGATCCGATAACATGGCAGGCACTCAGTTTACAGTAATCCAATATAGAACACACATCGATCTCGCTGGCATAAGGGAAAACAAACATGTCCTTTCTAAACAATGGCTAACTTATCACTGATCAATTTTGCGCCTTTTCTTCCCGACTTCCGGTAGTCACATGACCCGCCGTTTTGTCTAAACTCGGTCTTTCCCGACTGTCTTTTCAACGAACACAAGACATCAAATGCACGGCGAAATAACCCTGTGACACCCCCCCCCTTTTAAGATAGAAAACGGAGGAAGCTTCGCCCGACCTCAGTAGGTGTCTGGACGACCATATGCCACTAACATCATATCCTCATATGAACAGAGCGTGCCATTGTTAACCCCTACTACTGTGGTTATTGCATTCTTCAACCAACCAAAAAACAACAACATGAGTACGAAGTAGGTTACCCAAGGTTCAGGAAGCCGTGAAAAATGACAACAACAGCCCTCCCCTGGTCAACCATCACACAGAGCCCTGTATTATAATAGCACCTTCTACATAAGCAACCATTACCGTTGATATCGAAATAGCACAAACAATGTACTTTCATACAAGATTCAATTATATACTAATTTACTTTTATGACGCCATAATACAAGAAATTCAAAAGTATAACATTTAGCAACAAACATGATCTTTAATGTACACAAAAACACCTCTACAGTGGTTGCAATTACTAGCTACCCACTATCCCATGTAAACACTTCACCACAGAACGTGCCTGTCCTTACCACAACATTATAACCTTGACAGAGCGTCTGCTACTACATTATGTACCCATTTACATAACATTATTGGTGGAGTGGATCAGACTCTACAGTTCTGTTCGCGTTAACCGAAATACCTTAACTGAACGCGAAACCCGATACCTCCCCCTTGCTATTGCTGAACTATCAGCAGGTGGTTATGAAGCAACGACATGTGCTTCCACTTGACTGCATAACGCACACCCAATTTATTCGCGAATGTAACTCGTGCTATCTTTGTACTGTTTCGCAACGACAAGACCTCCACGAACTTAACAGCCGCGACCTCATTAAACACTAGTCCCAGTGTGCGCCAACTAGCACTCGGGGGGATATTGTGGATATATACCGTGCGGCCACTAGCTATCAGGCCCTCAGATATGCCTCTACGGTTCCTATGCTTGTCTCTCGGCACTGGACTGTGAGTATTAATGAACGCCTGCCGCGAATCCCGTCTATGATGTACTTTCTTTTCATAGTGATATTGCGCCCAGCTGATCGTTCGCCCCGGGACTTCGGTGTTGCTGAGACCCTGATTCAGCCTCTTCCGTGGCGTTATGCACTCCTCGTACATTGCCGACGATCAAATCAGCGACCGGATGCTCGAGGACAAAGGAATCACTCTGCCTGCCAGAAACGGGGTGTCCACATTAAAGCATGCCTAGGGGTAAGACTCGACTTTGCTCCCCAAACGTGGTACACTTTTACCTGTGAGACAGGATTCGCCGATGCACGAACGACGCACCCCGACTGTGGTACACCCTGTGTCTCTCACGACCGAGACTGATTTTTTCTCCACCACACGTTTGTGGAGTACCACTTTGCCAGTCTCATGGACCGCCGACAGACATGGTACCGTATGTCCGCAGTGTAACACTATATTCTCGTCCGCATGAAATAGAGGTCGACACCCCACACAATCCTCGCTGTTGACTGTGTCCAACACAAAAGCCGAATTCACGTGTTCGATTGGGTAAGTACACATGCCAACATAATGGCCCTTGCTATTACAATTGGAACATCTGCGTTCCCTTTTTGTCTCATCGCGTGGACTCTTGCTGGGGCTACTAGCCGGTAAAGACCGCGCATCGAAGTCGGATGATCGGCTATCTGCAGATCCATTCCTCCGCTTGGAAGGTTTTGTCTGATAGTAAAGGCGATCTTCGTGTTGAGACTCCTCAAAGCGTACCTGCTTCCGCGTTTGGCGCTCTCCTCCGTCGCTATCACTTCTCCACTGCCGGTTGTGCTAGTTCGACCGACCATTCGATGATTTTGGAAGTTACCATAATTCCCTCTGCATGGTTGATAGGGACGGGAGGGCCTATCGTGTTTCTGCTCTTCGAAGCTACCTGCACCATCTGACTGATTTTGCCACGATTGGCGCTGGATTTTGCCGACGCATGCAACTAAGGCGTCTGACAGACCAGACCGATGGATGGGTTTGCCCGGATGGGCCAGGACGTAGTGGTACCCCAATGGGGCCATAGAGACAATATCCTTAGGTTGTCGTTCCTGGAAAAATGCTGCTAGCTCTGACGAGCATGACGACAACACAATGTCCCGTAGCACCAGGTCTAGCAAGCCATCATAGTCCTTGGTAATCCCCTCCATCTCAATCCATCTATTGTGCAGAAGTTTGATCTTGGAAATAAAATCTTCGTAGTCCTGGTCTACACTTGGCATTGTGTTTCTAAACCGCGTCCGGTACCCGTCAGCCGTAATTTCCGGAGCAACCGTTCCTCCACTTTGTCGTAATCCGCCCGTTCTTCCAGCGGGAGGCTATAAAAGGTCTCCATCGCAGGCCCAAATAACAATGTGGATAACAGAGATGGCCACTCGTCTCTGTTAACCTTCCAGGCCACGCATTTGGCCTCAAACTTCTCAAGGAAGAAGTCCAAACTTTCTATTTTGTCATTAAAATTCGGCAAACACAGCCTAAAGGGGCGATGAGACTCCCTCGGATTCGAGTTCTGACCACTCGCTCCCTCTTCTATTCTCTTTAATTGTATTTCCTTATCAGCTTCTACCTGCAGTCTTTTTTCCTCAGCTGCAATCCTCTTCTCCTCCAGAGCTACTCTCATTTTTTCCTTTTCCAATTCTAACTCTCTATCCTCTTTCACCTTCCTCTCTTGTAACTCTTTATCTTCTTTCATCTTCTTTTCTTGTAATTCTTTACCTTCTTTCATCTTCTTTTCTTGTAATTCCAACTCTCTTCTTATGAACTCTAACTCTTCAGCGCGAGCATCTCTTTCCTGCTTCTGCATCTTCTTCTTCGTCTCCAAAGCTTCTTGATTTTCCTCTGACTGCCATTCTGCCTTGGCAAAATCCATCAGTTCTTTCTCAGTGTACCCACATTCTGTGCCTTTCAGAATGAAACCCTGCAAGTCCATGATGTACACTCCCGATACCCAATACTATATACAACTCTGCTCCTTCTGAAATAGACTCTCACTACCACACTAACTTACTCAATAACATGTGCACTAAACCACTTCACTTATGCCAACACATACCTCTCTGCTCACAAAGTATGCAGTCATAATATATGCATAGAAATAGCACTGCTCAAAGTACAACCATAAGAATGTATACAGAACTTACTTCACCACTCAACTCAGAATGACCGTTCTTTGCCTCTTGCTTTATGTGTACTTACTTTCTAGGTTTGGTCCTCCAGACCACTTAGTCTCTGTGATACAACTGAAAAGACCCTTATTATAGTCAATAGTTGTATCTCACTAGCTGATAATACCCATCAGTACTATACCATCTCACCACTGTAAGGGCCACCGATCCGAAAATTGAACAATAAGTCAGCTTTAACACAACAGTATCTTAATAGCACCCACACTGGTGCTGTACTCTGACAATATTTTAGTTCTACCTAATATGTTTACACATGACAAAAATGAACACTCCACAGATGAGAAGACACACACTAAACACCATGATAACTAACAATCACGACGAATAAGATGACAGACGAAGTTTGAGCAGAGATAGACTGATATATACAATGCGTGACTGACAACGTACGAAAAAAAGGATACCCGTTAACGTATTTACAAGATAGCAAGAAGGAACGAGAGAAACCCCAACTTAAACACGACAATAGAATTACTGAATGTACACGACAACGTAAATACAAACCACACCAGTACACCTAACGAATACTGTACTTGGTATGTTAAGTAGGGCAGTCGCAGGAATACCCGTCTTCCTGACTCAACTATTAAACACACGCAGCCACGCCTTAGAAGAGATCAGTCTAATTCACTCTTTTCCCACAAGTAAGAAAAGAAAGAATTAAACTCTCCGCCCGTCCACCCTGACCTCACAAATATAATATTAAACACAGCAGACTAGAACAACAACTACACATAACAATTTAGTGCTGAGTGCTATTACACCAACTAGCCAACCACTAGATCATACTAACCCAAAATAAAACTAAATAACATTCAAGCAATAATGATACTGTACCATACAATTATATTCCCTATGGAAATAATAATGATCCAAAGTAAAAGGAAATTAGAGTGACAGATCCCATGTAACCCAATAACACCATATAAAGTCACAGACTAAGTCTCTTCAAAAGAGAGCGAAAAAAGAACAACAGAAAAGAAAAGAAAAAAAAAACAAATAAGAATCACATCAAGGAACAGACGTTGTAAAACGAAAAGAAAAATGCTTATTGCTATATACTAACCTAACACGACCCCAACAGAAAGGTCCCACTAACCTAGAAGAACAGACTACGATAAATTGTACCGGATGAATAGAGCAGAAAAAGAAGACGGAATTAAAGGGGAAAAAAACAAGAAATGACCACACACAAAAATTACAACAAATTACCGTACACAGATACTCAAACAATAACTTAACCGACGATCCAGTGATGCACCTTCACGTAGCTCCTCAGACACAGATGATGGTAGAGGAAAACAGCACAAACCAGTAAAAACAGCATCCAAACAGTAAACAATGTTCTCCACGGAGTTATCACAGCACTATCCACAGCAAGAATAACGACCGTAGACGCAATAATGTCCTGGTGACAAGACTTCTTCACTAGTATACGTGCCAGATAATAACGACCACGTCCTCTGGTGTAAATATATAAACACAGTTCAACACACTCCGTCACTTCAGGAACCCAGCAGCATTCACTCTTCAGAACAGTATATTCCAGGACCACGCAGATCAGCAGACTTCAGGAACTGGCATCCCATCAAGTGGTACTGGCACCCTGATTGAGGCGTGGGAAGACTTCCTCTGGAAATTCACAACGGTAAGGCATGATGACGTCGGAACTCGGCAGGAACTCAGAAGACGTAATGTTCCCCAGGTAGGTAGAGCAGTACGGACGATGACACCACTGCAGATTGGATACGTGCACATCAACGGTTGCGATGATCTAGATTCTAGAACAAACTCACTTACCGGGTACTATGCATTATCAAATACCAAGAGGACATACACACACCCTAAGATGCCACCACCACTATTGACACCACCAATACCAAACAAGTACAGACGTTCTAATCTCCTCTTCTGACACTACAGTCGAGCACAGGAGCCCAAAAGATGCCACCGCCACTATTGACACTACCAATACCAAACAAATACAGATGTTCTAAACTCCTCTGCTGACACCACAGTAAAGCCCTGGAGCCCAAAATACTAACACCAACCACACAAGAACTTCTAATCTCCTATGCCGACACCACAGTCTGGCACAGAAGCCCATAGCCCTAACAGGACCAACTATATTGACCACCTACACAACTAACCTCCGCTGCTCCATCTGGATCACCAACTTCCTAGCACTAAGCTACAACGTACGCCTTGTAATATATCAAATTGTGATGCTCTACACCAGCTACAACCTTCCTCTGTACATTGTAGCACCACTCCTATCCATAACCGGAAAGCCTAGCACAAAAATGTACTTTCCACAACCACCATAGAACACAATGAATCTCAAATCTTAGCTGTATTGAAAACGCTAACCTTTCACTGTGCCCTCTTTCCAAACTAGGTCACATACTGCGGACGGGTTAACGCCTGAATGAAAACAGCTCACTGATACTGTCTCACAAGAAAAAAAACAATTCTCCTGTGAACACTGGAAAACGTGCACACAACGCTGCTACACCTTACTATCAAACTTCTCATATGTATGCATAGAAACGTCTAGCCTCTGTAATGTAAAATATTGGCCCCAAGGCCTCTAGGCTCACAAAAGAACCGTAAAAGAGCTCCCCAGCTATCAGGAACCGCTTATCATGGATAACACTCCAATGGTTACACCACTGCTGTGTGGGTTTATAATATCAACTATAGGCTCGCCCTCCTAAGGGTATGACCACACAACAATGGCTGACAAAAGTAATAAACACCTTTAACAGGTACTTCCCTTTAATAAATAAACACACACAATAAGGCCTTGCACGGCCATCGTAACGCATCGAACAATAATGGACAATGACACACTCAAAAACATCGACATATTATCAAACTATGGCCTGTAGACAATACGATCTAGACACGTCAGTGCTCTAGACTTAACAACGTAATTATCACCAAGATCCGATAACATGACAGGCATTCAGTTTACAGTACTCCAATATAGAACACACAGCGATCTCGCTGGCATAAGGAAATACAAACATGTCCTTCCCGGACAGAGGCTAACCTCTCACTGATCAATTTTGCGCCTTTTCCCCCCGACTTCCGGTAGTCACATGACCCGCCGGTTCGGCTAAACTCGGCTTTTCCCGACTGTCTTTTCAACGAACTTCTTTTTCTTTGATCTTTAGCCGACGACCGTCAAAGCAGTCAGTGGCCATCACGCATAGTGGCGTCTTGTAGGGCAACAACAAATTGATTCCACTTTGCTCGATCGGTGGCCATCCTTCGTACAGTGCCACAACTCTGGTTCATTCTTTGCATTTCAGCCTCCACAGTCCTCCGCCAGGTTGTTTTTGGTCGACCTCTCTTTCGTTTTCCTTCAGGGGTCCAAAGCAAAGCTGTTCTTGTGATGGCGTCAAGGTCTCTTCCGAGGACATGGCCAACCCAGCTCCAGCGTCTGCCAGCTATGATGGTGTGCATGTCCTCTTACTTGCAGATCTTGGTTGGTGATGGTATTCGGACAAAAGATTCGGTGAATTTTTCTTAGGCATGTTGTGTTAAAAGAGGACAATTTCGACATTTCCTTCTCTGTAACTCTCCAGCATTCCGCACCATATAGAAGCACAGAAAGCACACAGCTCTGATATAATCTTAATTTTGTGCTTGTGCTGTATTGAAAGGACTTCCAGATGTTGATTAGGCTGAAGAAGGCTGTTCTTGCTTTATTCATTCTGATGTTGATGTCTTTATCTGCCCCGCCGTCTGGTGTTACTATGCATCCTAGGTATGTGAAGGTGTCTGTCTGTACCAGTTGCTGATTCCTTACTGATATGGGCTCAGGGTTGCTCACATTGAGCGTGATGACCCCCACTTGCTGGCTATACTTATTAAGTCTATCCGTTTTTTCCTGGATGTGCTAGTAGTGCAATGTCATCTGTATATTACAGATCTTCCAATGTAGAAAATGTAATCCATCTTATTCCTCTTGGACTGCCCTTTGTTGTCTGGCGCATCCACCAGTCTCTGACTGTTAAAAATAGAGTGGTTGATAAAGGCCATCCCTGTCGTACTCCTGTCTTCACCTCAAAGGTTAGGTTGCTCTGCCCAACACTACACGTAAAGTTGGCACAGAGGCTTTTTCATGATTGACACTATGCAGCTTGGAATTCCATAAGCCCTCAGTATTTTCAATAAACAGTCCCCATATATGCTGTCAAAAGCTTTTTCAAAATCAACAAAATTAATGTACAACTGTCTTTGCCATTCTGAGCACTGCTCTATAATGTTCCTGAGAGTGAATATATGATCTACACATCTTCTGTTCTTTCTAAATCCTGCTTGTTCTTTCCTCAGTTTGTGGTCTACTGCTTTTGAAATTCTCTGTATAATTATCCTGCCTAGTATTTTGCTAGGAACTGAGAGAAGAGTGATTCCTCTCCAATTATTGCAGTCTGCAAGAACTCCCTTCTTGGGCAATTTGACAATTATTCCTTTGTTCCACTCTGATGGTGTTGTCCCTGTTTTCCAGACTTGTGCAAATAGTGGTTCTAATAGTTCTGCTGCTAGCTCAGGGTCTGTCTTAAATATCTCTGCATTTAAGTTATCATGGCCAGGAGCTTTACCGTTCTTTAACCCTTTGATTGCTGTGATGATTTCTTATTTTCGTGGAATGCCTGTATTTTTATCTAGATCGTTTTGAGCCTCAGGAACATTCAAGTGTGTCTCTGGTGGTTCCTTGTTAAGAGTTTCTCTGAAGTGCTCTGCCCATCTTGTTTCCTGTCCCTCTGATGTCGTGATGAGATTTCCTTGCTTATCTCTTACTAATGTAATGTTGTTTGCACCTCGTTTTCCGCTGATGAATTTAGTTATTTTAAATACTGTGCTTTGTTCATTTCCCAGTGCTGCCTCTTCTGCCTGTCTTGCAAGATCGTCTATAAAATTCCTTTTGTTGGCTCGGGTTTGGCGTTTAACTTCCTTGTCCAGCTAATTTTACTGTTCGCTAAATAGTTGCTTTAACCTGGGGGACTTCGCTTCTGTTTTCTTTCTTTTCATTTCTTTTTTCAGTGTTATTGTGTTTAATGTTTCTGATGTTATCCAGTCGTGCTTCTTCCTTTCCTTGAATCCCAAGCATGATTTGCTGCTTTCCTTATATGTTGTTGAAATGGTGTTGAATTTCTGGTCTATATCATCAATGTCTTTTCCTGACTTTTGGCAAATTGATATCGTTTCTTTATGTCTGCCGCAAAAGCTTTTCTGGTAACGTGGTCCTTCAATTTGCTGATGTCAACCTTTTTCTGTGTAGTTACAGTTGGTCCAGCCCCTCTTAGTTTCACTTTAAGTTTTGCTACTACTAAATGGTGATCACTTCCCACATCTGCACCTCTTCTTACCTTACCTTTTCAACGAACACAAGACATAAAATGCACGGCGAAATAACGTTGTGACACAAGGTGTGGTCACTACACTGCAAGATGTAGACAGAGAATCCCTTTGGAAATTGATGAGGCATTATAGAGTTTCCATTAAGATCATTAACTCAATAAAGAAGACTTATAAAGACATGACATGCAGAATTCTTCATGAAGGACAACTTACAGAACCGTTTAGGATTAGAACGGGAGTGAGACAGAGATGCCTCTTGTCTTCATTTCTTTTCTCACTAGCTATAGATTGGCGTATGACAACATCGACAACACACAACAGAAATGGAATCCAGTGGAATCTGACAAAACAGCTTGATTACCAAGATTGTACATATGGCCTGGCTTTTCTTCCCTATAACCATAATCAGATGCAAGACAAAATGAAAATGCGAGGTCACAACAAGTGGGTCTGAAAATACAGGGAAAAGACAAAGATAATAACAACAAATGCAATAAATTATAACGAGGTTGAACTTAAACAAACACCACTAAAAGATGTAGAATCGTACATATATCAAGGGGCACCAATAGAGACAAAGGTGGATGAGCAGACAATTATACCACAATAAGATTACAAAAAGCAAGAGCAGCTTTTATTGCATTCGCAAACATTTGAAGATCAAGAGAAATCAAGTTTGTAAATACAAAGTTCCCCCATAAACGCATACATGCATACACTATATGTGAACCAACAAAGAATGAGAAGTCAGTGATCGACTATGCCATTGTTAGGAGGTGGTCATTCAAATATGTCCGGGACGCTAGGGTCTGGAGGAGGCCAGAGATTGGAAATGAGCACTACCTGCTTACAATCAAAAGAACAACTGAAAGAGTTGCTCAGCCTAGGAAATGCCCAGCATCACGCAAGAAACCAAGTAAACGAACGGGAGAGATGAGCATTAAGACCTACAAGCTGAGAGAGCTAGAAAATAAGACCAGATATCAGGGGCGTATTCAGCAGCTGTGAGCAGCACAGAAGAGCAACCTGATGACTTGGAAACCATCTGGTTTAAATTCAAGGACTCAGGCGACCTATTAAAGGGTCCTACAGGCAGCGTGGTGCAACAAGACCATACCAAAGGATTGGGATATTGCCATCATAACACCAATTTTCAAAAAGGAGGACAATCGACAATGTGGAAACCATATAGACATATCCATTCTCAGTGTCCGTGGTAAAATCTACTCTAGAATCCTAGAGCAGAGACTCCGACGCCTAGCTGAGCCAGAATTTGGTGAGGTCCAGTGCAGATTCCGAGCAAACCAAAGTACTCAAGACCTAATCTTCACACTCTGATGTGAAAAGGCCCTTGAGTATAAGAGTAAAAACCACCTTTGTTTCATAGATCTGGAAAAGGCGTTTGACAGGGTCCCCTGGAGCAAACTTTGGGACTGTTTGGCAACGAAGAACATTCCAGCACCTCTGATTGATGCTATACAGAGCTTCTACAAGTCTTGCAGAAATTATGTGAGGACAGGAAACCATAAGTCAGAAGAGTTCAGAACCACCACTGGTGTAAGACAAGGTGATATCCTGTCACCTTATCTTTTCATACTCCTCATGGACGATGTCATCAAGGCATGTAAGGAGAGAACAAGAAAGTATTCAGTGGGGTACTGGAAGATGAGACAGGTCTGTATTTCAGAGCTGGCATTTGCTGATGATGTTGCCCTGATTGCTAAATCAGAGGCACATCTCCAATCCAACCTGCAAGTCTGGAAGGAAGAGCTGGAGAATAGAGGGATGGTCATAAGCAGCTCTAAAACAAAATCCATGGTGATATCACGAGAAGAAAGAAGACATCAGATTAAGCTGGGAGAACAGGTCCTGGAGCAGGTACACCACTTTAAATAACTTGGAGCTATTATAGACCGAAAGGGGGGCATAAAAGAAGAGTTGGCCACTCGAAAAGCAGCAGCTGGGAGACTTTTTCAGGCCATAAATCGAGGATTCCTCAGCAAGAGAGAGGTTGGTAAGAAAACGAAGATGGCTGTATACCGCTCCACCTATGTCCCAGTCTTGACATATGGATGCGAGTCATGGCAATGACCACAACTCACAAAATCCAGATCCAAACCTCAGAAATGACGTATCTGAGGAAGGTGGTTGAAGTAACAAAAAGAGACATGGTTCGCAACCAGACGATACGTCAAGGCCTAAAATCCCACCCCCTGCAGACCCAAGTAGAACAGTCCCAATTAAGATGGTTTGGCCATGTCTGCAGAATGGGAGAAGATCGATGTTATGATTAAAATTCATAACCGTTGTGCCTATTATATTGTTAGCTCAACTGGGCTTTTTGTTTGTTTATTTTATACGGGTCACTGATAAAGACGGGTGAGCGACGTTAAGCCGATAGGCTTGGCTGGCTCACGTCATACTAGAGGAGCAGAAGTACGAGGCCTCCACGATTGTGTGGCATGGCGAGTGGACGTATGTGTTTGAGCTCCTGATTGTTAAAGTGTTTATAATGGAGTTCAGTTATCACTAACACATCAAGATCTTCGGTGAGATGTATCTAGTTATCTGTATTGACCAGAAGTACAATTACTCAGTGTCGAGTGTTAATAAAAATACATCAATTTGAGAACAAAAGGACAGCCTTCCTAACATTGATTGACTGCCTACGGTATTTCGTCTACTGCATATTATCGGCATTCTATGTTGGCTTGAACTATTTATTTGTGGAGCTGCGTGCAGTCTTGAATAAATTGTATATTATCCACTTCGTCAGTATGAATCAAATAATTCTGAGTGGTGTTGGCTGGTTGCGGTGTCTAAAAGATTTACTACCCTAAATGTCTTCTTGGCCACAGGAACCATCCTGTTACTACAAAACTAACATTAATCAATAGGCCTATATAAAAGACATGTAACACCTACTAATTTTGGAGGCTTCAAGCCGAGATTATGAACATATGTTGGTGCAGTAATTTTTCAAGTCGGTGGACTACATTTTCTGCATGAGCAGAATATTTTTCAAGATGGAGGTGGTGATCGGATACAAGCCGGATGTCTAAGTCAAACCCTGGTCAAGCACTGTATGTGAATCGTCATTCCCTGAGCCAGAGGTTGAAGCCAGGAGGAATATTTTTCGTAATACAGATTGTTAAGGACAGATTTGGGATATATTGTAGCATGTTACTACAAGCTAGCACATGTCCATTTTATGTGAGGAATTGTGTTCGCCTGTAGACCAACTCCTTTTTGCACGAAGCGTTCACCCGTGGTGAGCGACAGTCACTAGTGACGTAGTTTGTCACATATCGTGGGTTCGGTGTGTTAATTATTTGGACCTTCCGTATTAGTTCTTTTGTCCGAGGTAGAAGTAATTTTTTCGAGCTCCGGGATTTTGGAGAGTGCTATGTATATATATATATATATATATATATATATATATATATATATATATATATATATATATATATATATACATGACATTCTGAAGTTATGTGATACACGGCGGGAAATGAAAAAGGTTAAGAAAGAGGTTCCTGAAGCAGCATGGCAATACAGTATGGTGAATAAAAATATTAGAAAGAAAATGAAACAGCCAAAGAAAAATGGGTAGCTGATCAATGTGAGTCCATTAATACGGGGCTAATAAAAGGTAACAGCAAGGCAGCTTTTGACACATTAAGAAGACTATCAAAACCCCAACAGCCCAGGGTAACTGTCATAGAAGATAGCAATGGGGCTCTGCTCAATGAAAAAACAGCTGTAATGGGAAGGTGGACAGAATATTGTAAAGAATTATATAACTGTAAACTTGACACTGACTTAGGCATATTAAACAACATTAAGTGCGAAAACAGAGAACTCTGAAATGCAGCAATACTACGGGAAGAAGTGGAAGAGGCTATATGTTCGATGAAAGGAGGGAAGTCACCGGGTGTGGATAATATACCAGCAGAGCTCTTGAAATATGGAGGACCAGATATAGTAAAAATCATGACAACAATTTGCCAGAAGATATGGAGTACAAAAAATGGCCAAAAGAATGGACGCAGTCATTAGTAATACCGCTTCCAAAGAAAGGAAATCTAAAAATGTGCAAGAACTACAGAACCATTAGCCTTATTAGTCATCCAAGTAAGGTGATGTTAAGGATACTTTTGAACAGAATAAAACAGAAATCAGAAGAAATCTTGTCAGAGGAACAGGCTGGCTTTAGACCAAAAAGAAGTACCTCAGAACAAATCTTCAATATTAGATTATTGATCGAAAAACATCTCCAGCATCATCATGATTTATACCATAACTTCATCGATTTCACAAAAGCCTTCGATCGAGTCTGGCATGAAGGCTTATGGCAAATAATGAGAAAATTCAATTTTGATACCAACATCATAGATATCATTGAAGCACTATACAAGGACGCAAGCAGTGCTGTTTTTGCAAGCAACGACATTGGAGAATTTTTCAAAACAACTGTAGGAGTTCGCCAGGGATGTATCCTGTCACCAGTGCTCTTTAATATTTATCTAGAACATATTATGCAGGAGGCTCTCTACGATTATAAATCAACCATATCGATTGGAGGCCGACCTCTGTGTAATCTACGTTTTGCTGATGATATTGATCTGATAGCTGGAACAGAATCAGAACTTCAAGACCTTACCTCTAGACTGGAGAAAGTAACAAGAACATATGGGATGGAAATTAATATAGAAAAAAGCAAGATATTGGTGAATAGCCATAAGAAACATGTTCCGACCAACATTACGTTAAATGGGCAAACGTTAGAAGAAGTTAACACCTTTAAATATCTCGGGTCCACTATATGTAGTGATGGAAGATCAAATAAAGAAATCAAGACAAGACTTGAGATGGCCTCAGCTGCCATGACAAGGTTGAATGTGATCTGGAAAAGTAACATCAGTTTTCCTGTGAAGATCAAATTATACAAATCACTTGTATTATCTATTCTCTTGTATGGGTGTGAGGGCTGGACACTCACTGCAGATACGGAGCGAAGGATTCAGGCTTTCGAGCATAAATGTTATAGAAGAATTTTGCGCATTTGCTATAAAGAGCACAAAACAAATGTCTATGTTAGAGAGAAGATAAACACCTATGCAGGCCACCAAGAACCATTTTTGTCAATAGTGAAACGTCGAAAGCTTGCCTGGTTTGGGCATGTAATTCGTCATGACTCCCTTTCGAAAACGATCCTCCAGGGAACAGTCGAAGGTAAACGGAGAAGAGGAAGGCAAAGAAAATCCTGGGCTGATAACATCAAAGAATGGGCAGGACACGGCTTGTCCACACTTGTACGCATTGCTGAGAATAGAGAGCAGTGGAGGACCCTGTCTGCTGATGCTTCCACCATGGCACCCCTACGACCCATGACGGGTTATGGGTTGAGATGATGATGATATATATATATATATATATATATATATATATATATATATATATATATATATATATATAGATATACATACATATATATATATATATATATATATATATATATATAGAGTGGCATTATTGATTTTCGGAGGCCGTCACGTTATGTGCAAGATGGTAACCGAACTTATCTAGAAGTTCATACCATAATTTCCTACAAGTAACTTTGAGATATGAGGCAACTAATATTTTGTTTGCCCTGATTGTTTCTGCCGCATTACTTTGGTTCTGTTCGTCGATTGCCCGAACCTTTAGTACAACGGCCAGGATTGAGTGAAGAGGAGAGGAGTGTATCATTATTATATTATTGCCACGTAAAGATGCCTAACGTTTGAAACTTATTGACGGACGAGGGATAATCTACTACGCTTATCCATTGACATGTACTTTTGATGTTTGATGGACGTTATTGCGAAGTGACTTTGTTTATTAAATGTCAACCATGTTTTCCCGCGGACCAGTTCACCTGCCGGCTTTTGTTATGTATACTGACCATAATGTCCTGACTGAAAACCTACCATCATTCGCGTATCCTGCATGATCCTCTATATTTATTCCAGTTGTAACAAACTATAATTGGTAGCCATTATGGTTTTGGATCGATAATTTCACGGACATGGGTCTCACATACTTTGCAAATCTAATGCTGCCGTTTAATCTGTATATTCGATCGTCACCCCTGTTCCGCGTGTAAACACACCACCTCCTGAACCCAGTTATTATCAGCGGGTCCAGTTGGATAGCGAACACTGCCACTGCGCATGTCCAATGTTCCAGTTTCAATGTCCTATTGTTCGCCGTAACATCCAAGATTACAATTTCAAGCCAACCGGTTTCCAAGTTTATTTCGTGTTCCAGTCTACATCACAACGTTTGTAAGATCCTTTCAAGTTTCAAGTCTATGCCACGTCGATGTCAAGTTATTTTGTACCAAGTCAACACAAATTATTTCTTTTAAACTGTTCTGGATGTGCTGACCAGTGTAGTTATGTTTCCACCTATCTTTTATAATACGAAGCATCCATTATAGCCAGGATCACACAGTGTCAGGATCTCCAGGCTGAGAAACAACATGGTGACTCGCTCTAAATATCTTGAGAACGTTTTGCACCAACAGAGTTCCTCAGAATTGAATGTCTCGAAGACTGTTAGTCATTTCAGGATAAAACCTGGGAAATACAAAAAATTGCATTCCTTGTATGGTCCAACACTATTCTCTCCCCACACACACACAATGAACGTTACAAACAAATTCAGACAATGTGCCAACAGTTTCACAGGACACTTTACCTCAATACCACTTACAGCCAGTTCGATGTGATTACATTTCCTTATAAATCATAAGTTCAATCCATTGTCCATAATATGCTTCCTTACAATGATTTGGTTTAGTACAAACTATTAAGTGACACCTTGATTAATACATGTTAACAATTCCTGACATCCTTTCTTATGTTCCTGAACAGTGTGTCGTTCCTTTATGAAATACTCCTTCAAATACATTATTAAACTTACAGTCATAGATTCAGCCATAATTCTCAATTATCCTACACATTTCCAATGCTGGCTTTTGTCCCTAAAAGTCACACATGCTTGCGTTCAAGCCGGCAGCACACTCGTCCTGTGATTTTTTTCTTTACATATATAACACACTACCGAACACACAAGTGAATTATACACAGGAAAATTACATAAATATATATATATATATATATATATATATATATATATATATATATATATATATATATATATATATATATATATATATGTGTGTGTGTGCGTGTGTGTGTGTGTGTGTATATATATCTTACCCTCAGGTAATACACAATAGCTATAACAGGCTGTAAAAGGGTATCTAGTTCTGCTACGTAGATACAGAGACAAAGAATTTGACAGCAAGCGTTTGCCGCTTTCGTCTGTTCAGCACAGTATTTGAAAATGTTGTGACCTCAATTCAGCCAAGTTCAAGGACTTTTATAGTATCGCATCGTACCTCGCGGATGGTTGGCGCAAAAGCGGTGTTTAAGAATCTCAAACCAATGCGTCTTTTTGCCTTCTCGTTCAATGTGCAGAAATTTTAATATCTATTTTCTCTCTTAATTGTGGATCGATTTTAATCATTTAAAGTTAGTATCATACTGGTAATTTATCTCTATCGGTCTATCTAAAATTTGTTTAGTTAGCAAAATGCATTTAGATCTATGCAGCCTTTAACTAACTATATTGGGGACTACCCTGATGTATAAATGTCAATTAAAACGATTTTTCTCTTTGAATAACATACTATTCGAGGAAGTCTTTACACCTACCTCTTAAGTAATATACCTGTTGTTAAACTAGGTATATCTTTTCGTTTAAATATCTTTAGTCTTTAAGAAATTAAATATCTTCGTATTGTCAATAACACAAAATAGGCCTCTATGTTAAGCATAAAAGGTTTCTTTATACACACTAGAAAAAGGAGCGTTCTCATTGGCTGTTATATCGGTCCGTTTTATCCTATAATTGCGAGCGGTAAATATGACCGTGGTGTAAGACAGACCAAAATCACGACATAGCTCCCCCATTTAAAAGCGTGAACCTTTTGGTGAAGCTTTCCCGTCTGTATTTACAATTACGGCATTACCCCAAAAATGAGGTTCATTCAGCCTTACGGTTATCCTGGTTTCCTGCAGGTGGGTCAGTTCAAGTAGGCACTACTCAAGAAATCTGCCTCAACCCTCTGCGATCCAAGAATAATCACCACATGTTGTGTATAAAATAACCAGCACAGGTGGAGCTGCCTGTCTAACGCTGATTATCAATCATCATTCACCATTACTCTTCTCTGAGTCTGTTCAATGACATGTCCAGAGATGTTAGATGTTCCTCAAGGTTCCAATAGTTATGAGGAGGTCATCTATAAAATTGGGGATAGCTGAGTTTTATAGGGGATCCAGTAATTAGATAAAACACTCGGAGTATTCTTCAACCCAACAAGCAACATATGGAACTCATAGTGCCTCTCCGAAGTGCTTACAGCCAGCAATGGTCTGAGCTCATGCTTGACGGGAATCTGGTAAAACTCTTTACTAGATTCACGAGTGACTCTGTTACTGTAATTATTTTTCTAATCCAGGCAGAACCTATATTCCACAGAGGGTTCTCTCAGCTAAACCTCATTGGAGCGATAATATGATATGAATTTCCTGCACCAAGAAATCAATTCTCCCTTTTGCATGGCAATATAATATAAAATCTCAGTCCATGTCCGTGTGAAAAACTTCCAATGGACTGTGTAGGGCCGGCCAACTACCACTGTTACCGGTGCCCTCATAATGCTAAATTAATAGCCGACTGTCGAAGAGAGCTGAGCATTAGGCCTTTTGCCCACTTGCCCACTTCCAATTTTTCTGGGGTTATCCCTCAGTTTCGTTTTCAAATTTGGCTGACAAACGATTCTATTTTTATCCAGTTCCACGAATTTTGAACACAATTGTGTCGGCACGGGATGGGTTGATTCCCCTCTCGGTACGATACGGAGAGTTTCCATGGTCACTAGTTTATGGAAGACGAGGTGTGAGAAGGTGCCGTCCTATTCACGATGTCTACCTTATCCTTTTTATTTTCAGGCCTTTTTTTACCGCAATGCGTTTCTAGGTCCTGTTTAGTTTCTCCACATGTGGAGTTTACCTTGCTACAAGTGGCACATGTGGTCACATACTGAAATATGTCTTCAGCAATCCCTGGCCAATAATATTTTATAGATGCTCTTTGACAGGTTGTACCAATTTTCCCATGTCCACCGTCTGATACAACATGTGTTAATTCCATAACTTTGTCCCTATAACTCAATGGCAGTACTAACTGTCCATATCCAGTGTGACTTGCTCCAGCTTTTCTGTAAAGCAATCAGTCTGTCAAATAAAATTGTCCTTTCGTAGGGGGGTTGTGTCTGTTTGGCAATTTGCCAAAGCAAGGTTTTAAAGTTGTATCTTTTGCTTGGGCCTGTTTCATCTTTTTAAGATGAACATTAAGTGGTGTTCCCTCCTCCTTACTAGGGGTTGACCTGACCTGGAGTGTTGCCATGATCACAGGTTTTATTGGGCTCCCTAGAAAAGCATATCTTCTTCCTAACACCAGCGGGTAATTAAGATCATCACACACTGCTGCACTGATCACTCCTTCCCCATAGCGAGTCTTGACATTGATTCTGGCTAGAGGAAGTGTCATGGTGGCTGTTCCCTTTAATGCCCCTTGTATCTCCACTTTTCCTGTGGTATACTGGTCAGGGTGCACCAGAGTTGCTCTCACAACTGAGTCATATTCCAATCCTGAATTACAAAGGCACATAATCTTATTGCCATTACAAGTTACTTCTTCACAGATGGGGGGGGGGGGGGGGGGGGGATGGAGGTTTGTCTGACTGTCTGTCAGGTCCTTTCTGCCCTTTCCCACTGTTATCATGCATGCAGCGTGATATGGAGGGAGTTTCCTACCACATTCCGTTATATGGCGGTTGTTCATTTTGCAAATTTTGCACCACCTATCACCCTGTCTGTAGGGTTTCGTATCCTGTTCCTGAGGGTTCCTGTCTCTTTAGTCATATTTAGGCCTGTCATAACCTTGTTTGTATCTATGTGGTTGGTTCCTGTTTTCATACTCATCTTGGTTTTGTGGGGCTCTATTACTATCTACTTGCTTCTTCCTAATGCCAGCTATCTCTTTCTGGGCTGCTTGATATCTCTCAGCAACTGTTAAAATCTCCCCCAATCTCTCTGCACCTTGTTCTATAAGAAATTTTCTCATTTCTAGAGGTATAGACTCTCTTACTTGCTCCATAATGACCATTTCTTTTAGGTCTTGGGTTTTCCCAAGAGTAGTCCACTTCTCCAAGTAGGTTTCTAATCTTGCAGAGAACTGGTGGTAAATTTCTTCAGAAAGTAGCTTGGCAGTTCTGGATTTCTTCCTATAAAATTCTGAGTTCTGTTCATAACGGACTAGCAATGCCTGTTTCAAGATTTCAAAATCTTCTTGTTCCTCTCTCCCAAGTTTTGTAACAACTTCATAAGAAGCTTCTCTCAGCCCTCGTGATAACTTAACGCTCCATTTCTCTTTCTCCAGGCCATAGTTAGTAGCTAATCTCTCGTACCTACTGAGATAAGACTCAATATCGTCTTCTTTCTCCACAAATGGATCCAAATGGAAGTTCATGGCACCATTAGATGCACCTTGACTTTCACTAATGTCAGAGGTAGTTGGGCTACTTCCATGCCCTGAAACATGTCCTTGAAGTTCAAGCTCTTTTAATCTCAACTCATGTTCCCTTTCTAACCTCTTTTCCTCTTTCTCAGCCTCCATTTGCAATCTCTTTTCCTCTTTTTCAGCAGCCTGTCTTCTTTCTTCAGCTTCTATTTGCCTAGCTTCCCTATCAGATTCTAATTGTAATCTTTTAGCTTCCTTATCAGCTTCTATCTGTTTAGCCTCCCTATCAGCCTCTAATTGTAATCTTTTAGCTTCAGCTTCTAATTGTAATCTTTTAACTTCTTTATCAGCTTCTATTTGTAATCTCCTTTCAGTTTCTACTTTCTTATCTTCTCTTTCTATATAATTATCACATTCAGTAGTAACATATTGAATAAGAGAATCCCCACTCAAGCCAAAATCTTTTGCCGCCTGCACTGTAGCAGACCTAAACTTTGCCAAGTCTGCCATACTCTTGCAATCTTATAAATATACAAATTATAAACTTAAATAGGATACCTACTTAATGACTTATACAAAATTAATTAATATCCAACCACTGTCAGCTCATCCAGTCACCAAAATTTGGTTATGTACTCACCACTATTACAATGTTATTTTTATTTATTACTTTCTTTCTCTTATTTATCTTTATTTTTATATTTACCGTACTCCTACGTTTAATCTTACCACTGACTATCTTAAAGTAAAGACCCCATGGTAGTAAGTAAAATCCCGGAAGGAGACACCAGATGTCCCGAGAGGTTCAGATGTTATTAGAATATATGATATCCCAGACAAAAAGATGAATCAAAGGATACCAGTATAGCGCCAGATAAGAGACTGGTCTTATAAGAAATTCCCCATTCTCTGAAAAGAGTAAGGGTGTATCAACAATCAAGGTATGGTCAAGCTGTATAAACCTTCAAGTATGATGATAGTGAATGTTAGTGAAGGTCTAAGTGCTACCTCTCCAGATCCCACCCAGAATAATGGTTATTATATTTATTTTGACTCTGCTAGGGGTTGAACTAATTATATATATATATATATATATATATATATATATATATATATATATATATATATATATATATATATATATATATATATATATATATATATATATATATATATATATATATATATATCCAACCAGAACGTAACTCAATTTGAATAATTAAGTAAGACTGAGTGTAAATATATATACTGAAGCATATTAAAAACGCACCACATGTATAATCCAGAAACAGAGTGTGAAATGTAAATTTAATTGTTTACAAGTTTACATATTTGGAATCTTTATTCACTTTCCTATGAATCCATGATGGTCATTAATTTGTACATTTGATTGTTATGAAATTCATTGCATTCTTTGCAGCAAGGGAGAAAATCAAAAATGCAACCAATAAAAAAATTCATTCGCACTATCCTCAGTATCTGGTATGTCCACTGTATGCTTGCAAAAAAGCGTGGCAGCGGCTCCGCATGAAACGCACAAGTCTCTGAAGTAAATTCTGGGGAATCAAGTCCCATTCACGTGTAAGAGCAGCTTCGAGCTGTTGCAGATTAGCTGGAGAACCTTGCCTGTAGACTCTGCATCCAAGTTCGACCCACAGATGTTCTATTGGGGACATGTCTGGTGATAGGGCAGGCCAATCAATCGTCACAATGTTCTGCTGCTGTAGATATTGCTGCGTAATGCATGCGGTGTGCGCACGTGCGTTATCCTGCTGGAGAAGCTGCAAGTCTGGATAATTTGTGAACGCAGGAGCAACCAATGCATCCAGAACCTCATCTCGATATGTCCCAGCATTAACATTTCCACGGAAGACGTGAAGAGGCAAGCGATGGTGAAAACTGAATCCTCCCCAAATGTGAATACTGCCACCTCCAAATCGGTTGTGCTGACGAACACAGCAATCTGCAAAGCGCTCTCCACACCGTCGCCAAATCCGCATACGTCCATCAGCAAAGGATATGTTGAATCTGCTCTCGTCTGTGAATAGGACAGCATTCCACTGCAGTCTAGTCCATCTGACATGTTGCTCTGTCCATTGCAGGCGCTGCTGACAATGTCTGTGAGTCAAGTTTGGCCTAACATAAGGTCGTCTTGCAGTAAGGCTTGTATCTCTGAGTCGTCGTATGACTGTCATTCGAGAGACTTGCCCACGTCTACCCACTATTGCTCTTGCTTTTTGACTTGCCGGGAGCGAACGATTCCTTAGGTGACTCAGCACAATATGATGATCTTGCGCAGGGGTAGTAACTCGTGGATGGCCACTCTGAACTCTATCCCGGGCACTGCCAGTGGTTCCATAACGTTCATTGAAACGTACAATAGTGCTGTGGTGGCAATTCATCCTTCTGGCAATGGCCCGCGAGCTCATTCCGGTCTCCAACATACCAATGGCTCGTTGGCTGTCGTTTTCAGATAGTCGTGGCATTTGAAGCACATGTACTGGGTGTTTTGTCTCAACGGCCTTTTTATACCAAGTATACTGCCACAACGCGTACAAATTTTCAGGGTCATAGCTGTTGGGAATCGTGTTGCACGTGTAACTTTCATTGTTTTCATGTAGTCTGTACATAGACCCGTGGGTTGAATCATGCACTTTCCATTCCAGCAGCCATTCGCTCTCTACCTCATGACAAACACGGGGAAAATCCATTCCAACACTTTTTTTTTTCCAGCTTCTCGGCATCAGTATATAATAGTCTTCTTCTTCTTCTTAGATCCTTAACCACCGACCGTCAAAGCAGTCAGTGGCCATCACGCCTAGTGGCGTCTTGTAGTGCAACAACAAATTGATTCCACTTTGCTCGTTCGGTGGCCATCCTTCGTACAGTGCCCCAACTCTGGTTCATTCTTTGCATCTCAGCCTCCACAGTCCTCCGCCAATTTGTTTTTGGTCGGCCTCTCTTTCGTTTTCCTTCAGGGGTCCAAAGCATAGCTGTTCTTGTGATGGCATCGGGGTCTCTTCTGAGGACATGACCAACCCAGCTCCAGCGTCTGCCAGCTATATATAATAGTGGTGCTCTTTCCTTCTCTTATTATTGTTCTTCTAAGTGTTTCTTTTGGTCTTCCTTTTTTCCTCTTACCCTCAGGAACCCAAGTGAGCCCCTGCAGTGGTATTCTGTTGTTTTGCATTCGTAGGACATGACCGATATATGACCATCGTCTTTTCCTTATATAGTCGGAGACATATTTCTGCCTAGAGACTTCTCTTATTTGTCGATTAGACTTGAATTCTTTCCAACTGATGTTCATGAGTTTTCTAAGATATTTGTTCTCGAATGTATTCAGCTTGTTCTCCAATGATTTTGTTATTTTCCAACTCTCACAGCCGTATGTTAACACTGAGATAACATTTGAATTAAACATACGAAGCTTTGTATGTATATTCAGTGATCGTAATTTCCAAATGTTAGATAATCTATTGAAGGCGCTGGCTGCCAAAGCAATTCTAGTATGAATTTCTCTTGTTGGTATAAGGTTATTAAAATCTTTCATGAGTCATCACCAAATTGTTTGTTTGATGTGTTTTATTATTTCTTTTAAACTGTTCTGGATGTGCGACCAGTGGTGTTATGTTTCCACCTATCTTTTATAATACGAAGCATCCATTATAGCCAGGATCACACAGTGTCAGGATCTCCAGGCTGGGAAACAACATGGTGACTCGCGATCTTGAGAACGTTTTGCACCAACAGAGTTCCTCAGAATTGAATGTCTCGAAGACTGTTAGTCATTTCATGATAAAACCTGGGAAATACAAATAATCGCATTCCTTGTATGGTCCAGCACTATTCTTTCCACACACACACACACACACACACACACAATGAACGTTACAAACAAATTCAGACAATGTGCCAACAGTTTCACAGGACACTTTACCTCAATACCACTTACAGCCAGTTCGATGTGATTACATTTCCTTATAAATCATAAGCTCGATCCATTTGTCCATAATATGCTTCGTTACAATGATTTGGTTTAGTACAAACTATTAAGTGACACCTTGATTAATACATGTTAACAATTCCTGACATCCTTTCTTATGTTCCTGAACAGTGTGTCGTTCCTTTATGAAATACTCCTTCAAATACATTATTAAACTTACAGTCATAGATTCTGCCATAATTCTCAATTATCCTACACATTCTCAATGCTTGCTTTCGTCTCTAAAAATGTCACACATGCTTGCGTTCTAGCCGGTAGCACACTCGTCCTGTGATTGTTTTTGTTTACACATATAACACAATACCGAACACACAAGTGGATTATATACAGCAAAATTACATATATATATATATATATATATATATATATATATATATATATATATATATATATATATATATATATATATATATATGTATATATCATACCGTCAGGTAATACACAATAGCTATAACAGGCTGTAAAAGGGTATCTAGTTCTGCTACGTAGATACAGAGACAAAGAATTTGACAGCAAGCGTTTGCCGCTTTCGTCTGTTCAGCACAGTATTTGAAAATGTTGTGACCTCAATTCAGCCAAGTTCAAGGACTTTTATAGTATCGCATCGTACCTCGCAGATGGTTGGGGCAAAAGCGGTGTTTAAGAATCTCAAACCAATGCGTCTTTTTGCCTTCTTGTTCAATGTGCAGAAAATTTAATATCTATTTTCTCTCTTAATTGTGAATCGATTTTAATCATTTAAAGTTATTATCATACTGGTAATTTTTCTCTATCGGTCTATCTAAAATTTGTTTAGTTAGCAAAATGCATTTAAATCTATGCAGCCTTTAACTAACTATATTGAGGTCTACCCTGATGTATAAATGTCAATTAAAACGATTTTTCTCTTTGAATAACATACTATTCGAGGAAGTCTTTGCACCTACCTCTTAAGTAATATCCCCGTTGTTAAACTAGCTATATCTTTTCGTTTAAATATCTTTAGTCTTTAAGAAATTAAATATCTTCGTATTGGCAATTACACAAAATAGGCCTCTATGCTAAGCATAAAAGGTTTCTGACCGTGGTGTAAGACAGACCAAAATCACGACAATAGCTTCATGTTGTATCTCTCCCTATCTAAGCCATAGGTAGCAGCTAACGATTCAAATGTAGCAAGGTAGATGTTTATTTCTTCCGAAGCCTCGGAGTACACATCTTACTGAAAAGAGGCCGCGCTCGGAACTGCCGCTTGATTGATTTTTCCCCAATCACTACCTTGAGAGCTACCCGAGCCACTAGCACTAGACCCAGAATTTGCTCTTCTTCCTTCGTTCTCCAGTTCTTTCATTCTAATCTGGTGGGCCCAGTCACCTGTTCTTTCTTTTCTGCTTAGGCTCTGTCGGCCTGTTCCTTCCTTTCTGCTCTTTCGGCCTGTTCCCTCTCTACCGATCTTTCCTTTTCAGCATTCTGCTCCTCAAAACCTCGTTGCTTTTCCTTCTCTTCTGCTTCGCGCGCCCGTTGCTTCTCCCTCTCTTCTCTTTCTAGCCTCCTCTCGTAAAGGGCCGTGGTTTTCTCGACCTCTATCCGGTCTTTGTCCTCTTTCACAGAAGTGGCTACAAAATCAGATATGTGTTTACCCGATAAGCCCAACTATTTAGCACTACTTAGGTAAAAAGTGTAGAGGTTCTTGGTTCGGCAATGCTGTGCAAGGAAACTGTTTACAGGCTACACAAAAATTGCAATTGCTACTTAATTAAAATAAAATTAGCCGCTTTACGTTCAAAATACTAGCTGACTAAAATTATCAAATCCACAACAACGGCAAAAACACAAATTAGGCTTCAGCAATGTACAGTTTTTTTTTCTACCTTTCAATTATTTTATAGAAGATTTAAGTTTTGTCAATTATTGACTTTGTTCTCTTGAAACATTCCACCTTCTTATTAATTTATTATTTTATGACAACGTATGATTAGATCTATCTAAACTAATAACTAACAACACTTTTTCAGTCAAACTAAATTTTTTTGTCAGTTATCAAGGGGAATTAATCATCAGGTTTCTTAATCCAAGACGACTTTCCCAAGTGTCACAGAATTCGCCTCCCCTGAGCTCTGCAGTAGTGGTCCACCGGTGGCCAAAACTCAACGGTATCTAAAATGCATCTTCAAAGGTGTCTACCTTATCACAAGATTACTCTTGACAGAGTTGTAGATAGAAGGAAAATAATGCTTCTATCTCAAGGAAGTGTTTACAAGATAATTCAGAAGTCAAGAACAATGATGCATAGGGCAGAGCACTATTAACTAATATATAATCCGGCACCTTTTGTGAAGTTTTAAGCAGTGGTGTGGCTTGCTCGACCCCCAGCTGGTTTAATGCAGAGAAATTCCTGTTACAAGTATTTTTGGCTCTCTCTCTCTCTCTCTCTCTCTCTCTCTCTCTCTCTCTCTCTCTCTCTATATATATATATATATATATATATATATATATATATATATATATATATATATATATATATATATATATATATATATATATTCACTGCCACTGTGAATTTGACATGTCTGTACTGATAAGTGGTTATACAAGTCATAGGAGGCTGGCAAACTCAACATCTGAAAATGGTATGTTCATAAACCATTATAACAAGTGCTGGTGTTTGTGTTTTTCTAGTTCGCTCAGGAAAGCGAAAGCAGAAGCCACCCCAGACTCCTAATAGAGCAGTGAGGCGTGCTTATCACATGTGCATAACGTGTATAGTATCATTTTGTGAGATATATATACCATGTGAATTGTAGTTCAGGCACTCATCGTTGTACTCGCGCTGTCTAAGCACATATTTTCCGCTTAAAAAAACCAAGAAGAATAATAGTGATTTCTAATCATCTCCCTTGAGTTACGCTGTGTATACTCAAAGAATCTAATTACTCAGCGAGGTTAACATTGATGGGTGAACAGTGAGACAATGCGCCTGGTAATCTTCAGCCCACAAATGTACTTAGCACCGGCATTTGTTCTTTCATTTTTCCGAAATAGCGTGGTACAAAGTTACACTTACAAGAGACCAATAAGGATCTTCGCCACTATCGTGTGATTAAAAAGATGGGCTCGATACCAACTACCCACTGTGGACACGTTGTGAAGACACCTTCATGTACATTAGGAATGAAGTTCATCTAGACGTCCTCCTCACCTCTATACTTCGAAGAGTCCTCCTCGCTTTAGATGGTACCAGCGACTTCTGTTTTCTGGACTGCACGGTCTGTCCAAAATATATCATTCTCTCATTTTAATATCTGTCGCTACCAACAGCAACATGCAAGTGCTGTCAACGTGATTTCTGCTGTTTTCTGGACTGCACGGTCTGTCCAAAACATATCATTGTCTCATTTTAATATCTGTCGCTACCAACAGCAACATGCAAGTGCTGTCAACGTGATTTCTGCTGTTTTCTGGACTGCGCGGTCTGTCCAAAATATATCATTCTCTCATTTTAATATCTGTCGCTACCAACAGCAACACGCAAGTGCTGTCAACGTGATTTCTGCTGTTTTCTGGACTGCACGGTCTGTCCAAAACATATCATTGTCTCATTTTAATATCTGTCGCTACCAACAGCAACATGCAAGTGCTGTCAACGTGATTTCTGCTGTTTTCTGGACTGCACGGTCTGTCCAAAATATATCATTCTCTCATTTTAATATCTGTCGCTACCAACAGCAACATGCAAGTGCTGTCAACGTGATTCCTGCTGTTTTCTGGACTGCACGGTCTGTCCAAATATATCATTCTCTCATTTTAATATCTGTCTCTACCAACAGCAACACGCAAGTGCTGTCAACGTGATTTCTGCTGTTTTCTGGACTGCATGGTCTGATCAAAACATATCATTGTCTCATTTTAATATCTGTCGCTGCCAACAGCAACATGCAAGTGCTGTCAACGTGATTTCTGCTGTTTTCTCACGATAGGAAAAAAAAATAATAAAATAAGAAAGTCGCTAATCCAGAAAATTCAGGCAACCTTCTATTCTTCTTTAGTACAAATATTTTTTTATCATTCGGTTTACTTATTGTATTTTCTCCTTTTTTAACCGTCTTTCCTGTATTTCTAATCAGTACCGAAAACAACTGTTTCAGCTTAACAATAAATGGGATTTATTTACATTTTATAGCAAATAGCCATTCTAAAACTATGACACTGAACACGACTGTTACCGTTTTTCACATCCTAGTATTATTATCACAGACTGATATTTCCTCATCTCCTCCAGTTGTAGTTCTGAGACCTCACGACCATACTCACCACTGCCCTGAAGGATGATAAATTGATATATAGATGAACATTTCTGGGTAACCAGTGAGTAAACTTGAACAAGTAACAGGAAACAGAGTGGTTAAAGCAGTAAAAGTCATATAAAAACGCAGAGGACAAAATTATGAGCGTTCGTGACAGAAAAGAAAAAGATAATAAAACACAGAACAATGTTAAAGTACATACAGTCTCTTCAATTACAATTGGCGTGCCTACAAATAAGAGAAGACTCTAGGCAGAAATATGTCTCCGACTATATAAGGAAAAGACGATGGTCATATATCGGTCATGTCCTACGAATGCAAAACAACAGAATACCACTACAGGCGCTCACTTGGGTTCCTGAGGGTAAGCGGAAAAAAGGAAGACCAAAAGAAACACTCAGAAGAACAATAATAAGAGAAGGAAGAACGTTGGGCCTAAATAATGTGCAAGAGCTAAGAGGAGTGGCGTCACAACGAACAACCTGGAGAGCACTGGTTTCTGCCTTATGCGCCGTGTTTGGCGCTTAAAGAATTTATTATTATTATTAATGCGCAAATGTGTTTATACGCAGTAGATAGTGGGGAATACTACCAAAGTAGAAATCTTGTTAGCTCATACTCAATTTTACAGGAGGTTAACTGTGCTTTATGCTACCGAGTAATACCAGGTGAACGCAAAAAACACTACTCAGATGAACGTAGTGACTGGTGGCGCCGTATTTTACAAAGTGCACACACAAGTCATGCCTTATGAGTGTATATCGCGCTGTTCTCCCGAGTTTCTGTAGTTTACTTAATACTGTTATTTAACATAGCACCCCAAACACGTGCAAGTGTCCTGGTTATAAGAATCCAAGTACTGAACGAAATAGGAACGTCGTAATATTGAGGAGAAGCTTGGAATAATTAAACGGTTTGAAAATAAAATGTGATTTCGCGAGAGCAACAGGTCTGCAGAATCAACTAGTAGTGCTGTAAATCTATTAGAGCATGGCCTAAAGAAATGGTAAGACTGTTGAGTGTATGTTGTATATGAGACATAACAAAAAATTCACCTGGAACAAGCTTTCTCACAATGAAAGAGAAAGCATTATCTATATAAGAAGACCTTACAGAAAATATCAAACTCTTTGCAGAAGATTTTATTTCTAGCAGTGGTTGGTTAAGTGATTTCAAACGCCTAATTGTTTATGTGTTTATTATTGTTTATTTTTTTATTACTTGTGAGAACGTACAGGGGATCCTGACCCCCAGGACGACCCAGAGTCCGCTGGGATGACAACACTAGACAATCTTTGAAGGACCGAGGACTAGAATGAAACCAGGCCAGGAGGAAGACAGCCGATAGGATAGTCTGGCGCTCTCTCTTCCAAACCTCTACACTTCACCATAAGTTGATAGTGTATAATTATTATAAAAAAGGTAAAGGATCCCGGTTTCACACCCTATTGAGGCATATTGGGAATATGGTGTTAGGCCCATATGTTCTCGACCGTCAACACACTAGGGGTGATGTGGTCAGCATCACGCCGGCCGCCATAACCTTCCCAGAGTTGCTCTGGTACCCATTTGGGGCTGGGTCGACCCAGTATAATTATTACACTAGTCAACAAATTTTCTAAAGTTATTTGTACCAGAAATTAAATATACCATTTCTTATTGATTTGGATATGCTGAGTTCAAATATCATAATGAAATTCACCAATTGGCTCTGGTTTTTTTTTTAAATGATGAATTTACATTACAGTAATAAAAATAATGCATGCTTGTTTAATTCTCTGGGGTGAACAGCTAGTCTTTTTACTTTAGCATTATAAAAATTGTGGTTACATACTCAATTAATTGATATTTCAACATAAAATGATAGAAAAAATAAAAACATTATTTAAAGTTCACATATCATGTTTTTAAAAGGCACATTTGAACCCACTCCGTCATTATTCAGTCGCTGTTCGAGCTCTCTTTGCTTGTTTCTTGTAGTCAATCGATGAGGTGTCTCTTGTCACAGTCCAACAGCAATCAGCAAGCATTGAAGGGCTCCAATTGCCTTGATACCTTATCTCCATAGCAGCAATGTCCTGGTTAAATCGTTCACCATGCTCATCACTGACCGCTCCACAGTTTGACGTAAAGAAATCCAGATGAGAATCCAGAAAATGAATTTTCAAAGACATGTTGCAGCTGTAGTGGGATTGATGGTTTTGTATGATGATGATGGTACTACATGTAAATTGTATGAGGCCAGCTGTGAAGGCTCCTGAGATAAAATGTAATTGAGAATTGTCAGAAGGCCTTTCTTGCTACCACTACGACCTCACACTTAATTTTTTTTTATGAATGTAGCTGCGTAAAGTGTCTAGGGTTATGATGTGTACTGTGGTGTGATAGTTATAAATATACCCATAGATATTTAACAAGACTAATAAGATTAACAAGTGTTACAATACACTGAACTAACTCACGTGTGTAAAGTTTTTGATATAATTATATTACATTTATTTGTTCTGGATCAAGTTTTATTTTGACCAGAACTTGTTTTTAAAAAAAGGATTTAAAATTTATGAAAATTATGCATGGAATGTTACATAATAAATGCAAAAGTGTACATATTTAAGTACTAGAATAGTTAGTTTTATTAAAATGTTCTGGTAGTCAGCTACTAAGGAGGATATTTATTGTCTGTGCTGTTGGGGTGGTCTCATCACACCTGTCCATATTGACTACATAGTGTCCAGAAAATGGTGGGAATTTTTATGGGGTATCTGCAACTTAATGGGGTTGGTGAATATCCAGCAGACCAGAGGCTCACTCATCTGGTATTTGTAGCTCTGGTGCTGAAATCAGGTGGTCCCACCTCTCCGTGCTGGCGGGCAATAATGGTGGTCTCTGTCACAAGGACTGCACAGATACACTTGTGTAAATCACCACCCGAGTAGATACTGCTTCGTTGACGACAGAAACTCGCAGCTCTGCAATCAAAGTATGGGCCATGTGTCAAAATCTATTCTCTACCCACGTCTGGACACCACACTGACACAACAACCACATTATACAGACAGGTCAGATCTCTCTGACCAAACAGCACAGTTACCATGGTGGGTTTACATCCGATAGATCCTCCCAGACTATAGATTCTGAAAAATAATTATTAGTTTTCTACCCTAAAAGAGGATAGGTAATATGTTTCCTTATTCTCAACTCTTGATCGGTCTTGCATAATCCTTGCTGGTGTTTAGGTACATTGTTAGTCCCTAGACCCTGACTTGGGCGGGGGGTCTAGAGCAAAATCCCTACTTGTTTGTAAGGCTAGATTATGATATGGCAGTATCAAATCACTCGAACATGAAACAATATTCAAAATATATAAAGAAATAATTTCAATCTTACCAGATTATGAATAATTAACACAGAAGTGCTAGCAAAACTCAGCTGAGCTGCTGGCTATAGGATGGCGTCCCTAAATTTAACTCACTGTCTTTCATATGGGAAAACACCACACTTTAAAATCTGTGTCTAACACTGAACAATTATTGAAGAATGACCCCAAATGCGCTCTAAGCGCTAATAATATGATTGTCTGTGGCCAATCACTGCCGAGGTTTATTTTTAATTTCAAATTTCCTCACTAAAGTCATTTCAGTCAAGCTTCAGTCACGTATGGATGGTTATCTGTTAGTCTGTCCGTCTCTACTTGTGTTTCTACAAAATTGTGCTCGATTTTTGACCCAACCGTTCTCTCCCCTTCAAATTTTTGTTGTAAAAAGTTATATTTAGACACAGCTACCACCAATGTCCCTTCACTTCTATGCCAAGTATATTTGCACACACTTGTGTCCAAGGTCGTGTTTTTGTGTGCAAATAACCACACGTTATAGATTCAATTCAGTCTGTCGATGATGTGAACTACACTGTCTTTTGTCATTATTTTCAATATTATCTATCCGTCTGTAAAATTAAGACCATATTCGTTCACTGCTCAGAATAGGCCATCTGGCCAGCTAATTTTTATATTCCTAACATTAATATTAAGAAAAATTTACTTTTTAATTTTTGTAATTTTTTTCAGACATCTGCGTTCTTCCGCTCAAATTCAAATCAAGCGCTTGGTATCGCAAAACGTCCAATTCCGTACCTCGTGTCAATTTGGGGAACTTGAATTTTTTTACTTTCATCCATTCCCCCCCCCCCCCCCCCCCCCCCCCCCCCCCCCCCCCCCCCCCCCCCCCCCCCCCCCACCCCCCAATTGCGTCTCTTTAGCCTTTCCAGTCATATTTTTTTCCTTTTTGATCCTCCGTTCCCCTCCGGTCTAGCAAGTCAAATTTATGGAGGGTGATGACCCGCGGTCTAGGCGATCATGTACATCAGCAGCCTACGCATTATGTTTTTATCCTTAAATGTTATCCTTGGAGGAATTTTACCGTTGTATCTCTGTCAATTTCACTACACATCTCCCCACCTGAAAACATGCCTATGGCAAGTTCCAAAACCAGCGATACACATAGGTAAAATTACTCCTCCCGTCTGCCATTACTCTAATTTTGATCACAGGGGTGCCGACTGAGGAAATCTGCACCGACATTCAATTTGCCTGGGATATATTGGATACTAAACTGATAAGGTTGAAGCAATAAAGACCACCTCAGCAATCTTGCGTTTTCATGCTTAGCCTGAGACAAGAACACGAGAGGCTGATGATCCGTCTCCACCACAAATGTCCTACCATACAGATAGATTTGAAACTTCTTTATTGCCCAGATTAATGCTAAACATTCTTTTTCGCTTGTGGAGTATCCTTGTTCCGCCTTATTCAATTTGCGGCTTGCATAAGCGACTGGTTTAAGTTCCCCATCAGGTGAAGATGATCTTTGCAACAAAGCCCCTCCTAGTCCCACATTACTTGCATCGGTTCTTAAGACAAAGTCCTGTGTCAAATCAGGCAGTTTGAGAATAGGCTTGCTAGTGAGTTTTTCCTTTAACTCTTGGAACGCTAGTTCACATTGTGCAGTCCAAATAATTTTATCTGGAAGTCCCTTGCGAGTCAGATCAGTCAGAGGAGCACAAATAGCGTTAAAATTCTTGATGTATTTCTGATAAAATCCGCATAACGACACAAATGATCGCACGTCCTTCTTTGTTTGTGGCCTAGGTGCTCTCTGCAGTTTTTCCAAGTTCTTAGGATCAGGGGTCATATTACCCTGATATACAGTGTGCCCCAAGAATTCCAACTCTTTGCATCCAATACAACATTTTGTTGGCCTAGCAGTTAAGTTCGCCTCCCGAAGTCTATCAAACAACATCTCCAGAGCTTCAATGTGTTCGTCAAATGTCTCTGTGGCGACGAGAATATCATCCATGAAATTCGTGATACATGGGTTATTCAGGGGGTCCAACAATTTTCGCATCATCCTTGAAAACACACTCGGAGCATTTTTCAGTCCGAATGGTAGCATATTGAATTCATAATGTCCATCCGAAGTGCTAAAAGCCAAATAAGGTCTCACTTCAGGCTTCACTGGGATCTGGTAATAGCCTTTACTAAGATCCACTTTTGAAAAGTATTTTGCCTTGTTCAGTCTGGCAAATAGCTGTTTTGTGTCTGGTAATGGATCCACTCGTCCTTCTGTGACAGCATTCAGTTTCCTGTAATCTATGCACAGTCTGTGTTCCCCAGACGGTTTCCTCAACAAAACGACACTAGAACTAAAAGATGATTCACTGTGCGAAATAATCCCCTCCTTCAATAAATAATCTATTTCTTCCTTTAATGCCTTCTCCTTCGCGAACGGAATAGAATAGGCTCTCATACAGATTGGGTTTGAGTCTACCAGTTTCATGTCATACTGTAGCAAATTTGTATGGCCTGGTTTATCTGTTAATACATCTGTATGTTCCTCCAGAACTTGTTGAACTCTCTCCCTCTGGTTTTTAGTCAGGTGCTTACTGACTTTTACCTGTGCTGCTGTTTCACAAGGATGTAATGGGTATTCATGTGAGGTGAGTGGTTCTTTTTGCATCTGGGTTGCAATAGCCAAGGTCAATAAGGGGGTGCTTTCCTGGAGTGGTCTGTCCAGATACTTCTTTAACAGGTTTACATGATAAACTTTTTCCTTCCCCTTTTTGTCAATTTTATAGTTTGTTCTAGACACCTTCTCTAGAACCGTATATGGACCTTGCCAACCAATTTGTAATTTATTCTGGCTTCCCGGTAGTAGAAGCAGCACCTTCTCTCCGACTGCCAGTTCCCTGTCCTTTGCCTTCCTATTAAAATATGCTGCATGTTTCTTCCTGGCTTGTTTCAAATTATCATTTGCCAGTTTCCATCCAGCTTTCAAACGAGTGGTCAGTTCGTTCACATATTGATACGATGAGGTAACAGTCTCTTCTGCCTTCTCATCTGTCCAGGTCCTTAATAAAGTTACATCTGGATCTTTAATTTATCATACTTATTTTTCATGGAACTCATCTGGTCCCGTCCATTAGAAGCTTTATAATGAGGACTTTTCTTCCTAGAATCATCACTCACAAATCGACCACTACCAATTTTTCTCTGGGGTTTGTCTCCCCACTTAAGATTGTTTATGAGAGATCTTCGCTCCTTGTCTGTTCCTCCAGTTTATATAAGTCTGACCGAGGGATTGTCATCCTATCCTGGGTTAAATTTCTTCTTTGTACTCTTCGCATAGCGGCCATGTTAATCCATTCAAGTGAAGACTGGGTGTGAAAAGGGGGCTCCCATTCCACTTTGTCTACCCGTGTATAATTAGTTTTCCTTTCAGGCCTAAAGTTGCCCCGTGGCGGTTCTAGGTCCTGCACATATTTTCCCTTTGTGGGTGTTCCCTCATGAAATACGCCACATGCTTCTACAAAGTTTTCAACATCGACATTTACGTCGGGCCAATAGTATTTTAGAGCAATCTTTTGGCAGATGGTACCGACTTTCTCATGGTCACCATCTTTTCCAACATGTAAGCTCCTTATCAAATTTGCCCTATATCTCTTGGGAAGAACTAACTGTCCGTGACCAGTGGATCTAGTTCCTGTCTTCCTGTATAATAATCTATTCTTCATGAAATATTCCCCCTTGCTCGGAGGTGTGTGGCATTTGGGCAATTTTTTAAAACAGGGCTTGAGTGTCCTATCCTCAGCCTGCGCCTTCCTCATCTCCTCTGGATGAGCGTTTATAGGTTCACCTTCTTCCTCCTTCTTCTGTGACCTGGTCTGCACTGTCGCCATGATCACAGGTTTCTCGGGATTCCCCAAGAAGACGTATCTACACCCCAATATCAGAGGGTAGATTGGTTCATCTATCACTGCTGCTCTGATTTCTCCTTCCACATAGCGAGTTTTCACCGTTATCCTTGCGATGGGAAGTGTCATGAGTGGTATGTCCTTAGTCGCCCCTTGTATTTCCACTGTTTCTGTGGTATACTGACTTGGGTCCACTAGGCTAGACTTCACAACTGAATCATAATCCAAACCTGTATCATAAAGGCACCTTATGGTGACCCCATTACAAATAACATCCTCACAAACTGGGGGGTGATAAGGTTCCTGTTGTCCCTTAGGATTAACCTTTAATCTTTGCGTCCCCGACTTCATTGCAGCAATGTTTGAAGGTTTCCTTCTACAAAATTCGGTGTTATGGTTATCCTTCTTGCACCATTTACACCATCTTTTTCCTTGGTTCAACGGTTTTCTTTCATTGAACTTTTGGTCATTGAACTGTGAGTTTCTGTCGCGATAGTCATTTCTTGGCCGCTCAAAATTTGTCCTACCTTTATTTCCCTGCTCTCTATTATCAAATTTATTAAATTGCTGTGGAGCTTTAAAATTGTCTATGTGCTTCTTTTTAGCACCACTTACCTCTGCCTGGGCTGCCTGATACCTCTCAGCAACATTTAAAATTTCCCCCAACTTCTCTGCACCTTGTTCCATGAGAAATTTTCTCATGTCTGGAGCCATGGACTCTCTCAATTGCTCAATCATGATCATTTCTTTAAGATCTTGGGTCTTCCCCAGAGCCGTCCATTTCTCCAAATAGGTTTCTAGTCTGGCCGAGAATTGGTGGTATGTCTCCCCAGACAACAGTTTGGCATTTCTAAATTTCTTACGATAAAATTCACCATTCTTCTCGTACCTTAATAACAAAGCCTGCTTTAACATGTCATAATTGTCTTGGTCTTCCCTGTTCATTTTGGCAAATACTTCATAAGAAGCACCCCTCAATCCCTGTGATAGCTTTAAACTCCACCTCTCTCTCTCTAACCCATATGTAGTAGCTAATAACTCAAAACGTCCCAGGTACCCCTCTATGTCATCGTCTTTCTCAACAAAATGGTCTAAATGAAACCCCATAGCTGAGTTTGAGGCTCCCATACTGGGCGTAGCATCTGAGGCAAAAGGGCTGGCACCATTTTCAGGGCCGGGCCTTGTAATTCCAGCTCCCTTAGTCGTAATTCGTGCTCCCTCTGCAACCTTCTATCTTCAACCTTTTCTATCTTCTGCCTCCCTTTGCTGTCGTTTTTCTTCTTCCCTTTGCTGTCTTTTTTCTTCTGCCTCCCTTTGCTGTCGTTTTTCTTCTGCCTCCCTTTGCTGTCGTTTTTCTTCTGCCTCCCTTTGCTGTCGTTTTTCTTCTGCCTCAATCTGCAGCCTCTTAATTTCTCTATCAGCCTCAATTTGTAACCTCTTCTCTTCAGCTACCTTTCTATCTTCCCTTTCAATATATTTATCACATTCAGTCGTTACGTATTGAATTAAAATTTGACCATCCATCCCCATCTCCTTCGCAGTGAGCACAGCAGCTGATCTAAACTTTGCTAGCTCAGCCATACTTTTCAGACAATATAATAATATACAAGCTAAGTACTTCTTATGACTATAATCTAACTAATTCTAACTAACCAGTTAACTAATTAATTATTACTGGCTGTGAAGATTCACCAACTTTTATCTGCAGGGACACTTTTACTTTTAAAGGAAATTTTACAATTTATTTCCCTACTTTTATTTCTCCCACCAGGAGATCTTAATATTACTGTTGGGCTAATTATCCCTGGACAAGACCCCAATATATGTAGTGGTATTGATGGTATTGTATGATGATGATGGTACTACATGTAAATTGTATGAGGCCAGCTGTGAAGGCTCCTGAGATAAAATGTAATTGAGAATTGTCAGAAGGCCTTTCTTGCTACCACTACGACCTCACACTTATTTTTTTTTTTTTTTTAATGAATGTAGCTGCGTAAAGTGTCTAGGGTTATGATGTGTACTGTGGTGTGATAGTTATAAATATACCCATAGATATTTAACAAGACTAATAAGATTAACAAGTGTTACAATACACTGAACTAACTCACGTGTGTAAAGTTTTTGATATAATTATATTACATTTATTTGTTCTGGATCAAGTTTTATTTTGACCAGAACTTGTTTTTAAAAAGGATTTAAAATTTATGAAAATTATGCATGGAATGTTACATAATAAATGCAAAAGTGTACATATTTAAGTACTAGAATAGTTAGTTTTATTAAAATGTTCTGGTAGTCAGCTACTAAGGAGGATATTTATTGTCTGTGCTGTTGGGGTGGTCTCATCACACCTGTCTATATTGACTACATAGTGTCCAGAAAATGGTGGGAATTTTTATGGGGTATCTGCAACTTAATGGGGTTGGTGAATATCCAGCAGACCAGAGGCTCACTCATCTGGTATTTGTAGCTCTGGTGCTGAAATCAGGTGGTCCCACCTCTCCGTGCTGGCGGGCAATAATGGTGGTCTCTGTCACAAGGACTGCACAGATACACTTGTGTAAATCACCACCCGAGTAGATACTGCTTCGTTGACGACAGAAACTCGCAGCTCTGCAATCAAAGTATGGGCCATGTGTCAAAATCTATTCTCTACCCACGTCTGGACACCACACTGACACAACAACCACATTATACAGACAGGTCAGATCTCTCTGACCAAACAGCACAGTTACCATGGTGGGTTTACATCCGATAGATCCTCCCAGACTATAGATTCTGAAAAATAATTATTAGTTTTCTACCCTAAAAGAGGATAGGTAATATGTTTCCTTATTCTCAACTCTTGATCGGTCTTGCATAATCCTTGCTGGTGTTTAGGTACATTGTTAGTCCCTAGACCCTGACTTGGGCGGGGGGTCTAGAGCAAAATCCCTACTTGTTTGTAAGGCTAGATTATGATATGGCAGTATCAAATCACTCGAACATGAAACAATATTCAAAATATATAAAGAAATAATTTCAATCTTACCAGATTATGAATAATTAACACAGAAGTGCTAGCAAAACTCAGCTGAGCTGCTGGCTATAGGATGGCGTCCCTAAATTTAACTCACTGTCTTTCATATGGGAAAACACCACACTTTAAAATCTGTGTCTAACACTGAACAATTATTGAAGAATGACCCCAAATGCGCTCTAAGCGCTAATAATATGATTGTCTGTGGCCAATCACTGCCGAGGTTTATTTTTAATTTCAAATTTCCTCACTAAAGTCATTTCAGTCAAGCTTCAGTCACGTATGGATGGTTATCTGTTAGTCTGTCCGTCTCTACTTGTGTTTCTACAAAATTGTGCTCGATTTTTGACCCAACCGTTCTCTCCCCTTCAAATTTTTGTTGTAAAAAGTTATATTTAGACACAGCTACCACCAATGTCCCTTCACTTCTATGCCAAGTAAATTTGAACACTTGTGTCCAAGGTCGTGTTTTTGTGTGCAAATAACCACACGTTTAGATTCAATTCAGTCTGTCGATGATGTGAACTACACTGTCTTTTGTCATTATTTTCAATATTATCTATCCGTCTGTAAAATTAAGACCATATTCGTTCACTGCTCAGAATAGGCCATCTGGCCAGCTAATTTTTATATTCCTAACATTAATATTAAGAAAAATTTACTTTTTAATTTTTGTAATTTTTTTCAGACATCTGCGTTCTTCCGCTCAAATTCAAATCAAGCGCTTGGTATCGCAAAACGTCCAATTCCGTACCTCGTGTCAATTTGGGGGACTTGAATTTTTTTACTTTCATCCATTCCCCCCCCCCCCCCCCCCCCCCCCCCCAATTGCGTCTCTTTAGCCTTTCCAGTCATAATTTTTTCCTTTTTGATCCTCCGTTCCCCTCCGGTCTAGCAATTCAAATTTATGGAGGGTGATGACCCGCGGTCTAGGCGATCATGTACATCAGCAGCCTACGCATTATGTTTTTATCCTTAAATGTTATCCTTGGAGGAATTTTACCGTTGTATCTCTGTCAATTTCACTACAGCAGCCAAGACTCTTATACTTCAGAAAGAGATTTTCTAAAATTTCATTGTAATTATCAGATCTGTTGTTTCCAAGAAAATTGTCCACCACTGACTTAAATGCTAGCCATGCTGCTTTTTCCTTGCCATGCAACACGCAAAAAAACTCGTCATCATGAAGAAGTTTTCGAATTTGCGGACCAACAAATACTCCCTCTCTTATTTTAGCTTCACTCAGTCTTGGAAATTTTCTGATGAGGTATTTGAAAGCCCCATCTGTTTTTTCCATTGCCTTGACAAAGTTTTTCATGAGACCCAGCTTAATGTGCAAGGGTGGCAACAAAATTTTGCTGGTGTCGACAAGTGCTGGGTTCTCAACGTTCTTACTGCCAGGCTGCAATGACTGCCTGATTGGCCAATGTCTTCTGATGTAATGGTCACTTCGTGCACGGCTATCCCACTCACAGAGAAAGCAACAGTACTTGGTGTATCCACCCTGTAGTCCAAGCAAAAGAGCGACCACTTTTAAGTCACCGCAAAGTGACCAATGATGATGATCGTAGTTTATACACTTCAAAAGCTGCTTAATGTGAAGTTTTAAGCAGTGGTGTGGCTTGCTCGACCCCCAGCTTGTTTAATGCAGAGAAATTCCTTTTACAAGTATTTTTGGCTCTCTCTCTCTCTCCTCACGCCAACCCCAACTGGAGAAGAAAATTAATACACTACTCATGTACCTTCAAAATCCAGAGAGTACGAAAAGAGAATAAAATTTGCCATACTGTTCAAAAACTACTTTATGTATTTTCGCAGAAGAATTAACAATTATTTTTGGCAATATCTCATCACTGACAACTGTCACAGCATGCTTTTACCGCCGTTGTGACTCGTATGCTTGGTAGAAAGCCAAGATGTGTTTTCCTGGGCCGTGAACTAAACTGGATATGTCTGAGTTACGGCTTTTTACGGTTCATGTGGCACCACGTGACGGAGTTGAATTGTGGCGCCAAAAGAGGCTACGCAACCACTAGAGTCTTGGTGGCCGTCTTGAGGAGTCATGATTTGGAAGGCCGGTTTTGATACCGTATTGTTGTTTCGTCCAAATGGCAGGACAGTGACTAGTTGCAATTAGTAATATGATCCTGGTATATTTGGTCTGATGCAGAACTATTTTGCTCTTCTAAGTTGACAACTGTATTTGCTGTAATTGTGATTCTCGCTTTGTGAGTGTGTTAGTATTTCAATGAGAATGTTGTGCTGAGTGATGGTCAGATTTGACCGTGGGGCTTAGTAGATAGTTTACATCTATCTTACAATTAGCTTTGGTAGCACGCATGTATTTTGTATTTCACAACGGCATTATTTGACCATGTTATGATGCTGTAAATAAAAGGGATAGTTGCAGATTAAGTCTTACCTTTTTGTGTCGCCGTTGCTCGGGTGGCACCCTTTATGTTTACGAATCTATTGTGCTGTCCTGTATAATGTCCATTCGTGCAGCGGTAATACTGTGTATTCGTATCAGTGATGTATAACACTTTATCAGTATTTTGAACAACGAAAACAAACGGAGATGAAAAACTGGAAGAAACAAACAAAAATTATGACAATTTGTCAATGCACATAGCCAAAGAAGGATGAACTAAAACTGGAAGTGAATAAAATGAAACAAAATAATCAGAACATACAAATAAATCACAGAAAAAGTATGAAACAAGAGTTTCACATATTCGAAGACCCATGGAAGCGAACTGTTAATTTTAATCTCATTTTTGAAGCAATATTAACCATAAAACCGACGGAACAAGAAAGGAATTTTGTCATGAGCTGGTAATCTGAAACAAGCCTGTCACATAAATCTGTCGGTTCTTTAGTTTTCCTTAAAGTCATTGTATTAAAGAAATAAGTTAATTGATCACTAAAAAATTGATTAAATAAATTGTACTATTATTTTTTAGTCCTAAAATGTATAATTTTCTTCACATTAAACATTACGGTGATCATAATAAATTATATATGTGTACACATATATTTACAGAAAATACCCAAAGGCTTTCCTGATACCCGGGAAATTTAAAGTCGCGAAACATCAGAAACACAAGACTACCTATCTGACTTGTGCCATCCCTACCTATAGATAACCAGATCTCTTCTCGACTTTTTGGGAACTACTTATCTCTTAACCATCCATCTCGCCATGTCGTCTTTACATTCGTTCTTCTCATTTTAAAATAACTCTATAACAGTGGCAATATCTCTGTATGTACATACCTTTAAGTTCTCTTCAGCTTCCAGGCCAAACAAGCAAGTAGCTACTTTCTTTAAACAGCGAGACGACTTCTCTGCTGGGCTAGGATCTTCTGAGAACTCCTCGTCACTATCAAAGACAAACAGAACGTCTCCAATAAACTTGCCTGGCGGTCTCACCTGTTCGTCCTTTTCGTGTGCGCACATACCAAAACATACGCCAAACAAGAGCTCAAACAGTTGTTGGAACAAGACTGTCGGGTTTTCATTGGGTTCTTTCAGGCGTCCACAAATTGCATCAAGCAAGACCTTAACTTTAAGTGCCCGCATAGGATCACCATTCCACCAATCCGAGTCTCTTACAGCAGGTTTAAGTGCAACCAAATTTTGAAGGGCAAGAGCCTGCGCATACTGTTTTTCATTTATATAGCTCTTAAGCGCGATCATAATAAATTCTTTGTCATTGAGATCGTCCTCGCTACATTCTCGGACTCTCTGAACAACCTCAATGATTTGGCCGTAGTCCCTGGCCAACTCCAAGAGTTTGATTCTTTTCATGTGCTGATTTCGAGAAGGTTCTTCATGATCTAGTTCACTGTTAAGCGTTGTAAAGGATGTCCACAGTTCTTGGGCACTGTTTTTTAGTTCCGGCATAATTTGGGTTAATTCTGCAGCAAGACGAATTGCCTCTGTTAGCTTTTTCTTTCCTTCCTCCTTATAAATGCTGTCTCCTTCCATTTCAGCAAGCTGTAAATAACAAATACCGGCTTGCTCGTACGCGCTTATGACTGTTACTCTGTGGTTTGAATACGTGAGAGGAAAATTAGTTACTTTATTAAATTGTGTCAGTGCTTCCTTTATTTGGCCGGTTTCCTTTAGCAGTATTCCCAGGTCAAGTATTGCAGGTGTGTTCTCCTTCATCATTGCAATGGCTTTTTGGAAGCAATCCACAGCGTCTTTGATTAGCTTGTCATCTTTATTAAGTTTCAAGGGTTTTCTGGATTTCCTTACATAAGCTTCAATTTCGTCAACTGGTTTCCAGATTTCATCTGAAAGGGAAGCTCTCACACAATGTGCTCTACCTCTGCGTGGATTATCTTCTTCCCGGTCTAGATTATTCTGCCTTATGTCTTTTCCTTTGCTTTGATAATGTCTGCACGTCATATGAGCAGTTGGTGAGGTTTTATGCTGCTTTATGAGTAAGTCATGACTGAAAGATCTAATAAGCGATGGTTCACAAGTTGCAGCTGCTACAGCTTGATGCTCAAGTCTGTTTATATTTGTCAGCAGTTCTGCTTTTCGTTTATAGCTTTTACCGAGATGATGATAAGTCATCGTGCTCTTTTTAATCGTAATAGATTTCAGAAGCAACCTTATCGACTCATCAACATTAAAACTCCGCATGACTTTGCCGCAGTGCGTCAAAACTGATGGTAAATTTTCTCCTTGTTTTAAAGCTTTCTTGCATAGTTGTCGAACATCAAGATGGCGAAAAAGGGCAATGTACTGACGAAAATATCTAGGTCGGAGATTCTGTCTAAGAACTGCTAATTGCGAGTAAGCCATTGCTTGCAATCGTTCATCAGCGTTGTCTGCAACTTGAAAGAGATGCTTAATTGCTTCTTTCTTATATCTCTCAACTTCCAAACGCTCAGGACTGGAGCAGAATACATTTGCATGAGTAGATCTCCGGTACAGAAGACCAAGACCAAATTTCCACAAATAGTTGCCTGGTACTTCTATTACAGCCTCAGAGAATAAACGTATAGCCCTTCTCAGGTTATCCAGCCCTCCAAGTCTACTATAGTAATATGCTTGTTCTGCTCGGACCTCAATAAGAAGCGCACGAATGTTCTCCGCATCTTTCATTTTCTCCAGGCACTCCAAACATTTTTTTGCTTCTAGTTCTTCTCCATTATTCCACATAACAAAAAAGCGATTTCCCAAAGACGCTATATTGTTCCAATTCGTTTGATTTATAACTTCATTGCTAAGTTGAATAGCTTCGTCCTGTTGGTCTAAGCGAAACTGTATCCATGTTAAGAGATTATTTTTTCTGATTACCTCACTCCTGACCATCTCATTCGTAATCATTTCCCGATCGTTTTCAATTTCTAATTCAGCAACAAGGTTTTGTTTTGCTGCCCTCAGTTTTTGAGATGTTACTTTTTCTGCGCAAACCAAATTAAAAGCGCAAGGAAACTCTTTGATTCGCTCATGGTAAATCTGGTTGGGAGATGGCTGCATCTTGCTGTCCTGATTGCGAAACGATAAAGTAAAGTACAAGTTAATTAGAAACGATAAAGTGAAAATCCTATTCACAGCTATCATGATCACAAGACTAACTAGTCTTCTCTAAGGCAATCTACTGTCATTTCTCCCTATCGAACTTCAAAGCACCAACCAATCAATACCCTTTAACTTCCCAAGGAGCAATGACCTTCAACAAACACATACCAAGTCCTCCTGTTGCGTATCATTAGCCCAAGGTTTCTCCGTGTTTTCTACATCATTTTTATTGATGTCTCCAGCTTTCTTCTCTTTACGTACAATGTCCAGAATAAGAACTGTCTGATAATTATATCAAAGGGTTCCATCAGTGTGATAGAGTCTGCTTCTCATCTCTTGTTCTAGTGCTCCTTTTTGGTCCTTGTCATCAGTTTCACGGTTGTGCCATTGTCGTGTCATTTTAATCATTCTATTGTACGCAAACATTCATTTATCTGTAACTTCTTGGTTGTTGTTTTTATTACTGTCCATGTTTCAGAGCCATACAATAGGACTGACTAGACATTTGATTTGAAGATTCTTATTTGTATGCTGGTATAAGAAAGTATATTAGATTACTGATCGAAAAACATCTCCAGCATCAACCCGATTTATACCATAACATCATCGATTTCACAAAAGCCTTCGATCGAGTCTGACATGAAGGCTTAAGGCAAATAATGAGAAAATTCAATTTTGATACCAACATCATAGATATCATTGAAGCACTATACAAGGACGCAAGCAGTGCTGTTTTTGCAAGCAATGACATTGGAGAATTTTTCAAAACAACTGTAGGAGTTCGTCAGGGATGTATCCTGTCTCCAGTGCTCTTTAATATATATCTAGAACATATTATGCAGGAGGCTCTCTACGATTATAAAACAACCATATCGATTGGAGGCCGACCTCTTTGCAATCTATGTTTTGCTGATGATATCGATCTTATAGCTGGAACAGAATCAGAACTTCAAGACCTTACCTCTAGACTGGAGAAAGTAACAAGAACGTATGGGATGGAAATTAATATAGAAAAAAGCAAGATATTGGTGAATAGCCATAAGAAACATGTTCCGACCAACATTACGTTAAATGGGCAAACGTTCGAAGAAGTTAACACCTTTAAATATCTGGGTCCACTATATGTAGTGATGGAAGATCAAGTAAAGAAATCAAGACAAGACTTGAGATGGCCTCAGCTGCCATGACAAGGCTGAATGTGATCTGGAAAGTAACATCAGTTTTCCTGTGAAGATCAAATTATACAAATCACTTGTATTATCTATTCTCTTGTATGGGTGTGAGGGCTGGACACTCACTGCAGATACGGAGCGAAGGATTCAGGCTTTCGAGTATAAATGTTTTAGAAGAATTTTGCGCATTTGCTATAAAGAGCACACAACAAATGTCTATGTTAGAGAGAAAATAAACACCTACGCAGACCACCAAGAACCACTTTTGTCAAGCAGTGGAGGACCCTGTCTGCTGATGCTTCCACCATGGCACCCCTACGACCCATGACGGGTTACGGGTTGAGATGGTGATTCTTCAACATTTCGAAGTCCTTGTAGTGCTAGAAAGAATATAGAACTATAGGTCTACCATCTATTTGGTATCGTGCTTAAATATTTATATAGTTCATTCAAGGTCATTTATTTAGCGTGCGTTCGGTTTTAGATCTAAATGTATTCTGACAAGGCATGGCTGGAAGTAGATGGTCCATGATCAAGAAATAGACCACGTGACCGGAACTGACATTTTCAGTTATTATAATATGTGTGTAAATGAAATCAATAGTGAAGTATTTTCACATTGTTTATGGCTAAAAGAATCTTCAATTATCTCGTGACAATCCGTTTAATTGTAGCGCGTTTTAACTTGATATCTTTTTTAACAACAGAATGTAGCCGGCATCGCTAGCCTTATGTCATGTATAACAAGTAGTCGGTACTGATGCCGAAATAGTTTATTTTAGTATGGCGAGTGCTGTGATTTATTAATATATTACAGCTTACTAGAATATATTTCTGTGCTTCGTCAGTAATGTTAGATTGATAATTTGGTGTAAATCTTAGTAAGATTTGCTATAGCTAATTGGTGTTAGCTTTCTCAGTTTGATAGTCTATTATATAGAGTAAAATCACTATATGATTATAACTAGATTCACTTGCCATCTCCACTTTATCCGCACCTGCCTCCGCCTTAAAGTTCTCCCTCATGGCTTCACTTCTCACTTCAACCCCTCTGCTGGCCATACTCACCCTCGTGAACATCGCCTCTTACAGCGCATCGAGACCACATGTAGGTTCCAGCGTATGCGAGCTGTCGCAGCTATCCATTCCCGCCTCCTGGCAGATATCAGTGCTCAGCAGTCTCAGCTTCTACTCCGCTTACGTAGTCTCACCTCCAGCTACTTTCCTGCCTTCCCCATTATACGCATTATTATCCATACCCTCAACCGGCAATTGTATGATTTTTTATCCGCCCAGAAGAAGGACAAACTTTCCCGCCTCTGTCCTACCCCTGAGACTGTCCCTGCCTCCTCTACCCCATCTCGTTCCCAGGTTGTTTGTATTCCCTCTGATCTTGCCCTCTCTGAGGGAGAGCTTTCAGTCCTCAGCAAGGGCTTGCACTTTGTCCCTCTCCAACCATCCTCTGATCAGTACAATCTCCTCCAAGCTGTCCATCGGTTTCATCGCCGTCTGCGACTTCAGCTCCATTTCCGCAACAGTGATGGTCCTCAGAGATCGCAGGCTGAATCAGATGATGCCTTTGCACGCTTTGCTCCTCCCAAGAATAAACATTTTACACCCTCTCCTGGGGCTTCCCACGCTCTGGATTTATATATTCAGAATACCCTCCACGACATTCAGCAGCTCCAACCTCAACGCCTGCGTTATTCAAACCTTTCTTCTGATGAGTCTCATGCCCTTACTAAGCTCCGCCGCAGAGATGACATTGTTATCAAACCGGCTGACAAAGGAGGTGCCATTGTGGTATGGCGCAAGGACCTGTACCTCCAAGAAGGTAATAAGCAGCTCACTAACAGCTCCTTCTACCAGCGCCGTGACAATGATGCGACAGTCCTCAACAATCGTCTGGTCCATGACACCATCAAAAGTCTTATCGCCAACAAGTCCTTACCTTCTAGCGCTTCTCATCTCCGTATTGACAATAGTGGTCTGGGTAAGCCTGTGTTTTATATGCTTCCCAAAATTCATAAACCCTCCAACCCTGGGAGACCCATTGTCTCTGCGTGTGCCTGCCCTACCGAACGTATATCAGACTTCCTCGACGGCATCTTCCAGCCTATTGTAGAGCAGCTTCCTTCCTTCTTAAAGGACACAAACCATGCTCTTACTACTTTTTTCCTCTATTCAGCTTTCTCCAGACCGTACCTACCGTTTATTTCTGTTAGATGTTTGCTCACTTTACACTTCCATTCCTCACTCTGATGGTCTCCGAGCTCTCCGGTTTTTCCTGGACCAGCGCACGCACCCCTCTATCGCTACTGGTCCTTCGACTCAATTCCTTTGAGTTCAATGGACAGTTCTTTGACCAAATAAGTGGAGTTGCCATGGGCACCAAGATGGGTCCAAAGTTATGCCTGCCTCTTCATGGGCTACCTGGAGTATCAGGTGTGGCAGCAGTATCCTGGACCTTTTCCATTGATGTATCATAGATACATCGATGATGGCATAGGTCTCACCGATATGCCAGAGGTTGACCTATCTAGGTTCATTAATTTCATTAACAACTTCCACCCTGCGATCCAATTCACCTCTCACATCTCCACTGTCTCTGTTAATTTCCTTGACATTGTTGTCACTATCACTCCGCCCCACCTCACCACTTCGGTGTACTACAAACCCACCGATGCACACAGTTACCTCCTTTATACTTCCTCTCATCCTCCGGCTTGTCGGTACTCCTTGCCTTTCTCACAACTTCTCCGCCTCCGTCGGTTATGCCAAGATGATGACAACTTTCTGTGCCGAGCACAAGAAATGTTGGACTTCTTCCGTAACAGACAGTATCCAGAAGATGTTCTTACCACTGCCTTAGAACGTGTTCTCCCTATCTCACGTGTAGAGGCCCTCAAACCCCGCCAAAAAACCTCCTCTGATAGAGTCAAGTTAATAATGACCTATCACCCTCACAGCACTGCTGTCAAAAGGATCCTGTTTCGCCACCTACCTCTCCTCCAAGCTGACCCAGTGGCGCGGGAAGCATTTAGTGAGCCACCCTTGCTGGCACGGGACAAAAATTTGAGGGACCTCCTAGTCCACAGCCGTCTGAAAACCGTCAACGATGGCCACTTTGAAACCAAGCCATGTAACCGTACATGATGAAAGACATGTCAGTATGTAATCGAAACACGTTCAGTCTCGTTCCCTAATGCCAAGTTCACCATCACCCATGGCTTCACATGTGAGTCACGCAATGCCATTTATGCTATCATATGCAAACGTTGCACCATTACGTACATCGGCCAAACGGGCACACGACTAGGCGACCGATTCTGCAGACACCTCTATGACATCTCTCAGTTTAATTCCACACCTGTGGCCATCCACTTCAATGGCCCTGACCACCACGGTGCCACTGACATCCAGGTGACAGCCATCAGATACTGTTCCTCGGACGCCAACAGTCGGTTTCACCAGGAACAACGCCTCATCCATCTTATGGGTTGCCTCAAACCACACGGTTTGAATACCCAACATTCTTTTGTCTGAGACGCCTTTCTCTATCGAGTCCCTGTTGTATTATGACTTTCTACTTTGATGCGATCACCTTTTTTTTTTTTTTTTTTAAATTACCATTTTTTTAATTTAATAATTTTATTAATTATTTTTTTAATTTGTTTATTTATTTTATTTTATTTAAATTTTTTTTTTTTTTTTAAATTTTTTTTCCTTTATTATTTTTTATTTTATTTATTTCTTTATTTAGTTTTTATTTTTATTTATTTATTTATTTGTTTTAAATTTATTTATTATTATTATTTATTTATATTTTATTTTTTTAAATTTTATTTATTATTTATTGATTACTTTTTTCTCACTCTTTTCCAGTCCTTGTTTTTATTATTTCTTATCTTTATGNACTGNCAACTTCCTCTTTCCGGTTTAGTNGCAGCCNTCCTGCTTTGCTNCACATGTTACTGGAACTTTTATTAAGGGAGGTTTTTTTTCTCTTTATTTTGGGGGGGGGGGGGGGGGGGGGGGGGGGGGGGGGGGGGGGGGGGGGGGGGGGGGGGGGGGGGGGGGCGGGGGGGGGGGGGGGGGGGGGGGGGGGGGGGGGGGGGGGGGGGGGGGGGGGGGGGGGGGGGGGGGGGGGGGGGGGGGGGGGGGGGGGGGGGGGGGGGGGGGGGGGGGGGGGGGGGGGGGGGGGGGGGGGGGGGGGGGGGGGGGGGGGGGGGGGGGGGGGGGGGGGGGGGGGGGGGGGGGGGGGGGGGGGGGGGGGGGGGGGGGGGGGGGGGGGGGGGGGGGGGGGGGGGGGGGGGGGGGGGGGGGGGGGGGGGGGGGGGGGGGGGGGGGGGGGGGGGGGGGGGGGGGGGGGGGGGGGGGGGGGGGGGGGGGGGGGGGGGGGGGGGGGGGGGGGGGGGGGGGGGGGGGGGGGGGGGGGGGGGGGGGGGGGGGGGGGGGGGGGGGGGGGGGGGGGGGGGGGGGGGGGGGGGGGGGGGGGGGGGGGGGGGGGGGGGGGGGGGGGGGGGGGGGGGGGGGGGGGGGGGGGGGGGGGGGGGGGGGGGGGGGGGGGGGGGGGGGGGGGGGGGGGGGGGGGGGGGGGGGGGGGGGGGGGGGGGGGGGGGGGGGGGGGGGGGGGGGGGGGGGGGGGGGGGGGGGGGGGGGGGGGGGGGGGGGGGGGGGGGGGGGGGGGGGGGGGGGGGGGGGGGGGGGGGGGGGGGGGGGGGGGGGGGGGGGGGGGGGGGGGGGGGGGGGGGGGGGGGGGGGGGGGGGGGGGGGGGGGGGGGGGGGGGGGGGGGGGGGGGGGGGGGGGGGGGGGGGGGGGGGGGGGGGGGGGGGGGGGGG